>CM023834.1:22960000-23360000 GCA_013266295.2 Branchiostoma floridae x Branchiostoma japonicum | reverse complement strand
TTTAAACAAACAAAAACAACCATCGTTTAACCGCTGGGAAGGGAGCGTTATGCCGCAAAAATTAATTAAATGTCCTCAGAAGAGGCTTGGCTACATTTTTATCGATATCGTTACGAAAGCCGCTACGAAACGCGAGTTACGTCTTTGGTTGTATCGGCTTCTTTGTGCCCGGCTCGACGACCAGCTTCGAAGGGGGTTGTGGGAGATTTGGACGAATCCACTAGAATGATAGGGATGCGTACTTATTAACGTAACATTCTGCCGATTCCACTGGCCGGCAAATCGCTACGTCGCCATATTTTTAATATATATTTAATATGAAAAATTTCGGTGGCCCTCCGATTTATTTTTCGATGGCCCTCCCCTCGGTTAAATTTTATTTTCCATGGCCCTCCCCCCGGGCCAAAAAAATTTTCAATGGTATTGATATTTGGTACGGGGGATCCTTGGACACATGACCACAGAACGTTATTCACTTTGCTGGCATATACCGCTTTCAAATTGTGTAAAATGGGACTTTACAAGGGGATGGAAATGGCTGAAATATGCTGTATTTGCTCCGGAGCAAATGTCGGCCTTTCTAGTTCGTTGGATGTTTGCTCAACGTTGCATCAAAATTTTGCCTGTTGCAGACGATATCTTTTCCTACACAACATCTGAAAACTACAGACAGGCTGTCAATCTTATATGCTCTAATACAACCTTATATGAGACGTTCTGCCAAAGTGCTATGCACAATACATTACGGGTTTCGCGCAGGTGCAGTACGTTCTGCCGACGTGCTGGTAAGAGGTAGATTTCTAATTCACGAACGCTTAAAAAACTGTTTCAACTTTTGTTTCATCAGTACGGAGATGGTCCCTGAAGATCATCCGATATGCAATATTTGACAAAAAATGTTTCAAGGTACATTCACGTCTCTCTCTTGTGGCTGGTTGTCTTTTATCCATTGAATTCAATCATTTACTTCAAGCAAAAACCTTTTTTTTAAATCTGCTAATCTGCTGTGAGTCATGCATATTGAGTTATACGGACTGCGCAACTCGTGGATGACGTGACCTGAAGTTCTCTTGCCCTTAGCTGGTGTGTTACGCCGAAGGGCGGTTATACCGGCTATATAAATACAGATACAGATACAGTTTCTTGATCGACGATGAGCACAACGGAAAACGATCCGCATCAGATGGCGCACAGTGGAGACAACAAAGCTCGTCGCCCATTGCCACCACTTCCACACCAAGACTTCAGCACAGGTAGGATACAATTAACCTAGTACGGACATACTTAATGATAATTCAAGCTTTTGCTTCAATATATTTTCTGATTTTCTTTAGTGTACATGTAATAATAATAATCATAATGATAATGATATTCAACCATTAACCATGAACATAAAAAAATTACTACAAATTCAATTATTAAGCTGCCCGGGGCTCTAAAGCTACAACTTGGTATACAACAAAACTCTTTTTGAGACCAAAAGCTATCTGCCACCAAGGGCGAGGGAACATGAACATGTCCAGAAAAGGAGATTTAAAAAAATGGATTTAGTTCTGTGGCAGTACCAACGGAGGCCACTAAGTGTGTCACTAGTCCTGTTTCAAACTCATTTGACTTCTGACAACTACATATACCAACGATTGGCATTGTGCACTTAGTGTTATAGAAACTGTGCAACGTCTGGATCACTTTATCTCTCATTTGCCCTTCAGTTTCGTGGCCGGAGGTGAGCACAACTGGTTCCAGAAATGATCCGCGTCAGATGTCGCATAGTCGAGACAAATCTCGTCGCCCGTTGCCACCACTTCCACACCAAGGCTTCAGCTCAGGTAGGATACGACCTAGAACTGACACACTTGATAATACTTTAAGCTGTTGCATCAATATACTAGTATCATAAATTTCTCCCAATTGTAACTTCAACCATCTGAATCTATCCTTGAAACCTTTCGCAAGTTCTCATATAGAGGTCTCTGGAACCGTCGGCCACACTCTTTAAAGACTTGTACGTCCATGTCTTTTTAAAAAATCAAATATAAAACTTTACTTGACTTTTGAACCCTCGATAACGACAAATTGGCACGGACTGGACAATGAATTTGAACATTTCTGTTATTAGTATTATTATTTCTATTGTTATCGGTTCGTTACCGATTCTATTATTATTACTATTTATTATGTCTTAATTTTATTGCTGGCATGTGACTTTTTGTATTTTACGTGTTTATTTATGTATGAAGAAGGGCCCCACTAAAAAGCAGTGTGACCGCTGAGTGCATGGGCAACTCTGGATAAAAAGTACGGAAAATAAAATTAAAAAAAATTAAATAAACCGGTCGGTAACCTTAATTTCTGGTCGAGGCAATTAACGTCCAAAGCAAGCTTACTCCTCCTACATGTACCAATCATATAACCACTTTTGGCCAACCTAATCGGAGGTCTGATAGAGAATATAGGTTAACCGTCATCCCATGTAAACGAGAGAAATTGGGCACTAGAACTTTTGGAACTTTTCGCATATGTAGAGTCCACGCCCCTTGCTAGCAATGTGGACCATGAAGACCCTGACACCCACATGTACAATTACGTAGACAAAGCTGAGATCAACAAGCTTCGACAGACCGACAGTAGTGATGGGCAACCATCCGGAGAACGGACGGACAGTCGTCGAGTAAATGTGGGCCGGAAAGTCGTTGGCTTGGTTCAGAACCAAATGTATGGTGCCTCACCACAGGAAGATGGCGGAGGTATGTTTCGTCCATTGAATTCTTAAGTAGCTACATATATATAGCAGATATATCAGTCATGGGAACTTTAATTTTAGTACAATTTATAAAAATACTAGTAGTAGTTTTGTGTTAATATAATGCTAATTAATGACAAACTATTTCTAAGTAGGTAAGCTACTAAGTATTACATTTATTAAATTCTACATTGTAGTACATTCTATGCGGTGCTTAGTTCAAATGCGTCGCCCATATATGTATTATGCAAGAATATTATTAAGTTAATGCTGATCTTTATACAATGTCCGAATCAGCTTTTTTCACTGTTACATCCTGTCCGATTTGTATCCGGATGATCCTCACCCATTGCCCCCCCCCCCGTGCCTTTGATTGGTGGAACAGTGCATCTTTTTTCTGATAGGACAAGGCTCAGATATTTTTAAGATATTTACTTTCTGTTATAGGAATTTTTCCCACTTTGCTGTCGCTTAGACATATATATATATATATATATATATATATGAGAACAAAACGCCATTCGGTTAGTATCAATTCCCAATACCCTGTGACTACATACACATTCATTATACATATTTTTACACGCTTGTTTGTCCTTTAGAAGTTTTTATGAATGCATCAAGTAAGGTTATACCCGGACAAGGCACGTAATGAAGTATTACTATGCAGTATGTTTCCTTAAATCGTCCTTGAAACGCATTATCATCAAATTAGGCGTGAACACAAGCCAAGAGAAGTCCCAACCACATTCCTGTTTTCACCATAAAATCCCTTTATAGGCTCTTAGGTGATGCAGCTTTAAAACAAACCCACAAACAATGCCGAAAACAAGTTCAATGCCACAGTAATGATTTTATACAACCTAGAGGGTAAGCTGACATATGCAGCATTTATTCGCCGTCTCCAGGGCGTCGGAACACTCGCAAGAGGCAATTAACGTCCAAAGCAAGCTTACTCCTCCTACATATACCAATCATACACCCAATTTTGGCCAACCTAATCGGAGGTCTGATAGAGAATATAGGTTAACCGTCATCCCATGTAAACGAGAGAAATTGTGCACTAGGACTTTTGGAACTTTTCGCATGTGTAGAGTCCACGCCCCTTGCTAGCAATGTGGACCATGAAGACCCTGACACCCACATGTACAATTACGTAGACAAAGCTGAGATCAACAAGCTACGACAGACAGACAGTAGTGATGGGCAACTATCCGTAGAACGGACGGACAGTCGTCGAGTAAATGTGGGCCGGAAAGTCGTTGGCTTGGTTCGGAACCAAATGTATGGTGCCTCATCACAAGAAGATGGCGGAGGTATGTTTCGTCCATTGAATTCTTAAGTAGCTACATATATATAGCAGATATAGCAGTCATGAGAACTTTAATTTTAGTACAATTTATAAAAATACTAGTAGTAGTTTTGTGTTAATATAATGCTAATTAATGACAAACTATTTCTAAGTAGGTAAACTACTAAGTATTACATTTATTAAATTCTACATTGTAGTACATTCAATGCGGTGCTTAGTTCAAATGCTTCGCCCATCTATGTATTATGCAAGAATATTATTAAGTTAATGCTGATCTTTATACAATGTCCGAATGAACTTTTCTCACTGGTACATCCTGTCCGATTTGTATCCGGATGACCCTCACCCATTTTGAACGACTACATATATATAACACCTTGCCGCCCCCCCCCCCCCCCCGTGCCTTTGATTGGTGGAACAGTGCATCTTTTTTCTTATAGGACAAGGCTCAGATATTTTTAAGATATTTACTTTCTGTTATAGGAATTTTTCCCACTTTGCTGTCGCTTAGACATATATATATATATATTTGTCCTTCAGAAGTTTTTATGAATGCATCAAGTAACGTTATACCCGGACAAGGCACGTAATAAAGTATTACTATGCAGTATGTTTCCTTAAATCGTCCTTGAAACGCATTATCATCAAATTAGGCGTAAACACAAGCCAAGAGAAGTCCCAACCACATTCCTGTTTTCACCATAAAATCCCTTTATAGGCTCTTAGGTGATGCAGCTTTAAAACAAACCCACAAACAATACCGAAAACAAGTTCAATGTCACGGTAATGATTTTATACAACCTAGAGGTTAAGCTGACATATGCAGCATTTATTCGCCGTCTCCAGGGCGTCGGAACACTCGCAAGAGGCAATTAACGTCCAAAGCAAGCTTACTCCTCCTACATGTACCAATCATACACCCAATTTTGGCCAACCTAATCGGAGGTCTGATAGAGAATATAGGTTAACCGTCATCCCATGTAAACGAGATAAATTGTGCACTAGGACTTTTGGAACTTTTCGCATGTGTAGAGTCCACGCCCCTTGCTAGCAATGTAGACCATGAAGACCCTGACACCCACATGTACAATTACGTAGACAAAGCTGAGATCAACAAGCTTCGACAGACCGACAGTAGTGATGGGCAACCATCCGGAGAATGGACGGACAGTCGTCGAGTAAATGTTGGCCGGAAAGTCGTTGGCTTGGTTCAGAACCAAATGTATGGTGCCTCATCACAGGAAGATGGCGGAGGTATGTTTCGTCCATTGACTTCTTAAGTAGCTACATATATATAGCAGATATATCAGTCATGAGAACTTTAATTTTAGTACAATTTATAAAAATACTAGTAGTAGTTTTGTGTTAATATAATGCTAATTAATGACAAACTATTTCTAAGTAGGTAAACTACTAAGCATTACATTTATTAAATTCTACATTGTAGTACATTCTATGCGGTGCTTAGCTCAATGCTTCACCCATCTACAGTATGTGTTATGTTAGAATATCATTAATGCCTATCTTTATACATCGTCCGAATCAATTTTTTTCACTGATACATTCTGTCCGATTTGTATCCGGATGACCCTAACCTGTCTACAACTACAAAACTAGTTATGTATATAGCGCCTCCAACCACATTCCTGTTTTCACCATAAAATCCCTTTATAGGCTCTTAGGTGATGCAGCTTTAAAACAAACCCACAAACAATACCGAAAACAAGTTCAATGCCACGGTAATGATTTTATACAACCTAGAGGGTAAGCTGACATATGCAGCATTTTAAACGCTACCCCCACGTGCCTTTGATTTGTGGAACAGTCCATCTTTTTTTTCTGATAGGACAAGGTTCAGATATTCTTCAGATATTTACTTTCTGTTGTAGGATTTTTTTTCCACTTTGCTGTTGCTTAGACAAAAAAAACGCCCTTCTGTTACGTTAGTAACAATGTCTTTACAATTGACAGTACGTTGTGACTACGAATACATACACATACATATACATAACGTTATACATATTTTACACGCGTACGCTTGTTTGTCCTTCAGAAGTGTTTATGAATGCATCCAGTAAGGTTATACCCGGACAAGGCACGTAATGAAGTATTCTTGTGCAGTATGTTTCGTAAAATCGTCCTTGAAACACATCATCATCATCATCAAATAAATACATTGGGCGTAAACACAAACCTAGAAAAGTCCCAACCACATTTCATTTTTCACCATAAAATCCCTTTATAGATTCTTAGGTGATGTTTCTTTAAAACAAACCCACCGAAACAAACACTACCGAAAACAAGTTTATTGCCACGGCAATTGTTGTATAAAACCTATATCTAGAGGATAATCTGACACATGCAGCATTTATTAGGGTATTCAGGGTCTCGGTACAATGAAAGAGGTCAGGGGTCATTATCTGGCGGGAGAGTTGTCAATGATCTTTTCCATGTGGCATGTCGCGGTAACTTGCTCCAAACTTTGACTGCCCATACTTGCGATCTTAACTCATAAAGTGGGCGCGGTCCTCAAAACACCGCCCCCTCCCCATAATGGCTGTTACCATAGTAACCCGTTGTCAGTCCAGAAGAAATCATCTTTTATAAGTGCAAGGTAGGTTTCCTTGCCACATGAAAAAAGCTTGAAATTTATTATTTTTTAATCCTGTAGCCAAGCTATGAATGTTTTTTTCAACTACAAGGCAGGGGTTGCAATTCTTCTACAATGGAATCAATGGTTCAGTCTTGGGGTCACTGTGGTCCGCCCCATGAAGACCCAAAACTTCTTTTCTAATGTGATGTATATAAAGGTATAAGCCATAAGTGTGCCAAAAATCAACTAATTCTATTTGCCTTTTAAGCGGCCATCGATCGCTAAAAACGTCCCAGAAAAGGCTTTTTTCTCAATTTTGGAATTTTACAAAAACAGGCCATCTTCAAACGAGTGCTACAGCTCACTGCAATAACATTTCGAGCAAAACTACATATCATTTTGTTTGATGAAATATGAATAACAAACTATGAAAGAAGCAATAAAATATCTGTCAGTTTAAGTGAGTTACAGTAGGTCCAAGATGATCTATTTTGGGCGAGAAAAATGCCTTCACAAGGTGAAAATCCGCCATTTTGAAAAATTACCTTCGCCAAGAAGGTTATGTTTTCAGTAGCGTTTGTTTGTCTGTTTGTCTGTCTGTGTACACCATAACTCAAGAAGCTTTTGATGGATTGTCATGAAACTTGGTAGGTGGGTAGGACTTGATGAGAGCCATAAGTGTGCCAAAAATCAACTAATTCTATTTGCCTTTTAAGCGGCCATCGATCGCTAAAAACGTCCCAGAAAAGGCTTTTTTCTCAATTTTGGAATTTTACAAAAACAGGCCATCTTCAAACGAGTGCTACAGCTCACTGCAATAACATTTCGAGCAAAACTACATATCATTTTGTTTGATGAAATATGAATAACAAACTATGAAAGAAGCAATAAAATATCTGTCAGTTTAAGTGAGTTACAGTAGGTCCAAGATGATCTATTTTGGGCGAGAAAAATGCCTTCACAAGGTGAAAATCCGCCATTTTGAAAAATGGCCGTTGCCATGGCAACAAGTAAACTGCAGTCCAAAACTTACCCATTTTTGTAGGTTTGGGCCAAGACCCTACCACCACACAAAGTTTGAGAAAATTTGATTTTTTTAGTTTGGCCACTTTTTTCTGATTTGCTTGGTTTTTACAGACATCTGCTCTTAAGAATACTACATACCATATTTATACTACATATCATATCAATGACTAAATATTCCAGCCTAAACAGGTCTTATACTATAGAAAGGAAAACAAAACAAAACAAGAGGTCGTAGATCTCATGCCTTCGTCAGAGGGACATTGCTCTAGAGAAATGAATTTGGTCTAGAGTACAAAAGAATCTCTGTACTCCTTTTTTTGTTCTACGGAACACTGTGAAATGGTTCGCCACAGATTTACAGACTCGCTGTCATCCGTGTTAGCTATTTGATTTTGAAAAATGGCCGTTGCCATGGCAACAAATAATCAATGAACCGAAACTTACCCATTTTTGTAGGTTTGGGCCAAGACCCTACCACTACACAAAATTTAAGAGAATTTTATTTTTTGAGTGGGGCCACCTTATGCTTGGTTTTTACAGACAACTGCTCTTAAGTCCTAATTACCTTCGCCAAGAAGGTTATGTTTTCAGTAGCGTTTGTTTGTCTGTTTGTCTGTCTGTGTACACCATAACTCAAGAAGCTTTTGATGGATTGTCATGAAACTTGGTAGGTGGGTAGGACTTGATGAGAGCTAGAAATGATTAGATTTTGGGCCCCCTTGCGGCTTTCGTTGGTACTGCAGCTGAACTTTCTGTTTTGATATCTCATGATCTGGACATTCTAGGGTCACGAATTTGGGTCCCCTAGCGGCTTGTCCTAGAACTGCAGGATCATTTGTTGAAAAATCTTCTAAGGAGGATAACTCAAGAACCAGTCTACGGATTGTCTTGATTTTTGGTATGTAGGTAGCGGAAGTGATGCTTGACATGACTAATTAACAATCATGCAAATCAGGATCTAATTTGCATAAGTAATGAAGAAATTCTATAGATCTGCTTTGTTCGATAATAGGGCTATGAAACAGTTGTGACATGTAATTGAGAACGAGGGGATCATTAGCAGATATTGATTATGTAAATGAGCACCTAATTTGCATAATTAGTGGGAATTTTCTATAGCATCATAGTGGTTTTAACTGCTGGGAAATTAATACATGCCGCATTCGGAAGTTAAGTGAAGGTGAACATCATTTAACATAATTTATTCAAGTCATGACCTTATTTGCATAATTTATGAGATGTTAGATTAGTGTTCTTTCTTAAGATAAGACGGTCGTTGGGTGGAGAATATGATCAACTGATATGATTTATGCAAATGAGGCTCTTATTTGCGAAATCAATGACTAAAAATGTATAATTTGTCCACCAGAAGGGTTAACATCATTTGGCGAAGGTATGAGGTCGTGGAACTCTTGTTAAGATTTATGATTTTCTTTAGTATGACTATGATATTCAAAACGATTCCTGAGTTCCATATAAGCTGCCAAAGGGCCAATGCTACAATTTGTATACAACCTCTGTTTGAGACCGAAAACCGAGAAAACATGACAATGGAGTACAAAAAGAAAGCCACTAAGTGTGTAACTATGTCCTGTTTCAAGCTTGTATATCGTCATTTGTTTTGACTTTAACTGTATTACATACTAATATACCCACAATTAGAAAATACCATTAAGATCTATCTACAAAATGTGCCTGAAGTATTCAATGTTCCATATTCTCTTCCTGCCAAAGGCAAGAAAAGCGAAGTCGGAACTGACAGCCACACATACAACTCTGTCGACAGAGATGACATCAACAACCTACGGCAGCAATCAGCCAATACAGGAACAGAAGAGTCTGTACCCAAAACTACAGACTGCAACATTCCTGGTCTTATTGAAAATGGGATGTATGTACCCGGTGCCTTACGACAAGGTAAAGACAAAGATGTGTTGTTTACATTGAATTTCATGTTAAATCATTGTAACAAATTTCAACTCTAGGATAGCATACAGTAAGTGAGTTCAGAGTTCCAACTGCAAATGCGTGGCGTGATCTATAGTGGGTAATATGCCAAATTTGAAGGCCAATCAATTTGAAATGTAAACATAAGACATATTAACCCTCAAACCACCGTATGGGGTCAAAACTGACCCCAGACGTATATAAATATGCGCCATTTTGACATTTCTTGTCGAAAACGAAATTCCTCCCATGAGTTTGTTTGTATGTCTTGCAACTTCTTATACGGTTTTACTGAGGCTCATTGTTGATTGAGTTATCCTAGAAAGTTTATGCATTGTCCAGTGGGGTCAAAATTGACCCCAGGAAAATGTTATGCATTTTTTAACACATCTGCGTCTTTTGTTGTCCCCGAAATTTCTTCCAGATGATATGTTTGCTTGAGCTTTATGCTGTCATGACCTCATGCTTTGAATTAACGCAATATTGAATCAGGAAACTCAATAGTTGTGACTCTTGACTAAGTTGCCTATGGAATTGGGGTCAAAGGTCATCAACATGGCTGCCTGTGGACCTCTAGTGAAATCAAATCAAATTATGATAATAAGCAGAAATTATTCACACTTAATCATGTCAAACTATCCCTGATAGATTAATGAAACTATACATACATAAAAATCGCAAAAAAAGTTACACTAAACACCGTATTCGTGCAAAACATTATGGGGTCAGTTTTGACCCCATGCGGTAAGATTCGTCGCAAAAAAACTACGGTGCTTTGAGGGTTAACAATGTATTTAGCTGAAAATTTCTGTAGATGTGATTATGTAATATGATGACGCAAAATTCAATACAAAATGTTGTGGTTGCCCACAGATACCAACGATGCAACAAACATCTGTGGATTTTTTACAAGCTGCAAGATGGCTTTTCACCGTTCCTGCTTGTTTATCATCATCGCTTTTGCAGTGGTGGCCTTGTTAGGGGTAGTAGCTGTGTATCTTACTTACACACCTGGAAGGCAAGCTGAAACCAACATGGTTAGTGTTGAACTTTACTTCAGTCAGTGAGTCTGTTGTGATTTTAATTTACATCAGTCCCATTATGTATATCACCAAGAAGTTGAAAACTATTGCCTTCCTGGAAGGCATTTATGTGGCAGGGGGCTGAATAGTGATAAGCTTACAATTGGTGGGACTTAATCGCACGAGTCTGGAGTGGCTGCCATTCGGCGCTAACTCAGGTGACCTCAATACGACCCCTGGTGCGGCCATAAGACTGTAAAGTTTGAACCGCTCACACCAGGAAGGAGCCCTACTCTTTTCAATAAGTATGATGGGTTATTCAATGTGCATGGGGTGTGGCTCTTCCCAAACACGGAACCTCTATTTAACGTCCTATCCATGGGACTTCCCTAACCAGAGCTAGGTACTCATTTCCACCTGAGTGAAGTACATGTATATAAGGAAAGTCGAAAGTGCCTTTCCCAAGGGCACAAGATTGGTGACATGGCAGTATTCGAACCCTGGGACCCCTTGGTCCTGAGCCGAGCACTCGTTATGCCACACGACCCCACAATATTGAGTGACGAAAAGAAAATGATAAATAGATTGAGATGGGACTTACATGTACCTCTTTTGGTCATAGCCCTTTGTTGTGACTGAGCAAGGCAATTGGACAACTGCTAAGCCCGTAAAAAGCACCGTGACTGCAACATACCTACCAGTCAATATGACACAGCCAGCCGTTGTGTCTGCAACCAGACTGCATTGGGCTAACAGTATGTTACCATCATCGACCGGAACAGCAACAACGTTGAAGTTCATGCTGATAACTACAGCTCGAGTAAGTAAAATCTAAGATAATTTTTGTTTTACACCTTACACAGTTGTGTCATCAAGAAGGAGCCCCTTCACATTGTCTTTGCCGTTAACTCAGTTCTTCATAAATACTAGTAGAATTACCACATTTGGTTTACGTCAACAGACCACCAGTCATAAAGTAAGAACAACAAAACTGTCAGAGTTGACAATCACACTGCCACTCGTGACAGCTAAAGCACTAAATGTAACAATCGCACTGCCACAGGTGACAGCTGAACCACCAAAGATGACAACCACACCACGAGTGACGGCTAAACCAAAGGAGGTGACAACCACACTGGCAAAGATGACAACCACACTACCACAGGTGACAGCTAAACCAGCAAATGTGACAACCTTACTTCCACAGGTGACAGCTAAACCACCAAAGATAACAACCACACTGCCATGGGTTTCAACTGTGGTATCACAGGTGATGACCAAACCACCAATGGTGACAACCACTCTGCCAGAGATGACAACCAAACCAGCAAAGATGACAACCACACTGCCATGGGTTTCAACTACGCTGCCATGGGTGACAACCAAACCACCAAAGATGACTACCACACTACAACTTGTGACAACCAAACCACTGAAAGTGACAACCACTCTGCCAGAGATGACATCCACCCCACCAAAGACGACAACCACACTACAGCTTGTGACAACCAAACCACCAAAAGTGACAAACACTCTGCCAGAGATGACATCCACCCCACCAAAGACGACAACCACACTACAGCTTGTGACAACCAAACCACCAAAAGTGACAACCACTCTGCCAGAGATGACAACGACCCGACCAAAGACGACAACTACACTGCAGTGTTCAAAGCTGACCGCACCAGGAAAAGGATCAATAATTATGGCTGGTTCCAACTCCTACGGACATGCGATTCAGTTCAAATGTAACCCAGGATACAAGCTGGTCGGCGCTGCTTCACTCACCTGCCAGTCTGACGGGACTTGGAGTGGAAGATCTCCAACATGCAGAGGTTGGTTACTCAGAAAGAAAGAAAGGAACTTGCTAGCCTAGAAGTAAAAGTGTGTAGGTATCAATCTACTTTTATACAGAAGTATACATGTTATAGTGATTAACGTTATACATTATTCAATATTCAAGATCACCATTCATATCTTGTCGTGCTGATGATAAATATTGTTTCTTGTACCAGTGTTCTTTCCAAAACTTATCTAATGTTATGAATTGCCTGTTCGCCTGGATGTCTAAGCGTCATTAAGTTATTTTGACAGGTGTTAATTTTGTCATTCGTTTGAACTCTGTGTTTCAGCTCTACAATGTTATACACTGACACCTCTCGTCCATGGCCATACACGTGAGGGGCTCTCCAGATCCAACCAGAAAGTGATATACTTCAGCTGTTCTCGCGGGTACAATCTTGTAGGTGCGACAGAAATCACGTACCAAACAGACGGTGCATGGAGTGACAGGGCCCCAACGTCCAAAGGTGCAGTACATGGCACATGTGCATAGCCCTAATGTTTAGGTGGCTTCAATGCAAAGAGTGTATATTAACTGGTATCCATGCCGAAACAGATTCCTACATTTGAATTCTAAAAAAGTTTTAAATTTTCCTAAATGAACTTTAGCACACACATTGAACCATGTTGTCTGTTAATTTGGTTCCTGTTCACATTGCTTGACCTTCATTTTGCTGAGTTCTATAACGTTAAAATATTTGATTATGTACACATGTATGAACACTTCAATACTAATTTCAACCAAAATGGACTATACTAGACAATTTCGGTCAGTAAAAAGTTCAGAAATGCTGTAAATGTTTTTGAAATGTTTTATAACTTGAGAATGTCATTATTGTTTCCCTGTGTAGCTGTACAGTGTCCCAAGCTCACACGCCCAGCAAATGGTATTGTGACTGGCTCCAACTACTACAGCAGTGTGGTCCGCTACAGGTGTGACCCAGGATACACACTGTTTGGTGATTCTTTTCTCACCTGTCAGGCTGATGAGACTTGGAGTAAAAAATCTCCAACATGCAGAGGTTGGTTATTCGATAAGAAAGAAATTATCTAGCCTGAAATTGAAAGAAAGGGTGTAGGTATCAATCTATTCCGATGAAACTTGGATAGAAACATTACCATGATATTATAAAACATGACAAAAAGAAGTGCAGAAGTAGTCTAAAATGTAACCATCAAACCTTGTCCAGTATAAAATGTCTGTAATTGTTGTTTCAGTTGTACAATGCTTAAAACCGAGCCAGCCAATCAATGGAGATATGGATGGCTCCTGTACCTTCCAGGGAGTGATGCACTTCACCTGTGACCGTGGGTACAATCTTGTAGGTGTGACAACCATCACGTGCCAGGCAGATGGTACATGGACTGACAGTGTCCCTACTTGTAAAGGTAAGACTTCTCCAGCTTTCACTAACGTATATGATGGAAAGAACGTTTAGTGGGTATTCAAGATCAATTGATAGGCTAGCATATTTGGCCTGTTGGTTTTCAACGGAAGAGGTTAAAAATATTTTTAAAGCTTCCAGGAGGACTAACATTTAATCACTTTTTCCTGATGGTGTAAACAATCTAGATCTGGGAGTCAGAAAATGTATTACATGTTAATCAATTTTATAAGGGAAAACAAACTCCACTTTTATAGAATGATTTGCTGCGATGTGTGCCTTTTCCACTCGGTCATTTGGAATACCAAAAGTTAAGGTCTGACAGGCTATGGCATCCTTTCCGTGTCAAAATTACGGACGTAAAAACGTCACATATTGGGGTCAATACGTCATGTTTTTTGTCAATACGTCACGTATGCCAGACCACACGTCACGTATAGCAAAACGAGACGAACATGCGGCTCTGCAATTTCCGTGTCAAAATTACGTTCGTAAAAATCGTCACGTTTTTAGGTATACGTCACGTTTTGTGGCATCGATACGCACGTATGCCAGGTCATACGTCAAATATGTCAAAATGCATCTTTCCTCCACATAGTCCCACACGTTATCGTAACCCATCCAAATGCATATGGCATCATTTCCGTGTCAAAATACGGACGTTAAAAACGTAACGTTTTCGGGTCAAAACGTCACGTCAATACGTTACGTATGCTAGGTGAACGTTCACGTATAACATAACGTTCGGATACGTTACGTACGCGTGGTTCTGCAATTTCCGTGTCAAAAATACGGACGTAAAAAAACGTCACGTTTTTAAGTCAATACGTCACGTACATTTCATCTTTATGTTAACGTAACGTTGGTTATGTGAACGTAACGCTCGTTATGTCAACGTAACGTAGGTTATGTTATGTTGACGTAACGTAGGTTATGTTATGTTAACGTAACGTAGGTTATGTTATGTTAACGTAACGTAGGTTATGTTCACGTAACGTTTTCTATGTTAGGGTAACGTTGCTTATGTTAACGTAACGTAGGTTATGTTATGTTAACGTAACGTAGGTTATGTTCACGTAACGTTGACATAACGTCTATACGTTCACGTAACTTTGACATAACGTATGTACGTCAACGTTACGTAGGTTATGTTATAGTGTTTAATGTTAACGTAACGTATTGCGCTAACGTGGGTGTACGTTTCTTACGTTAACGTAACGTTTATGTTATCGTACGTTTTTGTCAACGTAACGTATGTCATGTATGACGTTATGCACCGCAAAAATACATACGTCACACTACGCAGTAGTGAACGTGCCGAATTTTGTTAAGAAATTGATAACCCTTTCCTTTGCTAATGGTTCCGTCCATTTCAACCGTCAGGTCGTGTTCTGGTGACGTCATCAATTCATGTTGTGTTTGGCAAAGGCCCCATAACCGCTGGCCGTATAAAGTAGTACGGACAAACTTCTTAGAGGCTGGTTTGATAGAGTTGACCATGTGTAAATTAATTGCTGTGTGGTATAGAAATATATCTGATACGTGTGCTTTGTTTTTGACATTTTCTTGTTTGTGTACACATGTAATTTAAATTTTTAAATGAGTGAGTGCATGCTGCAGTTTAGTTCATATCCGCAGGGCGTCCTTTAAAGTCAATTGCAAACAAGCCAAGCAAATTTTAATGCACAACAACTGTTACAGGTACACTATACGGCAAGTTCTTGAGCAGTTCTAATCATCAAGACTAATATTTATGCAACGGCCTCGAATCAAAAATGCTATATAAAAGCTTTGTTCTGCTACCTGAAATAATGTCGTCATCAGTTTACGTTGTGGCTGGCTGGGCATGAACGTAAAATGATGTCGTCATCAGTTTACGTTGTCGCTTGCTGGACATGAACGTAAAAACGATGTCGTCATCAGTTTACTTTGTGGCTGGCTTGAGGAGCTAAGTAACGGTCACAAGCAAACCTACAGTTCAGCTTATATATCGTTTTCTGTAAGTTTTTTTATTTACAAGAAAATAATACAACATCGTTGCCCAATGCTTGCAAGCTGTGAATACCACAGCCAACTTGCCAGACATGGTGGCCGTGGGGGGTCAGTCACAGTCTGTAACCCCCTTCCTCCTCCCCCATCTATTAATGATATAAAGGAATGCTTGTTTCGCAAAAGGAGATATAACCTTCTTGATATATATATTCATATTGGGATTGATATGTGGGCGCGGTTTTGTTTCTGTATGCGGCAAGGAGGTTTTTTTTATTAATTAATTTCAAACCTTCTGTGTTGCTACAAGGGAAATTACACATCGCACTGTCAACACTGTGACAGACAATATTTTAGACCACACAGCATGACGGTCTTTACACCTTCTGTTGTGTGTGTATTCGCTTTGCGACCCATAAAACTGCCACACCTCTTTTGTCTTTAATCGGTTCATCACGAACTTACACCTACTTCACAACAATAACACCAACTGCATAAAGGAAGCATTACGGTTGATGATTTCTCTTACTAGTACTACAGCTGGGCAAATGAAAAAGTATTCGTACTTTTTCGGTTTATTCCTGCATACATGTATATACCTGAGTGTGACTGATAAATTCTATCATGGCCAGACTGCCGTGATGATATTTTCTAACCCCCCCCTCACTTCCGGGTCCTCCTCCGTAACGCCTAATTACAACTGAAATGCTTTTATCTCCATCGTGAACCTGCTTGTGTGCTTGAGATAAGCCTGACTGCCACTCAGAATTCCATCTTTCTCCGAACATCAAACTGCTTTGCGCTTGACACACCTCACGGAGGACCCAAACATCTAAATGTGACGTTGCGGTAGAACTAGAAATTACCCTAGAAGCCAGAGAACAGCGGGTAGCCAAACAACTTTCCCCGTGAAACACAATTCAGCTGGCCCAAATGGTGATTTCCAGATGGAATTTAATAGATGATAATGTTGGTTTTACTAATGGTCCATTTCAGAAGTATAATGTACTGGTAAAATCCCAGTGAGAAGATGACCCATAATTTCCTGTCTTCGTTTTCCTTTCCAATGCTGTTATTTGGTTCTTGCCCTAACATAGTGACATTAAGTTCACTCAGTTTAAAATCACATAATCTGCAGTGAAAAATTATATCTGATACTACCGCCATTTTTAGGCCTACAGGACTAAACATTTGATAAGGAGTAAACGTTAACTAACCTCCTTAACACAAACAAAAAACACACCACTCCAGACTTCTTCATTTTCTCAACATATTTCAACATTGCCTGTTAAAGCAGAAGAACTACTCTCCAAGCAGAGGTAGGGTTTTGGGCTTATTTTTTGCGTGTTTTTAGGCTTTTTTATCGGGCTTTCTTTTTTCACTGAAATTTTGTTTCCGCCAAACCCAAGTTCCGCCAAAAATAAGCCCAAAACCCTACCTCTGCTTGGAGGGTAACTCTTTGGGCCGGCTGGATTGTGTTTCACGGGAAAGTTGTTTGGCGACCCGCTGTTCTCTGGCGTCACAGTTAGATGTTTGGGTCCTCCGTGAGGTGTGTCAAGCGCAAAGCAGATGTCGGTAAAAAAGATGGAATTCGGAGTGGCAGTCAGGCTTATCTCAAGCACACAAACAGGTTCACGATGGAGATAAAAGTATTTCAGTTGTAATTAGGCGTTACGGAGGAGGACCCGGAAGTGAGGGGGGTTAGATAATATCATGCCCGGGCAGTCTGGCCATGATAGAATTTCTAAGTCACACTCTGAACATTCAGGTATATACATGTATACAGGAAAAAACCGAAAAAGTACGAATACTTTTTCATTTGCCCAGCTGTAGTACTAGTAGGAGAAATCATCAACCGTACTGCTTCTGTTATGCACTGGTGTTATTGTTGTGAAATAGGTGTGGCAGTTTTATGGGTCGCAAAGCGAATACACACACAACAGAAGGTGTAAAAAGACCATCATGCTGTGTGGTCTAAAATATTGTCTGTAACAGTGTTCACAGTACGATGTGTAATTCCCCGTGAAGCAACACAGAAGGTTTGAAATCAATTAATAAAAAAATCTCCCTTGCCGCATACAGAAACAAAACAGCTAATAATTCCGTGTGGCGCCCACATGTAAATCCCCATAACGATTCTCCTTTTGCGAAACAAGCATTCCTTTATATCATTAATAGATGGGGGAGGAGGAAGGGGGTTACAGACTGTGACTGACCCCCCACGGCCACCATGTCTGGCAAGTTGGCTGTGGTATTCACAGCTTGCAAGCATTGGGCAACGATGTTGTATTATTTTCTTGTAAATAAAAAAACTTACAGAAATGATATATAAGCTGTACTGTAGGTTTGCTGGTGACCGTTACTTAGCTCCTCAAGCCAGCCACAAAGTAAACTGATGACGACATCGTTTTTACGTTCATGTCCAGCAAGCGACAACGTAAACTGATGACATCATTTTACGTTCATGCCCAGCAAGCGACAACGTAAACAGATGACGACATCATTTTACGTTCATCCCCAGCCAGCCACAACGTAAACTGATGACGACACTATTTCAGGTAGCAGAACAAAGCTTTTATATAGCATTTTTGATTCGAAGCCATTGCATAAATATTAGTCTTGATGATTAGAACTGCTCAAGAACTTGCCGTATAGTGCATCTGTTACAGTTGTTGTGCAGTAAAGTTTGCTTGGCTTTTTTGCAATTGACTTTAAACGACGCCCTGCGGATATGAACTAAACTGCAGCATGCACTCACTCATTTAAAATTACATGTGTACACAAACAAGAAAATGTCAAAAACAAAGCAGACGTATCAGATATATTTCTATACCACACAGCAATTAGTTTACTCATGGTCAACTCTATCAAACCAGCCTCTAAGAAGTTTGTCCGTACTACTTTATACGGCCAGCGGTTATGGGGCCTTTGCCAAACACAACATGAATTGATGACGTCACCAGAACACGACCTGACGGTTGAAATGGACGGAACCATTAGCAAAGGAAAGGGTTATCAATTTCGGCACGTTCACTACTGCGTAGTGTGACGTATGTATTTTTGCGGTACATAACGTCATACATGACATACGTTACGTTGACAAAAACGTACGATAACATAAACGTTACGTTAACGTAAGAAACGTACACCCACGTTAGCGCAATACGTTACGTTAACATTAAACACTATAACATAACCTACGTAACGTTGACGTACATACGTTATGTCAAAGTTACGTGAACGTATGGACGTTATGTCGACGTTACGTTAACATAACATAACCTACGTTACGTTAACATAAGCAACGTTACCCTAACATAAAAAACGTTACGTGAACATAACCTACGTTACGTTAACATAACATAACCTACGTTACGTTAACATAACATAACATAACCTACGTTACGTCAACATAACATAACCTACGTTACGTTGATATAACGAGCGCTACGTTAACATAACCAACGTTACGTTAGCATAAAGATGAAATGTACGTGACGTATTGACTTAAAAACGTGACGTTTTTTTACGTCCGTATTTTTGACACGGAAATTGCAGAACCACGCGTACGTAACGTATCCGAACGTTATGTCATACGTGAACGTTCACCTAGCATACGTAACGTATTGACCAAAATACGTGACGTTTTGACCCGAAAACGTTACGTTTTTAACGTCCGTATTTTTGACACGGAAATGATGCCATAGAGATACTTGACGTATTGACCCAAAAAACGTGACGTATTGATCTCAAAACGTGACGTTTTTTACGTCCGTAATTTTGACACGGAAATGATGCCATAGACAGGCTGTTTGGTGTAACGTAACCTGATCGTGATGAGCTGCTGCCGTGTGCCTGCGAAGCCGAATGCCGGTTATACTGGCTATAATATACAATAAAGATACCGAAATTCAGTACAAATAAATGATGACCAAAAATTCTGTGTGACGGTGTCAGCTAAATGCAGGAATGGCTACCAACTACTCTCTCAAACCTGCATCCGGGTTTATCTTAACAAAACGAAGTACGATGACGCCCAGGCAGCCTGTGAGAAAGATGGAGCGACACTAGCCATGCCCAAGACGAAGGAATTGGACCTTGCTCTGAGAAGGAAGATAATACAAGTTGGAAAGGGTTCTGACTACTGGATTGGGTTGTTGAAGTGCATAACCTGGAAATGGGCAGACGGGTCTAGCCTAGGGAATTACAAGGTACGGTAACACGGTCTGATGCATAGAGTGTTCCCTAAGTACGGACTTTGTTATGGTTTCACTTTTACCCCCGTTTGTCCTGACATTAGATGTTGCTGACAGATCGACTAAGACTTAGTACATGTATACACTAACCATTGACCCTTAATTTGACAACACAACGTGCCTTTGTGTATACAAGTAAGTTTTGATGGACACCAAGATAATACAATATTAACTTCACTTCTGGGGGGGGTTAATCCATGACAGCTACAGCACAACATGACAGCCACAGCTACAGCATAATCTGAGGTCCGTTATACATTTAAGCTAAGTCATCAATAATGCAAAAGTACAGAATAAGAAGTGGTGGGGTTGCGTATTGCACTGAGTATAACAACGAAGGGTACCATCAGTAGAGGATTTAGGGAACGTTTGAGACAGACAAGTTATCAAATGACGCACATTGAATTTTTTAAATAATAAACCCCAATTATTGTTTTCAGGTGCTACTTTTTACTCGAGAACGGCTCTTCAAATGTACCCATTGCGAATTTATCAGAAAAGAATCAAGCTGCAATAGTCTTTAAGAACAACTACGAAAGGGATGTTGGTGTCACGGAAACGAAAACAAACATAGAGGGCGTGTCACTGGACAGAAAATGAAAATGTCCAGACTATGCATGATGTATAAAATGACTAATAAACTGATGGACGTAGCTACTTCTAAAAGTATCTATAACTAGTTCAGAAAAGGACAAGAAATAGTCATGCCTTCAAGTACCAGAGCTGCACAACAAGGATTGAGGTGTTCAAAAACTTGTTTTTTCCCCTAGAATTATCGTAGAATGGAACTCGCTGCCACCAACTACAGTAGGTGTGCAATTAAAGGGGGGCAAAACTAAATTTTTTTTAGTCCACTGCAGTATAATAAATATACCACAAAGTACAATTCTTACTTGTTTTACATTAGTCCATGACAGATTAGCGTTGTTACACCATTTCAAACTCGCACCTTTAATCTAATTTAATCACTGAGGTCTCACGTCCTTTGACCCTTGTGACGTCAGGCCGCAGGATACTTAGTGCTGTGAGATGCGTGGTGGCTGCGGCCTGACGTCACAAGGGTCAAAGGACGTGAGACCTCAGTGATTAAATTAGATTAAAGGTGCGAGTTTGAAATGGTGTAACAACGCTAATCTGTCATGGACTAATGTAAAACAAGTAAGAATTGTACTTTGTGGTATATTTATTATACTGCAGTGGACTAAAAAAAATTTAGTTTTGCCCCCCTTTAAAGGCTAGGTGTGACAGGTAATTCGGTGTAATAAAGGCAGCTGCCGGCTGTACAGATACATATGTCTTGCTTTGCATATCGGTATGTTACAATTTTTATCTTGTACTGTTGTGATTACTAATACTGCTTTGCTTTGATACTGCTTTGATATTTTTGTTGGTTTATCTCAGAAATCACTGGACTAAAGACTTGGTGTGGAAGTGGTGGCAATGGGCGACGAACTTTGTTGTCTCCATTGTCAAATGACATTTTGCTTCTACATCTTAGAAGCCGGTTACCTTGCAGAAAAGGATAACTTGATATTAAAGATAATTGGGTCATTCAAACTAATTTCTTTTCTTCGTTAGGGTTGGAATCCAGGAGAGCCAAGCGATTCAGAGTGGCAGTCAGTATACCAACACTGTGGACAGTACTGGTCGCCCACTGGCACCGCTATGTGGGACAATCTTGAATGCTGTAAGAAGAGAATGTACATCTGCCAAGCTACTCAGAGTCACTTACCACAGAAACGTGATAAATTGACAGTGCTTTGGAATAAAGCCCTATGTAAAACGTGCCCTGCATAATAAATTAAAATAATAATAATAACGTTTATTTATTGATTCATCGTACATGGCAGCGCCAAAGGGTGCTGAATTGTAACTTGCGTTAAAAATTACACAACACAAATGAATAAGTTTACAGGTAGGGACAATCACAGTTACGTACAAATGAACTCTAAAAGACAAGTCAAATGTAAAATAGAAGCTTAAAGGTTGAGAAGAAGATGGGCCAAATTAACAAGTGCAAGAATGCCAACAGCATCGATATGTTTAATTTCCGTTGAAACTACCAGTTTAAGCTGACTTTTTATTGGTCGTGATTGAGAAATGGTGTTTCATTAAATACGGCCTGCATGTATATACATACTTGGTTATATTATTTTGCCTGTGCGGTCATTGTTTTATTATTCGTCGTATCAATATTATTGTTGCTTCAACTTAGCTGTTGTTTTAGTCTTGATGTGATTGAAAAAATGTGTATAAAAGACTACTTTTATTCAATTTACCAAATCTTTTGACTAGACATATTCCGACTTTTTAAACTGAGCCTGTTGCTACATCATTTATTTTATTAATTCAGTGAGGGTACAATACGAGCTGAAAAGTTAAGATTGTTGTTCGATTAGAAGAACTGTGATACTACAATTTCAGGTTCATAATTCCTTAAAATCTATACCAGTTACAGCACCGTCGAATAATCTTGGATGTTAATGTTCTATAGAGGAGTACAAGTACTGTGATACTATATTTTTCATGTGAATATATCCTTTAAAAAGGACAACTTCACGGAGGAATAATCTTTTATGGAAGAGCTCAGAGATCTTGTAGCAGTTTGGAAAGTATTATGCAAGCATGTAATCAAAGTAAAAATGTTAAGCACATTTAATTAGCATTACATAATAAAAAAAAATACATTTGTCAGTTTTATTTCATGTAACAAAGCTTTAAATGTTTATCCCAACATGAGGGAAATCAACTCAACATTAAAATGTCAGTGTTCCAATTTTTAGTCTTTGGTAAAAACCACAAACAATAATATTGTAATCATTTGATTTGGGACAGTTTTTTTTTACAAACATCAAATTGGACGACAGTCATTATCACCCGAGCATTAGCTAAACTCGAATATTATAAGTGGTCCTGTAGTCTCTATAACTTCCTCCCAGTTCACCCAGGCTCCTTGTTGTTTCTGGACCACTGCAATCACTCTTCTCTTTTTGCCTTCCATTCTTTTAACTTCCTCTACCACCATCTGCTTCTCTTTACTAAGGTTCGCACGGTCCCACCTTTTTTTTTTTTTTTTGCACAACTGCCTGTTGTATCACGTCACCCACTTTCCACTTCTTTCTTGACCTCTGTTTTTTATACATGTAAGCTGGTCTTACTGACAGGTTTTTGGACCCTTGGAGTCCCAGTACAAGACAATTGGGACCACCCTTAATTGATACAGTAGATATTCATACAACCTGCCCGAAATGATGTTAACAGAATCTGATATCTTTCTTTTTTTTCATTTTCCACTTTTCTTCTTTGATATCTTGAAGACCAGATTACATACTTTGTTCAGTTAAATGTTAGCCGAACAAAACAAAATAACCGTAGTTCCAACACATAACAAACCTTATTCAGAATGGTTTCTACCAACAATGAATTTTGAAACGAAAAAATGACGGCTTTGCAATTTTTAAAAACACCCATATCTACCAATGGATGATGTTACTGCCTGCAACGCAGTCCAATCACTTTATACTTTTTTGTTGATTGAGAGGTAGATCGTATCAAACAGATGCTCATCAACAACAGTACTAAAGGTACAAGGAGTTCTTTCCTTTGATAAGGGCTAAAGGTATTCCATTGCAGAGTTCTGAAAGCTGAAAAAATTGCATATGAAGATTTGCTTGAAGTCGACACTTTTGAAATTCATGTAGGGACCTTAAATTGATCGAGAATGGCAACATCCTACCATGTACACAAACCTGTAATGTTTACTGTACCTGTAATGTTCACTGTCCTTTTTCTTGTTATGTACGCATTCCTATCTCACTCGATTGCTATTCACCGCTTTTTTGAGACTATGGTAGACTCCTTTTAGTTCTTTCTAACATTTCATAAGCAAATAGAATAATTCATGCATTATGAATTAGTCATCATATTTTACCTGATCAGTCTAGGCAAGAGGTAGATTTCCAATTCACGAACGCTTAAAAATCAACCTGTTTTAACTTTTGTTTCATCAGTACGGTAATCATCCGATATGCAATATTTGAAAAAAAAATTTAAGATACCTTTGTACATTCACGTCTCTCACTTGTTGCTGGTTGTCTTTTCCCCATTGAATTCAATCATTTACTTCAAGCAAAAAACCTTTTTTGTTTGATCTGCTGTGCGTCATGCATATTGAGTTATACGGACTGCGCAACTCGTTTATGACGTGACCTCCAGTTTCCTAGTCTTTCAGTTTCTTGATCGACGATGAGCACAACGGAAAACGATCCGCGTCAGATGGCGCATAGTGGAGATACCAAAGCTCGTCGCCCATTGCCACCACTTCCACACCAAGGCTTCAGTACAGGTAGGATACAACCTAGAACTGACACACTTGATAATACTTTAAGCTGTTGCATCAATATACTAGTATCATAAATTTCTCCCAATTGTAACTTAAACCATCTGAATCATCACCCATGTGAAAACATCAGTCACTTTTTGTTACACTGCCCTAACTACACTCAACAACGAAATACCCTTTTTGGCAACTTGAAAACACTGATCGGCTTTATCACTGACTTGGATGACCTTTTCGATGATATTCTGGAACATTTACTTTTAAGAGGTTCCCCTTGTCTATCAACAATGTACAATGCTTAAATACTATTGTATGTACAGACATTTTTGTTGGCATCAAATCGTTTTTTGTAACATCTTGATCAATCCTGTCAGTGTTTATATGTTTGTTTCACCTGTTCATTGATTAATTATTGGTGTTTTTTTCATTATGCTTTGCTTGCTTCTATTGTGTATTGTCTGGTGGCGACATGAATACAAGTGTAACTTGAGTGTGTCGCCACCACGTCTTGTCAATGTATGTTCCAATAAAAAAAAAACAACCATCTGAATCTATCCTTGAAACTTTTCGCAAGTTCTCATATAGAGATCTCTGGAACCGTCGGCCACACTCTTTAAAGACTTGTACGTCCATGTCTTTTTTTTAAAATCAAAAATAAAACTTTACTTGACTTTTGACCCCTCGATAACGACAAATTGGCACGGACTGGACAATGAATTTGAACATTTCTGTTATTAGTATTACTATTTATTATTGTTATCGGTTTCTTACCGTTTTTATTATTATCATTGTCATTATTTATTGTATCTGAATTTTATTGTTTGCATGTGGCTTTTTGTATGTGACCTGTTTATTTATGTATGACGCAGGGCCCCACTGAAAAGCAGTGCCAATGTTACTACTGAGTGGGCAACCCTGGATAAAAATGACGGAAAATAAAATTTAAAAAAATTGAATAAACCGGTCGGTAATGTTAATTTCTTTAAAGAGCATGCTTGTACTATAAAATCACCCAATAAATTCGGCTAACGTAAACTACCAGGCCTCAGTCTACCTTTGACCACTGTGGTGGTAACATGGGTAGAGGTCTGGCTAATAGGTCGACAGTGCCCAAGACAAGTTACTCTTCAAGACATTTAGAAATGAATCGAAAACAGATAAAGAATTCAAGTATGATTGTAAGAAGATAATGTAATGACAACATTGTCTTGCCAAGCTCTGCCTAGTACATTGTAGTGTCAGACATATGCATTGGCTGGCAGTTACTTGCACAGTTTTGTTAGAGCTCCATATTCTACATGTATACTGTTTTCTTAGACACCACAATTACAAGATATATTTCTAGACACACTTACTATCAAAGATAATCCAGCTGTGAGGAAGATACTTTCAAGTTACAAAATGAATACAGATACACAACTTTTCAAAGGGCTGTGTAGAAAGTGGAAATTTGAACACAAGGTTGGTTTTCCAGAAACTGAAAGTTGTTGATAGCAATTTCTTCATTATGTGACTTAGTTACAATTATCTGGATCATTCTGCATGGTTTGATATTGTCACTATGAAAACCAGTACAGAAAAATATTTGAATCTGTTCAAAATAGATCGACCAGTATTATGCTAATCAGTCCCTGCTTTTGTTTCTGGTGGGTAGACAGTCTGGGATGTTTATGAGTTTATGTAGTTATTGGGGTCAATTCACTATTTAAGCTGCTGGAGAAGCCGCAGTGGGGAGTACTTCCTTATTGTGTCGCCCTGGGCATCGAAGGATCCAGTTCAAGACATCCGGGTCGTCCAATTAACGTCCAAAGCAAGCTTACTCCTCCTACATGTACCAATCATACACCCAATGTTGGCCAACCTAATCGGAGGTCTGATAGAGAATATAAATTGGGCATTAGAACTTTTGGAACTTTTTGCAGGTGCAGAGTCCACGCCCTTTGCTAGCAATGGGGACCATGAAGATCCTGACACCCACATGTACAATTACGTAGACAAAGCTGAGATCAACAAGCTTCGACAGACCGACAGTAATGATGGGCAACAATTTGGAGAACAGACGGACAGTCGTCGAGTAAATGTGGGCCGGAAAGTCGTTGGCTTGGTTCAGAACCAAACGTATGGTGCCTCACCACAGGAAGATGGCGGAGGTATGTTTCGTCCATTGTGCTGTGTCTTAAGTAGCTATATGTATATATCAGATGTAGCGGTCATGAAAACTTTGATTTTAGTAAAATTTATAAGAAAACTAGTAGTAGTTTTGTGTAAATACAATGCTAATTAATGACAAACTATTTCTAAGTAGGTAAACCACTAAGTATTACATTTTAGTTCATTCTCTGCGGTGCTTGCCATGGTTAAAATGCTTCACCCATCTAGGTATTATGCTAGAATATTATTAATTCTGATCTTCATACAATGTCCAAATCAACTTTTCTCACTGATACATCCCGTCCGATTTGTATCCGGATGACCCCCAACCTGTCTACAACTAGTTATGTATATACATGTAGCACCTTGCCCCCCCGTGCCTTTGATTTGTGGAACAGTCCATCTCTTTTTTTCTGATGGAACAAGGTTCAGATATTCTTCAGACATTACTTTCTGTTATAGGAATTTTTTTAAATTTGCTGTCGCTTTACGACCTATATAATAAATAAGAACAAAACGCCCTTAATAACAATGTCTTTAGAATTGCCAATACCTTGTGACTACATACATATACATTCTTTTACACGCTTGTTTGTCCTCCAGAAGTGTTTATGAATGCATGAAGTAAGGTTATACCGGGACAAGGCACGTAATGAAGTAATCCTATGCAGTTTGTTTCCTGAAATCGTCTTGAAACACATCATCATCAAATTGGGCGTAAACACAAGCCGAGAGAAGTCCCAACCACATTCCTGTTTTCACCATAAAATCCTTTTATTGTCTCTTAGTTAAACCCCCAACCTGTCTACAACTACATAACTAGTTATGTATATACATGTAGCAACTTGCCCCCCCCGTGCCTTTGATTTGTGGAACAGTCCATCTCTTTTTTTCTGATAGAACAAGGTTCAGATATTCTTCAGATATTTACTTTCTGTTATAGGAATGTTTTCACTTTGCTGTCGCTTTAAGACCTATATAATAAATAAGAACAAAACGCCCTAAATAACAATGTCTTTAGAATTGCCAATACCTTGTGACTACATACATATACATACTTTTACACGCTTGTTTGTCCTCCAGAAGTGTTTATGAATGCATGAAGTAAGGTTGTACCGGGACAAGGCACGTAATGAAGTATTCCTATGCAGTTTGTTTCCTGAAATCGTCCTTGAAACACATCATCATCAAATTGGGCGCAAACACAAGCCGAGAGAAGTCCCAACCACATTCCTGTTTTCACCATAAAATCCCTTTATTGTCTCTTAGGTAAACCCCCAACCTGTCTACAACTACATAACTAGTTATGTATATACATGTAGCACATTGCCCCCCCCCCCCCCGAGCCTTTGATTTGTGGAACAGTCCATCTCTTTTTTTCTGATAGAACAAGTTTCAGATATTCTTCAGATATTCACTTTCTGTTATAGGAATTTTTTCACTTTGCTGTCGCTTTAAGTAAGGCCTATATAATAAATAAGAACAAAACGCCCTTAATAACGATGTCTTTAGAATTGCCAATACCTTGTGACTACATACATATACATACTTTTACACGCTTGTTTGTCCTCCAGAAGTGTTTATGAATGAATGAACTTTATTGCTCGACAGTTGCACAGGGTACAATTTTTGGCAACAATGACAATGTGATCATTACAATAATACTACTCTACTCCTAGGAACTGTTAACTACTTGAGTATTAACTTAGGTAGGTGGCGTATTTACATGATGACGTTAAATGCATGAAGTAAGGTTATACCGGGACAAGGCACGTAATGAAGTATTCCTATGCAGTTTGTTTCCTGAAATCGTCCTTGAAACACATCATCATCAAATTGGGCGTAAACACAAGCCGAAAGAAGTCCCAACCACATTCCTGTTTTCACCATAAAATCCCTTTATTGTCTCTTAGGTAAACCCCCAACCTGTCTACAACTACATAACTAGTTATGTATATACATTTAGCACCTTGCTCCCCCCCCTTGCCTTTGATTTGTGGAACAGTCCATCTCTTTTTTTCTGATAGAACAAGGTTCAGATATTCGTCAAATATTTACTTTCTGTTATAGGAATTTTTTCACTTTGCTGTCGCTTTAAGACCTATATAATAAATAAGAACAAAACGCCCTAAATAACAATGTCTTTAGAATTGCCAATACCTTGTGACTACATACATATACATTCTTTTACACGCTTGTTTGTCCTCCAGAAGTGTTTATGAATGCATGAAGTAAGGTTATACCGGGACAAGGCACGTAATGAAGTATTCCTATGCAGTTTGTTTCCTGAAATCGTCCTTGAAACACATCATCATCAAATTGGGCGTAAACACAAGCCGAGAGAAGTCCCAACCACATTCCTGTTTTCACCATAAAATCCCTTAATTGTCTCTTACTCTTAGGTAAAGCCACAAACGCTACCGAAAACAAGTTCAATGCCACGGTAATGATTTTATAAAACCTAGAGGTTAAGCTGACATATGCAGCATTTATTAGGGTGTCCAGGGCGTCGAAACACTTGCAAGAGGTCAGAGGTCATTATCTGGCGGGAGAGTTGATCTTTTCCATGTCGCGCGATCGCGGGACCAGTTTTACATTCTATTTTGGCTGACTTCCGTAGCTTTTCCAACTCTTATATAAAGTATAGGGTTACCTTTATCCCATCAAAACGACTAAATTTTGCACTGTTTTCTCTTTATTTTATAACACAGAACTATTAAAACTTTTCGCAGGAACAGAGGTCACACCCCCTGCTAGCAATGGGGACCATGAAGATCCTGACACCCACATGTACAATTACGTAGACAAAGCTGAGATCAACAAGCTTCGACAGACCGACAGTAGTGATGGGCAACCATCCGGAGAATGGACGGACAGTCGTCGAGTAAATGTGGGCCGGAAAGTCGTTGGCTTGGTTCACAACCAAATATATGGTGCCTCACCACAGCAAGATGGCGGAGGTATGTGTCGTCCGTTGAATTCTCAAGTAACTACATGTATACATAGCAGATATAGCAGTGATGAAAACTTTGATGTTAGTAAAATGTATAAGAATACTAGTAGTAGTTTTGTGTAAATGTAATTCAAATTAATGTCAATAATGACAAACTATTTTTAAGTAGGTAAACTACTAAGTATTACATTTATTAAATTTTACATTGTAATAGTATATTCTATGCGGTGCTTAGTTCAAATGCGTCGCCCATCTATGTATTACGCTAGAATATTATTAACCCTCAAACCACCGTATGGGGTCAAACCTGACCCCAGACGTATATAAATATGCGCCGTTTTGACAATTCTTGTCGAAAAAACGAAAATCCTTCTATGAGTTTGTTTGTATATATGTCTTGTAACTTCTTATACGGTTTTACTGAGATTGGCTCATTGTTGATTGAGTTATCCTAAGAAGTTTATGCGATGTGCAGTGGGGTCAAAATTGACCTAAGAAAATTTTTAACACATCTGCGTCTTTTGTTGTCCCCAAAATTTCTTCCAGATGATATGTTTGCTTGAGCTTTATGCTGTCATGACCTCATGCTTTGAATGAAGGCAATATTGAATCAGGAAACTCAATAGTTGTGACTCTTGACTAAGTTGCCTATGGAATTGGGGTCAAAGGTCATCAACATGGCTGCCTGTGGACCTCTACTGAAATTAAATTAAATTATGACAATGCGCAGAAATTATTTACACCTAATCATGTCAAACTATTAGCCTTCCGTGGTGGCTAGCGACCTTTGGGAGCGGCAAAAACTACGGAGGATGGTACCCAGGCTAACAAACTATATCCCTGATAGATTGATGAAACTGTACATACATTCAAATCGCAAAAAGAGTCACACTAAAAACCTTATTCGTGCAAAACATAATGGGGTCAGTTTTGACCTAATACGGTAAAGATTCGTCGCAAAAAATCTACAGTGGTTTGATGGTTAAGTTAATGCTGATCTTCATACAATGTCCGAATCAACTTTTCTCACTGGTACATTCTGTCCGATTTGTATCTGGATGACCCTCACCCATTTTGAACGATATACATAATATATATATATAGCACCTTGCCCCCCCCCCGTGCCTTTGATTTGTGGAACAGTCCATCTTTTTTTTCTGATAGGACAAGGCTCAGATATTCTTAAGATATTTACTTTCTGTTATAGGAATTTTTCCCACTTTGCTGTCGCTTAGACATATATATACATATAAGTACAAAACGCCCTTCGGTTAGTAACAGTTGCCAATACCCTGTGACTACATACACATTCATTATATATATTTTTACACGCTTGTTTGTCCTTCAGACGTTTTTATGAATGCATCAAGTAAGGTTATACCCGAATAAGGCACGTAATGAAGTATTACCATGCAGTATGTTTCCTGAAATCGTCCTTGAAACACATCATCATCAAATTAGGCGTAAACACAAGCCGAGAAAAGTCCCAACCACATTCCTGTTTTCACCATAAAATCCATTTATAGGCTCTTAGGTGATGCAGCTTTAAAACAAACCCACAAACAATACCGAAAACAAGTTCAATGCCACGGTAATGATTTTATACAACCTAGAGGTTAAGCTGACATATGCAGCATTTATTGGCCGTCTCCAGGGCGTCGGAACACTCGCAAGAGGTCAGGGGTCATTATCTGGCGAAAGAGTTGATCTTTTCCATGTCGCGGTAACTTGCTCCAAACTTTGACTGCTCATACTTGCAATTTTAACTCATTTACTTAATATAAAAACACCAGGAAAGTATTGGGCTGGTATCAGCAAACGATTTCGATCTCTAAGATTTTTCAGCGAGCCTCAACCTTACTTTTCTGGCTCGTTTGACGCCAGCTTGTGGGGAGGGTGTATTCGCAATAATTTGTTGTTTTGTTTTCCTTTCTATAGTATAAGACCTGTTTCGGCCGGACTATTTAGTCATTGATATAGTATGTAGAATTAATATAGTATTCTTACGTCGTGATTAAGATATGTTTATGATTTTGTTTAGTTTGATATTCAAAACAACTCCTGAGTTCCATTTTAAGCTGACAAGGGGTCCAAAGCTGCAATTTGTATACAACCTACCTCTGTTTGAGACCAAAAGCTATCTGCCACCGAGAAAACATGACAATGGTGTACCAAAGGAAGACACTAAGTGTGTCGCTATGTCCTGTTTCAAACTTGTATGTCATTTGTTTTGACTTCAACTGTATTGAATATACCCACAATTAGAAAATATCAGTAAGATCCATTCATCAAATGTGCCTGAAGTATTCAATGTTCCATATTCTCTTCCTGCCAAAGGCAAGAAAACCGAAGTCGGAACTGACAGCTACATGTACAACTATGTCGACAGAGATGACATCGACAACCTACGGCAGCAATCAGCCAATACAGGAACAGACAAGTCTGTACCCAAAACTACAGACTGCAACATTCCTGGTTTTATTGACAATGGGATGTATGTACCCGGTGCCTTACGACAAGGTAAAGACAGGGGTGTGTTGTTTACCTAGTACCATGACCGACTCCGGGAGGACAAGGCAGATGTAGCAAAGTTTTAACAAATTTTAACTCTAGGATAGCATACAGTAAGTGAGTTCAGAGTTCCAACTGAGATATAAACAAAAAAACATATTAACATGTAATAAGCTGAATGTATTGGTCTACAGAATGAAAATTTCTGTAGATAGGATTATGTAATATGATGACACAAAATTTAATATAAAATGTTGTGGTTGCCCACAGATACGAACGATGCGACAAACATCTGTGGATTTTTTACAAGCTGCAAGATGGAGTTTCGCCGTTCCTGCTTGTTTATCATCATCGCTTTTGCAGTGGTGGTCTTGTTAGGGGTAGTAGCTGGTATCATCATGCATCTTACTCCCACGCCTGGAAGGCAAGCTGAAATCAACATGGTTAGTGTTCAACTCTACTTCAGTCAGTGAGTCTGTAGTGATTTTAATTTACATCAGTCCCATATGTATATCACCAAGAAGTTGCACCTACTATGAGAACTATTGCCTCCATGGAAGGCATTTATGTGGCATTCTGTGCCTGTTTTATTCTACAAAAGTCTCAATGTTATTGGGTGGGCTGGCTTACTCTCTCCTTGCAGCCAAGAGCTGAATTGTGATAAGCTTACAATTGGTGGGGCTGAATCGCACGCGTCTAGAGCTGCCGCCATTCGGTGCTAACTCAGGTGACCTCAATACGATCCCAGGTGCGGCCATAAGACTGTAAGGTTTGAACCACTCACGCCAGGAAGGACCCCTACCTTTTTCAATAAGTATGATGGGTTCTTAAACGTGAGTGGGACCTGTATTTAACGTCCTATTCAAGGGACGTCCCTAACCAGAGCTAGGTACTCATTTTCGCCTGATTGAAGTGAGGAAAGTCGTGTAAAGTGCCTTTCCCAAGGGCACAAGATCAGTGACTTGGCAGGATTCGAACCCGGGACTTCTTGGTCCTGGGCCGAACCCTCGTTATGCCACACAATCCCACAATGTTGAGTGAAGAAATGAAAATGATAAATGGATTGAGATGGGACTTACGTGTACCTCTTTTGGTGATAGCCCTTTGTGGTGGCCGAGCAAGGCAACTGGACAGCTGCTAAGCCCGTGAAAAGCACCGTGACTGCAACATACCTACCAGTCGATATGACACAGCCAGCCTTTGTGTCTGCAACCAGACTGCATTGGGCTAACAGTTTGTTACCATCATCGACTGGAACAGCAACAGCGTTGAAGTTCATGCTGATAACTACAGCTCGAGTAAGTAAAATCTAAGATAATTTTTGTTTTACACCTTACACCGTTGTGTCATCAAGTAGGAGCCCCTTCACATTGTATTTGTCGTTAACTCAGTTTTTCACAAATACTAGTAGAATTACCACATTTGGTTTACGTCAACAGACCACCAGTCATGATGTTGTAAGAACAACAAAACTGTCAGAGTTGACAATTACACTGCCACTCGTGACAGCTAAAGCACTAAATGTAACAATCGCACTGCCACAGGTGGCGGCTAAACCAAAAGAGGTGACAACCACACTGCCACAGATGACAACCACACTACCACAGGTGACAGCTAAACCAGCAAATGTGACAACCTTACTTCTACAGGTGACAGCTAAACCACCAACGATAACAACCAGACTGCCATGGGTTTCAACTATGGTATCACAGGTGATGACCAAACCACCAATGGTGACAACCACTCTGCCAGAGATGACAACTAAACCAGCAAAGATGACAACCACACTGCCATGGGTTTCAACTACGCTGCCATGGGTGACAACCAAACCACCAAAGATGACTACCACACTACAACTTGTGACAACCAAACCACCGAAAGTGACAACCACTCTGCCAGAGATGACATCCACCCCACCACAGACGACAACCACACTACAGCTTGTGACAACCAAACCACCAAAAGTGACAACCACTCTGCCAGAGATGACAACGACCCCACCAAAGACGACAACTTCACTGCAGTGTTCAAAGCTGACCGCACCAGGAAAAGGATCCATAATTATGACTGGTTCCAACTCCTACGGACATGCGATTCAGTTCAAATGTAACCCAGGATACAAGCTGGTCGGCGCTGCTTCACTCACCTGCCAGTCTGACGGGACTTGGAGTGGAAGATCTCCAACATGCAGAGGTTGGTTACTCAGAAAGAAAGAAATGAACATGCTAGCCTAGAAGTAAAGGTGTGTAGGTATCAATCTAATTTTCATATAGAAGTATACATATCATAGTGATTAACGTTATACATTATTCAATATTCAAGATCACCATTTATTTCTTGTCGTGCTGATGATAAATATTGTTTCTTGTACCAGTGTTCTTTCCAAAACTTATCTGGTGTTATGAATTGCCTATGACTATTGTTCACCTGGATGTCTAAGCTTCATCAAGTTTTTTGGACAGGTGTTAATTTTGTCATTCGTTTGAACTCTGTGGTTCAGCTGTACAATGTTATACACCGACACCTCTCGTCCATGGCCATACACGTGAGGGGCTCTCCAGATCCAACCAGAAAGTGATATACTTCAGCTGTGACCGCGGGTACAATCTTGTAGGTGCAAGAGAAATCACATGCCAAACAGACGGTACATGGAGTGACAGGGCCCCAACTTGCAAAGGTGCAGTACATGGCACATGTGCATAGCCCTAATGTTTAGGTGGCTTCAATGCAAAGAGTGTATATTAACTCCTATCCGTGCCGAAACAGATTCCTACATTTGAATTCTAAAAAAGTTTTAAATTTTCCTAAATGAACTTTAGCACACACATTGAACCATGTTGTCTGTTAATTTGGTTCCTGTTATTATTGCTTGACCTTCATTTTGCTGAGTTCTATAACGTTAAAATATTTATCTAATTATGTACACATGTATGAACACTTCAATACTAATTTCAACCAAAATGGACTATACTAGACAATTTCGGTCAGTAAAAAGTTCAGAAATGCTGTAAATGTTTTTGAAATGTCATTATTGTTTCCCTGTGTAGCTGTACAGTGTCCCAAGCTCACACCCCCAGCAAATGGTATTGTGACTGGCTCCAACTACTACGGCAGTGTGGTCCGCTTCAGGTGTGACAAAGGATACAAGCTGTTTGGTGATTCTTTTCTCACCTGTCAGGCTGATGAGACTTGGAGTAAAAAATCTCCAACATGCAGAGGTTGGTTATTCGATAAGAAAGATATTATCTAGTGAAAGAAAGGGTGTAGGTATCAATCTATTCCGATGGAACTTGGAGAGAAAGATTACCATGATATTATAAAACATGACAAAAAGAAGTGCAGAAGTAGTCTAAAATGTAACCATCAAACCTTGTCCAGTGTAAAATGTCTGTAATTGTTGTTTCAGTTGTACAATGCTTAAAACCGAGCCAGCCAATCAATGGAGATATGGATGGCTCCTGTACCTTCCAGGGAGTGATGCAATTCACCTGTGACCGCGGGTACAATCTTGTAGGTGTGACAGCCATCACATGCCAGGCAGGTGGTACATGGAGTGACAGTGTCCCTACTTGTAAAGGTAAGACTTCTCCAGCTTTCACTAACGTGTATGATGGAAAGAACGTTTAGTGGGTATTCCAGATCAATTGATAGGCTAGCATATTTGGCCTGTTGGCTTTCAACGGAAGATCACTGTGACTGTGCGGGTTGTGTCGACTACCGGTACATAGGTCTGTATTTAATAATTTATAAATGTATAAGTGTGTGTGTGTGTGTGTGTGTTTTATGTATGTTCGTGCGTGCGTGTGTGTGTGTATGTGTGTGCATGCGTGCGTGTGTGCGCGTGTGTTTGTGTGTGTGTGTAAGGTAACGTAACATGCGTAACGTTATGTTACGTTACCGTGGTGCGTTTTGATGTGTTATGATAACGTATGGAATTTATGTGCGTAACGTATGAGTACGTGACGTATATGGCATCACTTCCGTGTTGTAGACAAAAAAACGGTATTAATGAAAAGCACGTTCACTCGTTCGGCTGTATGAGACGTTTGTAACATAACATAACATAACATAACATAACATAACATAACATAACATAACATAACATAACATAACATAACATAAAGTGACGTAACCTTACGTTATGTTAACGTTACGTTAACCTAAGGTTACGCTAACCTAACGTGACCTTACGTTACGTTAATGTGTTGCGTTTTGATGGGTTATGATAACGTGTTAGACGTATGTACGTAACGTATCAATATGTGACGTATGGATGAAACCTACATTTTGCCATACGTGACGTATGGGCTGCAATACGTGACGTATTAAATCCAAAAACGTGATGTAGAGATCCCAAAACGTAACGTCTTTAACGTATGTAATTTTGACACGGAAATTGCAGAACCAAATGTACGTAACGTATCCGTACGTTTGGCCATACGTGACGTGTGGCCGAGATACTTGACTGTTGACCCAAAAAACGTGACGTATTGACCTCAAAACGTGACGTTTTTTACGTCCGTAATTTTGACACGGAAATGGTGCCATAGACGGGCTGTTTGGTCTAACATAACCTGATCGTGATGAGCTGCTGCCGTGTGCCTGCGAAGCCGAATGCCGGTTATACTGGCTATAATATACAATAAAGATACCGAAATCCAGTAAAAATAAATGATGACCAAAAATCCTGTGTGACGGTTTCAGCTAAATGCAGGAATGGTTACCAACTACTCTCTCAAACCTGCATCCGGGTTTATCTTGACGAAAAGAATTACGGTGACGCCCAGGCGGCCTGTGAAAAAGATGGAGCGACACTAGCCATGCCCAAGACGAGGGAACTGGATGTCGCTCTGAGAAACCAAATTACCAAAATTGGAAAGGATTCTGACTACTGGATTGGGCTGATTAGGTGCGAAGCCTGGAGATGGGGAGACGGGTCTAGCCTTGAGCATTACCAGTACATGGTATGTTAATACAGTCTGTGTCCTCTTGCTTGAGAGTCATTGAGAAGACAAATACTATTCAATGTTTCCTTAAATATTGGTCTAGACTTCAACCTCTTTTTTCTGTTCTCAATTAGCCTGGGTTAACCATCTGTATTTGTTACGCTGCTATGTAAAAAATACAAAACAAATACGGACGGTACCTATAGCTAGGCTAACTTTCACCTCTGTTTCTACTGACATTAGATGTTTTTGACAGATTTCTGTTTGTTTATCTCAGAAATCATTGTACTAATAAAACCTTGGTGTGGAAGTGGTGGCAATGGCTGATGAGCTTTGTTGTCTCCACTGACAATGACAGTCTTTTTTTTTAAGTACTACGTAGACGTTACATCTTAGCAATAGGTTACAGAAAAGGATAAACTCAGATTGAGGATAATGGGGGCATGTTACTTTGTTGACATTTAACTTCTTTTTCTTGGGATAGGGATGGAATCCAGGAGAGCCAAGAAGTAAGAAATCGCTTTGGGCAAGTACAGTACCAGACTGTGTACAGTACTGGTCAGTGCCCACTGGCACCCCTATGTGGGACGATGGGTGGTGCTGTCACAAGAAGAGGTACATCTGCCAAGCTGCTCAGAGTCTCATACCGCAGAAAAGTGAAGAAAAGGGATGGAACCCGGCTTGGAGGAAAACCTGTAAAAAGTGCCCTGCATAATATTACATACTAGACTGAATTTTGGCGTTCGTCTGGTATGTTGATATGCTATCTATAATGATTGCACTGTTGCATTTCCAAGAAAGAAAGAAAGAAAGAAAGAAAGAAAGAAAGAAAGAAAGAAAGAAAGAAAGAAAGAAAGAAAGAAAGAAAGAAAGAAAGAAAGAAAGAAAGAAAGAAGGAAAGCTTAAATGTTGATGTTAAGCTTGAGAGGGAGAAGGGCCAATTAACAAGACGTAGTACATTTAAAACTACCAGTTTAATTTTTTTTAGTTTGTCATGGGGGGGGTGAGGAATCGAGTTTCATATACGGCCTTCATGTATATGGAATATTGTGTACTTGTTTTATTTTGTCTGTGCGGCCATTATTTCATTTGTTATCGTATTAATATTATTGTTGTTTCAAAGTAGCTGTTGTTTTATTCTTGTTGTAATTAATTCATTTACAAAACTTGTGTAAAGGCTACTTTTATTTGTCCATTTACCAATTTTTGGCTAAATCTTAATATCATATTCAACTATTTCAAACAGAGTCTGTTGCTTCGTTATTTATTCATTCAATGGTGTAATATGATGTGAAAAGATTGTGGTTCAATTGTAAGTACTGTGATACTACAATTTCAGGGTGAAAAATTCCTTTTAAAACTATACCAGGTACAGCGTCGTGTAATAATCTTGGATGTTAATGCTCTATGGAGGAGTGAAAGATGGTGTGGCAGTTTGGAAAGTGTTAAAACAAGCATGTAATCAAAGTAAGAATGTGAAACACTTTTAATTAGCATAACATACTAAAATGTAAAAAATACCAGTACATTCGTCAGTTTTATTAGGTGTCATAAAAATGTCAACGTTTAGTCCAACATGAAGGGAATCAACTCAACTTTAAAATATTAGTAACACATTCCAATGATAAGTCCTGTGTAAATACCATATACAGCAGAATAATGAGACTGTGACTAGGAATGTTTTTTGTTACAAACATCAGATTGGATAACAGTCACAATCACCTTAGTATTAGCTGTTGTAACTCGCATATTTTAAGTGGTTCGACGTAAAAGGCACATTCCTAACTACATCGAATTCCATTTCGTTGAATTTAGAACCATTTTGACTTTCCTTAAAATGTTTTCAGCCAATTGTAACCTTCAATTTGACCACCTTCATTGATGACAGAAGATGTTATACGACCTACCCGAAATGATGGTGATATTAACAATAGAATCCGATATCTTTAATTTCTTTTGTATTTTTTTTGCTTTTCTGTTTTGACATCTTGAAGACAAGATTACACACACACACACACACACACACACACACACACACACACACACACACACACACACACATTAAGCACCCATATCTACCAATGGATGATGTTACTGCCTGCAACGCAGACCAATCACTACATACTTTTTGTTTTTGGTCGAAAGGCAGATCGTATCAAACTTGTGGTGGCAAATGATCAAAGAGCTGCTCGTCGACCACACTACTAAACAAGAATTCGGAGACCTCATATCTCCATGAAATATGGTTTCCTCAAGACAAATAACATATTTGATGTGAAAGTCCAATCCTTTGGCAATGTTTCATCTCAATATGTTATCATAAATTATGCAAATGACCTCTAAATCAACATTATATATGCATGGTGTTGTAAACTATTAACTAACTTACACATGTCACAAGTATGAAATTCCCATCATTACACTAAGGAATCAGAATTTGAGATTAATTATGCAAATGAGGTCCATATTTGCATAATTGGTATCTGTTGATATTTTACCTGCGATAGATTATACACATTACATGTATGAAAGTCCTATTATGTAAAACACTCGAATTACAGAATTTCCTCATTAATTATGCAAATTATCTTCTCTTAAAGATTTTGCCAAAACCCCCCTGCAGTTCCAGCACAAGCTGCTAGGGGGACCAAACCCATACCACTTATTCCTGACAGGAAAAGCTATGTGCCACCAAAAAATCAAGACCATAGCATTTTTAGGACAAAAGATACAAAAACCGGAAGTTCTGCTGCAGTACCAAGGTCAGGCACCAGGAGGCCCAGATTTGACCTTGACCTTTGTCTTCCTAAGACCTACCTACTTACCAAATATCATCACCATCCATGAAGGCGTTCTTAAGTTATGCTCACCAGACACACAGACACACACACACACAGACAGACAGACCCAAAACAATATCTCCATTTTTCATGGAGATAAAAAGATACAAAGAGCTCCTTCCTTTGATCAGGGCTAAAGGTATTGCACCGCAGGGTTCTGAAAGCAAAAAAAAAAATCAAAATTTGATTACATCTTTTTTGAAGATTTGCTTGAAGTCAATACTTTTGACATGCATTTTGGGGCCTTGAATTGATCGGAAATGGCAACACCTTTCCGTGTGCACAAACAAAACAGTCACACTGCCCCCTGTTTGTTATGTAACGTTACATATTTCTACCTCACTCGATTGCTATCTTTATATCACTTGCTTAAAACTACAGTACACTCCTGTAATATTCTTTCTAACATTTCACGGAATAATTCATACGTATTTCACGGATTGCATTATAAATTAGTCATAATGTTTTACCTGATCAATCTAGGTAGGAGAGAGATAGCCAATATATATACACGAACACTTAAAAGTCAACCTGTTTCAACAGTACTACTGTTTTACCAGTACGGTGTTTGTCCCTCAAGATCATCCAACATGCGGCATTTTAAGAATGTATTTCAAGGTACATCTTATGTCCCTGTCTTGTGGCTGGTCGTAGTTTCCCCACTGAATTCAATCAAATACATCAAGCGAAACCGTTTTTGTTTGATCTGCAGTTTTGAGTTGTAGGGACTGCGCAACTCATGGTTCACGTGATCTCAATTTTCCTTGTCTTTCAGCTTCTTGACCTTCAAAATCAATTGATAGCATATTTGGCCTGTTGGCAACCAACAGCAAAAGTTTAAAAGATTTTTAAAGCGTCAACTTTCTAAAGGCAACTGGGAGGACTTAAATTTGATCACTTTTTCCTGACAGCGTCTGAAAATTTATTACCTTCTTGGGAGTCTGAAAATAAATTCATTATCTATTGATCACGTTTTTAAAACGATTTGCTGAAATATTAATTTTTTCCACTTCGTCATTCGGCATACCCAAAGTTTAGGTCTGACAGGCTGTTTGATGTAAAATATCCTGATCATGATGTCAGCTGCTGCCTTGTGCCTGCGATCGAGGCTGGTGTGTTATGTCGAATGCCGGTTATACTGTCTATACAAAAAAGATACCAAACTGCAGTAAAAATAAATGATGATAAAAAGTCCTGCTGTGTGACTGTTTCAGCTAGATGCAGAAATGGCTACCAACTACTCGCTCAAACCTGCATCCGGGTTTATTTTAACGAAACGAAGTACGATGACGCCCTGCAGCCTGTGAGAAAGATGGAGCGACACTAGCCATGCCCAAGACGAAGGAATTGGACCTTGCTCTGAGAAGGAAGATAATACAAGTTGGAAAGGGTTCTGACTACTGGATTGGGTTGTTGAAGTGCATAACCTGGAAATGGGTAGACGGGTATAGCCTAGGGAATTACAAGGTATGGTAACACGGTCTGATGCATAGAGTGTTCCCTAAGTAGGGACTTTGTTATGGTCTCACTTTTACCCCCGTTTGTCCTGACATTAGATGTTGTTGACAGATCGATTAAGACTTAGTACATGTATACACTAACCATTGACCCTTAATTTGACAACACAACGTGCCTTTGTGCATACAAGTAAGTTTTGATGGACACCGAGATGATACACCATGACAATATTAACTTCACTTCTGGGGTGGGGGGTTAATCCATGACAGCTACAGCACAACATGACAGCCACAGCTACAGCATAATCTGAGGTCCGTTATACATTTAATTTAAGTCATCAATAATGCAAAAGTACAGAATAAGAAGTGGTGGGGTTGCGTATTGCACTGAGTATAACAACGAAGGGTACCATCAGTAGAGGACTTAGGGAACGTTTGAGGCCGACAAGTTATCAAATGACGCACATTGATTTTTTTAAATAATAAACCCCAATTATTGTTTTCAGGCGCTACGTTTTACTCGAGAACGGCTCTTGAAATGTACCCATTGCAATTTATCCGAAAAGAATCAAGCTGCAATATTCTTTCAGAACAACTACGAAAGGGATGTTAGTGTCACGGAAACCAAAACAAACATAGAGGGCGTGTCACTTGACAGAAAATAAAAATGTCCAGACTATGCACGATGTATAAAATGACTAATAAACCGATGGAGTTACCTACTTCTAAAAGTATCTATAACTAGTTCAGAAAAGGACAAGAAATAGTCATGCCTTCAAGTACCAGAGCTGCACAACAAGGATTGAGGTGTTCAAAAACTCGTTTTTTCCCCTAGAATTATCGTAGAATGGAACTCGCTGCCACCAACTACAGTAGGTGTGCAATTAAAGGCTAGGTGTGACAGGTTCTTCGGTGTAATAAAGCCAGCTGCCGGCTGTACAGATACATATGTCTTGCTTTGCATATCGGTATGTTACAATTTTTATCTTGAACTGTTGTGACTATTAATACTGCTTTGCTTTGCTTTGATATTTTTTGTTGGTTTATCTCAGAAATCACTGGACTAAAGACTTGGTGTGGAAGTGGTGGCAATAGGCGACGAACTTTGTTGTCTCCATTGTCAAATGACATTTTGCTTCTACATCTTAGAAGCCGATTACATATACAGAAAAGGATAACTTGAGATTAAAGATAATTGGGTAATTCAAACTAACTTCTTTTCTTCGTTAGGGTTGGAATCCAGGAGAGCCAAGCGATTCAGAGTGGCAGTCAGTATACCAACACTGTGGACAGTACTGGTCGCCCACTGGCACCGCTATGTGGGACAATCTTCAATGCTGTAAGAAGAGAAGGTACATCTGCCAAGCTACTCAGAGTCACTTACCACAGAAACGTGATGAATCGCCAGTGCGTTGGAATAAAGCCCTATGTAAAAAGTACCCTGCATAATAAAATGATAAAAATAATAATAATAACGTTTATTTATTGATTCATCGTACATGGCAGCGCCAAAGGGTGCTGAATTGTATACTTGCGTTAAAAATTACACAACACAAATGAATAAGTTTACAGGTAGGGACAATCACAGTTACGTACAAATGAACTCTAAAAGACAAGTCAAATATAAAATAGAAGCTTAAAGGTTGAGAAGGAGATGGGCCAAGTTAATGCCAACAGCATCGATATGTTTAATTTCCGTTGAAACTACCAGTTTAACCCTCAACAGTACACCTTCCCGGACTGATTAATCTGTACACCTGGGGTCCGAGCGGACCCCAAAACAGTTTTTTGCTAATTTTTAGAAATTATCAGTATGCTACCAGCTCAATTGTTTTGCTGAGTCGATGTGTGAACCTCTGAGTCCACATTACGTACAAAAGCAATACATTTTGATCTTTTCCTATTTTTTGGTAAACAAAAGAAGAAATCAAGAAATACCCGTTTTTTTGAAGTTTTTTCAGCTTTGGGGATTCGTGGGACTGGGGAGGGGGGCTCATTGCCCCCCTCATAACTCGAGAACGGTATATCGTATGGCCACCAAATTTTCAGAAGATGGTGTGCTAGTAAAAATAAATGTATACAACAAATTTTGATGTCGTTATGACGTAATATGACGTCATTATGACGTCATTTCTATAATTTTATTGGCTAAAACCGTCTAAATAGGTTATTCTTTTATAACTTAATGGTATACAACACAAATTTTAAAAAAAAGTGTTTATGATAAGGTCTGCTAAAACTTATGTTGCCCTTAGCAACACCAGTGACGTCATGCGATGACGTCATACATATTTAATTATCCGCCATCTTGGATCTTGGTTTTGACCAATGACGTCATTAAATTAGCATAAATTATGCATAATTACTAATAAAAATTACATAAGATGTTATTAATGTTAGAAAGCATGTGTAACTTATCATAAATGCCTGAAAATAAAGTAAAGTATAAGAAAATAAAGTAAAGTATAAGACGCCAGTGTATCCATTGCGATCGAAAGCCTGCTGGGGTCCGCGCGGACCCCAAAAGAAAATCAGATACAAAATTTTTAAAAATGGGGGAAACGGAATTTTCTGCACTGTGTTGAGGCACAACTTTGTGGGTGACAATTACCTGAAATTTCAGAAAGAAATCTTTAGAAACAAAAAAAATAGTACAGAATACATAGTGCTGGGGTCCACGCGGACCCCAGGTGTACTGTTTAGGGTTAAGCTGACTTTTTATTGGTCGTGATTGAGAAATGGTGTTTCATTAAATACGGCCTGCATGTATATACATACTTGGTTATATTATTTTGCCTGTGCGGTCATTGTTTTATTTGTCGTCGTATCAATATTATTGTTGCTTCAATGTAGCTGTTGTTTTAATCTTGATTTGATTGAAAAAATGTGTATAAAAGGCTACTTTTATTCAATTTACCAAATCTTTTGACTAGACATATTCAGACTTTAAACTGAGACTGTTGCTACATCATTTATTTTATTAATTCAGTGAGGGTACAATACGAGCTGAAAAGTTAAGATTGTTGTTCGATTAGAAGTACTGTGATACTACAATTTCAGGTTCATAATTCCTTAAAATCTATACCAGTTACAACACCGTCGAATATCTTGGATGTTAATGTTCTATAGAGGAGTACAAGTACTGTGATACTATAATTTTCATGTGAATATATCCTTTAAAAAGATCAACTTAAGGTAACCGAGGAATAATCTTTTATGGATGAGCTCAGAGATCTTGTAGCAGTTTGGAAAGTGTTATGCAAGCATGTAATCAAAGTAAAAATGTTAAGCACATTTAATTAGCATTACATAATAAAATTTAAAAAAAAACCCTGTACATTTGTCAGTTTTATTCCATGTAACAAAGTGTTAAATGTTTATCCCAACATGAGGGAAATCAACTTAACATTAAAATGTCAGTGTTCCAATTTTTAGTCTTTGGTAAAAACCATAAACAACAATATTTTTGTAATCATTTCTCCGTCACTGTTTCTCGGAGGTGAATCTGTACCATTCACAAGCGTCGCAAAGGGCCTTGGGTTCATCTTCGACTGCAAGCTGTCATGGAACGACCATGTACAATCCCTCGTTTCAAAGGCCTCGAGCAGGCTGCACTATCTCCGACTACTGACCAAACAGGGGATGAGCGTGGTTGACCTTGTCCAGATTTATCTGTCACTTATTCGCAGCGTGCTTGAATACGGTCACGTTCTGCTGGTGGGTTGCAGCAAAGAACAATCGGACAGTATCGAACGTGTACAGAAACGGGCCCTCCGCATTATCTCTCTCGGCGGCAGACGAACAGTCCCTAACCTACCTTCTTTGAAGGAAAGGAGAGAAGCTGCAGCAGTCAAACTCTTTAAGGACATGTTAAAGCCTGATCATCCACTGCATGATCTCGTGCCCCCCCAAAGACGCACAGCCACTGGCAGGAATCTGAGGAACAACAGTGCGTTCACTCTTCCCAAGGCCAGAACTGAACGACTGAGACAGTCTTTCTTGCACACTGCAGTCAGACTTTACAATAACTCTATTTCCTAGACCAACCACCAGCCTGTGAGCTTGGATCTTGGTTTAGCGTTTGTTGCTATATGTATTTTTGTTAGGACAGTCAGCACATATGGTATGTACAATTGTTTTGTAACAAGCTTACGCAATTCAGGGCATATGGACATGTATATGTGTGTATTTCCCTGCAATGTATGTTTGAAGTAGAAATAAATAAATTAAATTAAATTTGATTTGGGACAGTTTTTTTTTACAAACATCAAATTGGACGACAGTCACTATCACCTGAGCATTAGCTAAACTCGAATATTATAAGTGGTTCGAACATAACCACCTCAAATTCCTTTTGGTGGAATTAAGAATCATTTGGACTTTCCTTAAAATGTTTAATAGTTCCGAGTTTGACCTAGTTCTCCTGGTGTTTTCCTTCCTATTTCTCTAGTGCTGCTGTCAGCACATTTAACGTGTAGTTGTGTCTCCATATATATCTCTTGGATGTAGGATGTGTTTCAGATCTGCTTTCTCCTGCCCACATAGCTGGCATGCGCAGGACTCTTCAATGCACCATCTGCTCAGAATCTGCGGACTGGGAAGCATATTGTACACCGCTCTCAACTGGAAGTTCAACCTACAGCCTGGAATTGCCCACAGATCTTTCCACGACACTGTCCTGTAGTCTCTATAACTTCCTCCCAGTTCACCCAGGCTCCTTGTTGTTTCTGGACCACTGCTATCACTCTTCTCTTTTTGCCTTCCATTCTTTTAACTTCCTCTACCACCATCTGTTTCTTGTCTTTACTAAGGTTCGCACGGTCCCACCTTTTTGTTTTGCACTCCACCCTAAACCCCTTGTTCCCTGTTGAACTGCTACGACTATGTCCCTGTTGTTCAGCATACAGACTGCCTGTTGTATCACGTCACCCACTTTCGACTTCTTTCTTTACCTCTGTTTTTTGTACATTAATGCTGGTCTTACTGACAGGTTTTTGGACCCTTGGAGTCCCAGTACAAGACAATTGGGACCACCCTAAATTGATACAGTAGATATTCATACAACCTGCCCGAAATGATGTTAACAGAATTTTTTTTCATTTTCCCCTTTTCTTATTTGATATCTTGAAGACATACTTTTTTCAGTTAAATGTTAGCCGAACAAAAAAAAATAACCGTAGTTCCAACACATAACAAACCTTATTCAGAATGGTTTCTACCAACAATGAATTTTGAAACGAAAAAATGACGGCTTTGCAATTTTTAAAAACACCCATATCTACCAATGGATGATGTTACTGCCTGCAACGCAGTCCAATCACTTTATACTTTTTTGTTGATTGAGAGGTAGATCGTATCAAACAGATGCTCATCAACAACAGTACTAAAGGTACAGAGTTCTTTCCTTTGATAAGGGCTAAAGGTATTCCATTGCAGAGTTCTGAAAGCTGAAAAAAATTGCATATGAAGATTTGCTTGAAGTCGACACTTTTGAAATTCATGTAGTGACCTTAAATTGATCGAGAATGGCAACATCCTACCATGTACACAAACCTCTAATGTTTACTGTACCTGTAATATTCACTGTCCTTTTTCTTGTTATGTACGCATTCCTATCTCACTCGATTGCTCTTCACCGCTTCTTTGAGACTATGGTAGACTCCTCTTAGTTCTTTCTAACATTTCATAAGCAAATAGAATAATTCATACTTATGCATTATGAATTATCATATTTTACCTGATCAGTCTAGGCAAGAGGTAGATTTCCAATTCACGAACGCTTAAAAATCAACCTGTTTTAACTTTTGTTTCATCAGTACGGTGATCATCCGATATGCAATATTTGAAAAAAAAAATTTCAAGGTACCTTTGTACATTCACGTCTCTCACTTGTTGCTGGATGTCTTTTCCCCATTGAATTCAATCATTTACTTCAAGCAAAAACCGTTTTTGTTTGATCTGCTGTGTGTCATGCATATTGAGTAATACGGACTGCGCAACTCGTGGATGACGTGACCTCCAGTTTCCTTGCCCTTCAGTTTCTTGATCGACGATGAGCACAACGGAAAACGATTCGCGTCAGATGGCGCATAGTGGAGATACCAAAGCTCGTCGCCCATTGCCACCACTTCCACACCAAGGCTTCAGTACAGGTAGGATACAACCTAGAACTGACACACTTGATAATACTTTAAGCTGTTGCACCAATATACTAGTATCATAAATTTCTCCCAATTGTAACTTTAACCATCTGAATCATCACCCATGTGAAAACATCAGTCACTTTTTGTTACACTGCCCTAACTACACTCAACAACGAAATACCCTTTTTGGCAACTTGAAAACACTGATCGGCTTTATCACTGACTTGGATGACCTTTCCGATGATATTCTGGTACATTTACTTTTAAGAGGCCCTTGTCTATCAACAATGTACAATGCTCAAATACTATTGTATGTACAGACATTTTTGTTGGCATCAAATCGTTTTTTGTAACATCTTGATCAATCCTGTCAGTGTTTATATGTTTGTTTCACCTGTTCATTGATTAATTATTGGTGTTTTTTTTATCATGCTTTGCTTGCTTGTATAGTGTATTGTCTGGTGGCGACATGAATATAAGTGTAACTTGAGTGTCAATGTATGTTCCAATAAAAAAACACATCTGAATTCTATCCTTGAAACTTTTCGCAAGTTCTCATATAGAGATCTCTGGAACCGTCAGCCACACTCTTTAAAGACTTGTACGTCCATGTCTTTTTTTAAAATCAAATATAAAACTTTACTTGACATTTGACCCCACGATAACGACAATTGGCACGGACTGGACAATGAATTTGAACATTTCTGTTATTATTATTACTATTTATTATTGTTATCGGTTTCTTACCGTTTTTATTATTATCATTGTCATTATTTATTGTATCTAATTTTATTGTTTGCATGTGGCTTTTTGTATGTGACTTGTTTATTTATGTATGACGCAGGGCCCCACTGAAAAGCAGTGCCAATGTTACTACTGAGTGGGCAACCCTGGATAAAAATGACGGAAAATAAAATTTAAAAAAATTGAATAAACCGGTCGGTAACCTTAATTTCTTTAAAGAGCATGCTTGTACTATAAAATCACCCAATAAATTCGGCTAACGTAAACTACCAGGCCTCAGTCTACCTTTGACCACTGTGGTGGTAACATGGGTAGAGGTCTGGCTAATAGGTCGACAGTACCTAAGACAAGTTACTCTTCAAGACATTTAGAAATGAATCGAAAACAGATAAAGAATTCAAGTATAATTGTAAGAAGATAGTCGGAGTCATGAGTCCAGAATGTAATGACAACACTGGCTTGCCAAGCTCTGCCTAGTACATTGTAGTGTCAGACATATGCATTGGCTGGCAGTTACTTGTACAGTTCTGTTAGAGCTCCATATTCTACATGTATACTGTTTTCTTAGACACCACAATTACAAGACATATTTCTAGACACACTATCAAAGATAATCCAGCTGTGAGGAAGATACTTTCAAGTTACAAAATGAATACAGATATCTACAATTACATAACTTTTCAAAGGGCTGTGTAGAAAGTGGAAATTTAAACACAAGGTTGGTTTTCCAGAAACTGAAAGTTGTTGATAGCAATTTCTTCATTATGTGACTTAGTTACAATTATCTGGATCATTCTGCATAGTTTGATATTGTCACTATAAAAACCAGTACAAAAAAATATTTGAATCTGTTCAAAATAGATGGACCAGTATTATGCTAATCAGTCCCTGCCTTTGATTCTGGTCTGGGATGTTTATAAGTTTATGTAGTTATTGGGGTCAATTCACTATTCAAGCTGCTGGAGAAGCCACAGTGGGGAATACTTCCTTATTGTGTCGCCTTGGGCATCGAAGGTTCCAGTTTAAGACATCCGGGTCGTCCAATTAACGTCCAAAGCAAGCTTACTCCTCCTACATGTACCAATCATACACCCAATTTTGGCCAACCTAATCGGAAGTCTCATAGAGAATATCGGTTAATCGTCATCCTATGAAAACGAGGAAATTGGGCATTAGAACTTTTGGAACTTTTTGCAGGTGCAGAGTCCACACCCTTTGCTAGCAATGGGGACCATGAAGATCCTGACACCCACATGTACAATTACGTAGACAAAGCTGAGATCAACAAGCTTCGACAGACCGACAGTAATGATAGGCAACAATTCGGAGAACAGACGGACAGTTGTCGAGTAAATGTTGGCCGGAAAGTCGTTGGCTTGGTTCAGAACCAAACGTATGGTGCCTCATCACAGCAAGATGGCGGAGGTATGTTTCGTCCATTGTGCTGTGTCTTACGTAGCTACATGTATATATCAGATGTAGCGGTCATGAAAACTTTGATTTTAGTAAAATATATAAAAAAACTAGTAGTAGTTTTGTGTAAATACAATGCTAATTAATGACAAACTATTTCTAAGTAGGTAAACTACTTAGTATTACATTTTAGTTCATTCTCTGCGGTGCTTGGTTCAAATGCTTTACCCATCTAGGTATTATGCTAGAATATTATTAATTCTGATCTTCATAAAATGTCCAAATCAACTTTTCTCACTGATACATCCCATCCGATTTGTATCCAGATGACCCCCAACCTGTCTACAACTACATAACTAGTAATGTATATACATGTGGCACCTTGCCCCCCCCCCGTGCCTTTGATTTGTGGAACAGTCCATCTCTTTTTTTTCTGATAGAACAAGGTTCAGATATTCTTCAGATATTTACTTTCTGTTATAGGAATTTTTTTACTTTGCTGTCGCTTTAAGACCTATATAATAAATAAGAACAAAACGCCCTTAATAACAATGTCTTTAGAATTGCCAATACCTTGTGACTACATACATATACATACTTTTACACGCTTGTTTGTCCTCCAGAAGTGTTTATGAATGCATGAAGTAAGGTTATACCGGGACAAGGCACGTAATGAAGTATTCCTATGCAGTTTGTTTCCTGAAATCGTCCTTGAAACACATCATCATCAAATTGGGCGTAAACACAAGCCGAGAGAAGTCCCAACCACATTCCTGTTTTCACCATAAAATCCCTTTATTGTCTCTTAGGTAAACCCCCAACCTGTCTACAACTACATAACTAGTTATGTATATACATGTAGCAACTTGCCCCCCGTGCCTTTGGTTTGTGGAACAGTCCATCTCTTTTTTTCTGATAGAACAAGGTTCAGATATTCTTCAGATATTTACTTTCTGTTATAGGAATGTTTTCACTTTGCTGTCGCTTTAAGACCTATATAATAAATAAGAACAAAACGCCCTAAATAACAATGTCTTTAGAATTGCCAATACCTTGTGACTACATACATATACATACTTGTACACGCTTGTTTGTCCTCCAGAAGTGTTTATGAATGCATGAAGTAAGGTTATACCGGGACAAGGCAGGTAATGAAGTATTCCTATGCAGTTTGTTTCCTGAAATCGTCCTTGAAACACATCATCATCAAATTGGGCGTAAACACAAGCCGAGAGAAGTCCCAACCACATTCCTGTTTTCACCATAAAATCCCTTTATTGTCTCTTAGGTACAGCCACAAACGCTACCGAAAACAAGTTCAATGCCACGGTAATGATTTTATAAAACCTAGAGGTTAAGCTGACATATGCAGCATTTATTAGGGTATCCAGGGCGTCGAAACACTTGCAAGAGGTCAGGGGTCATTATCTGGCGGGAGAGTTGATCTTTTCCATGTCGCGCGATCGCGGGACCAGTTTTACATCCTATTTTGGCTGACTTCCGCAGCTTTTCCAACTCTTATATAAAATATAGGGTTACCTTTATCCCATCAAAACGACTAAATTTTGCACTGTTTTCTCTTTATTTTATAACACAGAACTTTTGAAACTTTTCGCAGGAACAGAGGTCACACCCCCTGCTAGCAATGGGGAACATGAAGATCCTGACACCCACATGTACAATTACGTAGACAAAGCTGAGATCAACAAGCTTCGACAGACCGACAGTAATGATAGGCAACCATCCGGAGAACGGACGGACAGTCGTCGAGTAAATGTGGGCCGGAAAGTCGTTGGCTTGGTTCAGAACCAAATGTATGGTGCCTCACCACAGCAAGATGGCGGAGGTATGTGTCGTCCGTTGAATTCTCAAGTAACTACATGTATACATAGCAGATATAGCAGTGATGAAAACTTTGATTTTAGTAAAATGTATAAGAATACTAGTAGTAGTTTTGTGTAAATATAATGCCAATTAATGACAAACTATTTTTAAGTACTAGGTAAACTACTAAGTATTACATTTATTAAATTTTACATTGTAATAGTATATTCTATGCGGTGCTGAGTTCAAATGCGTCGCCCATCTATGTATTACGCTAGAATATTATTAACCCTCAAACCACCGTATGGGGTCAAAACTGACCCCAGACGTATATAAATATGCGCCATTTTGACAATTCTTGTCGAAAACGAAATTCCTCCTTTGAGTTTGTTTGTATATATGTCTTGTAACTTCTTATACGGTTTTACTGAGATTGGCTCATTGTTGATTGAGTTATCCTAGGAAGTTTATGCGATGTGCAGTGGGGTCAAAATTGACCTAAGAAAATTTTTAACACATCTGCGTCTTTTGTTGTCCCCAAAATTTCTTCCAGATGATATGTTTGCTTGAGCTTTATGCTGTCATGACCTCATGCTTTGAATGAATGCACTATTGAATCAGGAAACTCAATAGTTGTGACTCTTGACTAAGTTGCCTATGGAATTGGGGTCAAAGGTCATCAACATGGCTGCCTGTGGACCTCTAGTGAAATTAAATTAAATTATGACAATGCGCAGAAATTATTTACACCTAATCATGTCAAACTATCCCTGATAGATTAATGAAACTGTATATACATTCAAATCGCAAAAAGAGCACACTAAAAACCTTATTCGTGCAAAACATAATGGGGTCAGTTTTGACCTCAAACGGTAAGATTCGTCGCAAAAAATCTACAGTGGTTTGAGGGTTAACCCTATCTAGACGGGGGGGGGGCTAAAAGTGCCCGCGCCAACTTTGACGTCGGATAACGTCTGAACGGCTTGCACTAGAACCACCAAACTTGGTGACTTTTCCTAAAATATAGTTGGTAACAATTTCGTATCATTGTAATAGGTTCATGATTTTCTCTGTTGCCATGGCAACGGGTTTCTGGCAGGCATTTTTTGTGAAATTTAGTAATTTTCGTTTCAACAATAGACTTTTCAGGGTTTTATGTCAAGTTACACATGCTTTCTAATATTAATAACATTTAATGTAATTGTATGCAATTTTTATCAATAAAATGCATAAATTATGCAAATTTGATGACGTCATTGGTCAAAATCCAAGATGGCGGACCATATCATTACATTAGGTATATATGGGTAATTTTCCTTTAAATTTCATCACTACTTCGATTTCTTTTTACAAAAAAGGTTTATATGAACGTCTTTAGTCTATTTCCAATGTATTTTAGACTTTATCTTGAAAAAAAACTATTTTTCAAAATTCAAGATTCATGATCCAAGATGGCGGATAGCTTAAATATGTATGACGTCATGTTATGACGTCACCCGGGTTGCTATGGGCAACATAAGTCTTAGTACACCCTAATATTCTATCATAAACACTTTTTGTTAAAGTTATGTTGTGTACCATTGCATTTTAAGGGAATAACCTATCTAGACGGTTTTGACCAATAAAATCACATTAATGACGTCATATTGACGTCACATTACGTCATAACGACATGAAAATTGTTTTTATGATTTATTTTTAGTAGCACACCATCCTCTAAAAATTTGGTGATCATACGATATACCGTTCTTGAGTTCTGAGGAGGGGGCCGAATTAGCCCCCCCCCCCCGGCCCCACATATGCCAAAAAAGCCCGGTCTAGATAGGTTAAGTTAATGCTGATCTTCATACAATGTCCGAATCAACTTTTCTCACTCGTACATCCTGTCCGATTTGTATCCGGATGACCCTGACCCATTTGGAACGACTACATATATATAACACCTTCCCCCCCCCCCGTGCCTTTGATTGGTGGAACAGTCCATCTTTTTTTTCTGATAGGACAAGGCTCAGATATTCTTAAGATATTTACTTTCTTTTATAGGAATTTTTCCCACTTTGCTGTCGCTTAGACATATATATATAAGAACAAAACGCCCTTCGGTTAGTAACAGTTGCCAATACCCTGTGACTACATACATATTCATTATATATATTTTTACACGCTAATGTTTGTCCTTCAGACGTTTTTATGAATGCATCAAGTAAGGTTATACCCGAACAAGGCACGTAATGAAGTATTACTATGCAGTATGTTCCTGAAATCATCCTTGAAACACATCATCATCAAATTAGGCGTAAACACAAGCCAAGAGAAGTCCCAACCACATTCCTGTTTTCACCATAAAATCCCTTTATAGGCTCTTAGGTGATGCAGCTTTAAAACAAACCCACAAACAATACCGAAAACAAGTTCAATGCCATGGTAATGATTTTATACAACCTAGAGGTTAAGCTGACATATGCAGCATTTATTCGCCGTCTCCAGGGCGTCGGAACACTTGCAAGAGGTCAGGGGTCATTATCTGGCGAGAGAGTTGATCTTTTCAATGTCGCGGTAACTTGCTCCAAACTTTGACTGCTTATACTTGCAATCTTAACTCATTTACTAACATAAAATCACCAGGAAATTATTGGGCTGGTATCAGCAAAGGATTTCGATCTCTAAGATTTTTCAGCGAGCCTCAACCTTACTTTTCTGGCTCGTTTGAAGACAGCTTGTGGGGAGGGTGTATTCGTAATAATGAAGGTATCGGCCATAGTTTTGTTTTGTTTTCCTTTCTATAGTATAAGACCTGTTTAGGCCAGACTATTTAGTCATTGATATTGTATGTAGAATTAATATGGTATTCTTACGTCGTGATTAAGATATATTTATGATTTTGTTTAGTTTGATATTCAAAACAACTCCTGAGTTCCATTTTAAGCTGACAAGGGGTTCAAAGCTACAATTTGTATACAACCTACCTCTGTTTGAGACCAAAAGCTATCTGCCACTGAGAAAACATGACAATGGTGTACCAAAGGAAGCCACTAAGTGTGTCGCTATGTTCTGTTTCAAACTTGTATGTCATTTGTTTTGACTTCAACTGTATTGAATATACCCACAATTAGAAAATATCAGTAAGATCCATTCATCAAATGTGCCTGAAGTATTCAATGTTCCATATTCTCTTCCTGCCAAAGGCAAGAAAACCGAAGTCGGAACTGACAGCTACATGAACAACTATGTCGACAGAGATGACATCGACAACCTACGTCAGCAATCAGCCAATACAGGAACAGACAAGTCTGTACCCAAAAGTACAGACTGCAACATTCCTGGTTTTATTGACAATGGGATGTATGTACCTGGTGCCTTACGACAAGGTAAAGACAGAGGTGTGTTGTTTACCTTACATAGTCCCATGACCGACTCCAGGGGGACAAGGCAGATGTAGCAAAGTTTTAACAAATTTTAACTCTAGGATAGCATACAGTAAGTGAGTTCAGAGTTCCAACTGCAAATGCGTGGCGTGATCTATAGTGGGTAATATGCCAAATTTGAAGGCCAATCAATTTAAGATATAAACAAAAGACATATTAACATGTAATAAGCTGAATGTATTGGTCTACAGAATGAAAATTTCTGTAGATAGGATTATGTTATATGCTGACAAAAAATTGAATATAAAATGTTGTGGTTGCCCACAGATACCAACGATGCGACAAACATCTGTGGATTTTTTACAAGCTGCAAGATGGAGTTTCGCCGTTCCTGCTTGTTTATCATCATCGCTTTTGCAGTGGTGGTCTTGTTAGGGGGAGTAGCTGTTATCATCATGTATCTTACTCCCACGCCTGGAAGGCAAGCTGAAATCAACATGGTTAGTGTTCAACTCTACTTCAGTCAGTGAGTCTGTAGTGATTTTAATTTACATCAGTCCCATATGTATATCACCAAGAAGTTGCACCTACTATGAGAACTATTGCCTCCCTGGAAGGCATTTATGTGGCAGCGTGTGCCTGTTTTATTCTACAAAAGTCTCAATGTTATTGAATAAGCTGGCTTACTCTCTCCTTGCAGCCAAGAGCTGAATTGTAATAAGTTTACAATTGGTGGGGCTGAATCGCACGCGTCTAGAGCGGCCGCCATTCGGCCTAACTCAGGTGACCTCAATACGATCCCAGGTGCGGCCATAAGACTGTAAGGTTTGAACCACTCACGCCAGGAAGGACCCCTACCTTTTTCAATAAGTATGATGGGTTCTTAAACGTGAGTGGGACCTGTATTTAACGTCCTATTCAAGGGACGTCCCTAACCAGAGCTAGGTACTCATTTTCGCCTGATTGAAGTGAGGAAAGTCGTGTAAAGTGCGTTTCCAATTAGGGCACAAGATCGGTGACATGGCAGGATTCAAACCCGGGACCCCTTGGTCCTGAGCCGAACACTCGTTATGCCACACGACCCCACAATATTGAGTGACAAAACGAAAATGATAAATACATTGAGATGGGACTTACATGTACCTCTTTTGGTCATAGCCCTTTGTTGTGACTGAGCAAGGCAATTGGACAACTGCTAAGCCCGTGAAAAGCACCGTGACTGCAACATACCTACCAGTCAATATGACACAGCTAGCATTTGTGTCTGCAACCAGACTGCATTGGGCTAACAGTATGTTACCATCATCGACCGGAACAGCAACAGCGTTGAAGTTCATGCTGATAACTACAGCTCGAGTAAGTAAAATCTAAGATGATTTTTGTTTTACACCTTACACAGTTGTGTCATCAAGAAGGAGCCCCTTCACATTGTATTTGTCGTTAACTCAGTTCTTCATAAATACTAGTAGAATTACCACATTTGGTTTACGTCAACAGAGCACCAGTCATGATGTTGTAAGAACAACAAAACTGTCAGAGTTGACAATCACACTGCCACTCGTGACAGCTAAAGCACTAAATGTAACAATCGCACTGCCACAGGTGACGGCTAAACCAAAAGAGGTAACAGCCACACTGCCACAGATGACAACCACACTACCACAGGTGACAGCTAAACCACCAAAGATAACAACCACACTGCCATGGGTTTCAACTATGGTATCACAGGTGATGACCAAACCACCAATGGTGACAACCACTCTGCCAGAGATGACAACCAAACCAGCAAAGATGACAACCACACTGCCATGGGTTTCAACTACGCTGCCATGGGTGACAACCAAACCACCAAAGATGACTACCACACTACAACTTGTGACAATCAAACCACCGAAAGTGACAACCACTCTGCCAGAGATGACATCCACCCCACCACAGACGACAACCACACTACAACTTGTGACAACCAAACCACCGAAAGTGACAACCACTCTGCCAGAGATGACATCCACCCCACCACAGACGACAACCACACTACAGCTTGTGACAACCAAACCACCAAAAGTGACAACCTCTCTGCCAGGGATGACAACGACCCCACCAAAGACGACAACTACACTGCAGTGTTCAAAGCTGACCGCACCAGGAAAAGGATCCATAATTATGACTGATTCCAACTCCTACGGACATGTGATTCAGTTCAAATGTAACCCAGGATACAAGCTGGTCGGCGCTTCTTCACTCACCTGCCAGTCTGACGGGACTTGGAGTGGAAGATCTCCAACATGCAGAGGTTGGTTACTCAGAAAGAAAGAAAGGAACTTGCTAGCCTAGAAGTAAAAGTGTGTAGGTATCAATCTACTTTTCATATAGAAGTATACATGTTATAGTGATTAACGTTATACATTATTCTATATTCAAGATCACCATTCATATCTTGTCGTGCTGATGATAAATATTGTTTCTTGTACCAGTGTTCTTTCCAAAACGTATTTGGTGTTATGAATTGCCTATGAATATTGTTCACCTGGATGTCTAAGCTTTTCAAGTTTTTTGGACAGGTGTTAATTATTTGTCATTCGTTTGAACTCTGTGTTTCAGCTGTAGAATGTTATACACCGACACCTCTCGTCCATGGCCATACACGTGAGGGGCTCTCCAGATCCAACCAGAAAGTGATATACTTGAGCTGTTCTCGCGGGTACAATCTTGTAGGTGCGACAGAAATCACGTGCCAAACAGACGGTGCATGGAGTGACAGGGCCCCAACTTGCAAAGGTGCAGTACATGGCACATGTGCATAGCCCTAATGTTTAGGTGGCTTCAATGCAAAGAGTGTATATTAACTGGTATCCATGCCGAAACAGATTTCTACATTTGAATTCTAAAAAAGTTTTAAATTTTCCTAAATGAACTTTAGCACACACATTGAACCATGTTGTCTGTTAATTTGGTTCCTGTTCACATTGCTTGACCTTCATTTTGCTGAGTTCTATAACGTTAAAATATTTATCTAATTATGTACATATGTATGAACACTTCAATACTAATTTCAACCAAAATGGACTATACTAGACAATTTCGGTCAGTAAAAAGTTCAGAAATGCTGTAAATGTTTTTGAAATGTTTTATAACTTGAGAATGTCATTATTGTTTCCCTGTGTAGCTGTACAGTGTCCCAAGCTAACACCCCCAGCAAATGGTATTGTGACTGGCTTCAACTACTACAGCAGTGTGGTCCGCTACAGGTGTGACCCAGGATACACACTGTTTGGTGATTCTTTTCTCACCTGTCAGGCTGATGGGACTTGGAGTAAAAAATCTCCAACATGCAGAGGTTGGTTATTCGATAAGAAAGATATTATCTAGTGAAAGAAAGGGTGTAGGTATCAATCTATTCCGATGGAACTTGGAGAGAAAGATTACCATGATATTATAAAACATGACAAAAAGAAGTGCAGAAGTAGTCTAAAATGTAACCATCAAACCTTGTCCAGTATAAAATATCTGTAATTGTTGTTTCAGTTGTACAATGCTTAAAACCGAGCGAGCCAATCAATGGAGATATGGATGGCTCCTGTACCTTCCAGGGAGTGATGCACTTCACCTGTGACCGTGGGTACAATCTTGTAGGTGTGACAACCATCACGTGCCAGGCAGATGGTACATGGAGTGACAGTGTCCCTACTTGTAAAGGTAAGACTTCTCCAGCTTTCACTAACGTGCACGTGTATGATGGAAAGAACGTTTAGTGGGCATTCAAGATCAATTGATAGGCTAGCATATTTGGCCTGTTGGCTTTCAACGGAAGAGGTTAAAAAGATTTTTAAAGCTTCCAGGAGGACTAACATTTAATCACTTTTTCCTGATGGTGTAAACAATCTAGATCTGGAGTCAGAAAATGTATTACATGTTAATTAATCTTATAACGAAAAACAATCTTTACTCTTTATAAAATGATTTGCTGCGATATGCGCCTTTTCCACTCGGTCATTTGGAATACCAAAAGTTAAGGTCTGACAGGCTGTTTGGTATCATGGTGTAACATAACATAACATAACATAACATAACATAACATAACATAACATAACATAACATAACATAACATAAAGTGACGTAACCTTACGTTATGTTAACGTTACGTTAATCTAAGGTTACGCTAACCTAACGTGACCTTACGTTACGTTAATGTGTTGCGTTTTGATGGGTTATGATAACGTGTTAGACGTATGTACGTACCGTATCAATATGTGACGTATGGATGAAACCTACATTTTGCCATACGTGACGTATGGGCTGCAATACGTGACGTATTAAATCCAAAAACGTGATGTAGAGATCCCAAAACGTAACGTATGTAATTTTGACACGGAAATTGCAGAACCAAATGTACGTAACGTATCCGTGCGTTTGGCCATACGTGACGTGTGGCCGAGATACTTGACGTATTGACCCAAAAAACGTGACGTATTGACCTCAAAACGTGACGTTTTTTACATCCGTAATTTTGACACGGAAATGATGCCATAGACGGGCTGTTTGGTGTAACATAACCTGATCGTGATGAGCTGCTGCCGTGTGCCTGCGAAGCCGAATGCCGGTTATACTGGCTATAATATACAGTAACTAGAGGTCAACGATCTCATGCCTTCGTCAAAGGATGTTATCGTTATATAACTTATTTAATTAAGAAGGTAAGAGTGATATATTAGTCCCCCTAAATATGGAAGTTGGATCGTGAAAATTACCCCTGCCGATGCAGTCTGCAATCGTGCATTGGCCAAGGGAAAAAACAGCTGTGCAGGAAATGTAAGGCAACACCGCCTGCAGCTACATGGACTGCTTAATGAATATCCCCTCTGGGACTTTCTCCCTCTGGGACAGCCTGTAGCCCATGTGTCACAATGAAGGTAGAGTATCATGGAAGGTAACTGAATTATAGAATTGCTTCATTTATTATGCAAATTAGATCATAATTTGCATAATTGTCATCTAATTATGTCAAGCATCACTTTAGCTACCTACACACCAAATATCAGGGCGATCCGTCGACCGGTTATTGAGTTATCCTACTTTGAACATTTTCATACAAATGCTCCTGCAGTTCCAAAGCAAGCCGCTAGGGCCTAGGGGGCCCAAACTTATTTCACTTCTTTCCGAGCACAAGAGCTATCTACCACCCAAAAATCATGACCCTAGCTTGTCCAGATCACCATATATCAAAACCGGAAGTTCCGCTGCAGTACCATAACGAGCCGCCAGGGGGCCCATATTCCTATCACTTCTAGGTCTCATCAAGACCTACCCACCTACCCAATATGAAAGCAATCCATTTTAGCCTTCTCGAGTTATACTGTTGACAGACGCACACACACACGCACGCCCACGAAAACATACCCTTCTTGACGAAGGCAAAGATACCGAAATCCAGTAAAAATAAATGATGACCAAAAATCTTGTGTGACGGTTTCAGCTAAATGCAGGAATGGCTACCAACTACTCTCTCAAACCTGCATCCGGGTTTATCTTGACGAAAAGAATTACGGTGACGCCCAGGCGGCCTGTGAGAAAGATGGAGCGACACTAGCCATGCCCAAGACGTGGGAACTGGATGTCGCTCTGAGAAACCAAATTACCAAAATTGGAAAGGATTCTGACTACTGGATTGGGCTGATTAAGTGCGAAGCCTGGAAATGGGGAGACGGGTCTAGCCTTGAGCATTACCAGTACATGGTATGTTAATACAGTCTGTGTGCTCTTGCTTGAGAGTCATTGAGAAGACAAATACAATTCAATGTTTCCTTAAGTATTGGTCTAGACTTCAACCTCTTTTTTCTGTTCTCAATTAGCCTGGGTTAACCATCTGTATTTGTTACGCTGCTATGTAAAAAATACAAAACAAATACGGACGGTACCAATAGCTAGGCTAACTTTCACCTCTGTTTCTACTGACACTGACATGTTTTTGACAGATTTCTGTTTGTTTATCTCAGAAATCATTGTACTAATAAAGCCTTGGTGTGGAAGTGGTGGCAATGGCTGATGAGCTTTGTTGTCTCCACTGACAATGACAGTCTTTATTTCTAAGTACTACGTAGACGTTACATCTTAGCAATAGGTTATAGAAAAGGATAAACTCAGATTGAGGATAATGGGGGCATGTTACTTTGTTGACATTTAACTTCTTTTTCTTGGGATAGGGATGGAATCCAGGAGAGCCAAGAAGTAAGAAATCGTTTTGGGCAAGTTCAGTACCAGACTGTGTACAGTACTGGTCAGCGCCCACTGGCACCCCTATGTGGGACGATGCGTGGTGCTGTCACAATAAGAGGTACATCTGCCAAGCTGCTCAGAGTCTCATACCACAGAAAAGTGAAGAAAAGGGATGGAACCCGGCTTGGAGGAAGACCTGTAAAAAGTGCCCTGCATAATATTACATACTAGACTGAATTTTGGTGTTCGCCTAGTATGTTGATATGCTATGTGTAATGATTGCACTGTTGCATTTCCAAGAAAGAAAGAAAAAAGAAAGAAAGCTTAAATGTTGATGTTAAGCTTGAGAGGGAGAAGGGCCAATTAACAAGACGTAGTACATTTAAAACTACCAGTTTAATTTTTTTTAGTTTGTCATGGGGGGGGGGAGGGTTTGAGGAATTGAGTTTCATATACGGCCTTCATGTATATGGAATATTGTGTATTTGTTTTATTTTTTCTGTGCGGCCATTATTACATTTGTTATCGTATTAATATTATTGTTGTTTCAAAGTAGCTGTTGTTTTATTCTTGTTGTAATTAATTCATTTACAAAACTTGTGTAAAAGGCTTCTTTTATTTGTCCATTTACCAATTTTTGGCTAAATTTTAATATCATATTCAACTATTTCAAACAGAGTCTGTAGCTACGTTATTTATTCATTCAATGAGGGTATAATATGATGTGAAAAGATTGTGGTTCAATTGTAAGTACTGTGATACTACAATTTCAGGGTGAAAAATCCCCTTTAAAACTATACCGGGTACAGCGTCGTGTAATAATCTTAAATGTTAATGCTCTATGGAGGAATGAAAGATGGTGTGCCAGTTTGGAAAGTGTTAAAACAAGCATGTAATCAAAGTAAGAATGTGAAACACTTTTAATTAGCATAACATACTAAAATGTAAAAAATACCAGTACATTCGTCAGTTTTATTAGGTGTCATAAAATTTCAACGTTTAGTCCAACATGAAGGGACTCAACTCAACTTTAAAATATTAGTAACACCTTCCAATGATAAGTCCTGGGTAAAAACCATAAACAACACAATAATGAGACAGTGCCTAGGAAAGTTTTTTGTTACAAACATCAGATTGGACAACAGTCACAATCACCTGAGCATTAGCTGTTGTAACTGGCATATTTTAAGTAGTTTGACGTAAAAGGCACATTCCTAACTACATCGAATTCCATTTTGTTGAATTTAGAACCATTTTGACTTTCCTTAAAATGTTTTCAGCGAATTGTAACCTTTAATTTGACCACCTTTATTGATGACAGAAGATGTTATACGACCTACACGAAATGATGGTGATATTAACAATAGAATCTGATATCTTTAATTTCTTTTGTATTTTTTTCGCTTTTCTGTTTTGACATCTTGAAGACAAGATTACACACACACACACACACACACACACACACACACATACACACACACACACACACATTAAGCACCCATATCTACCAATGGATGATGCTAATGCCTGCAACGCAGACCAATCACTACATACTTTTTGTTTTTGGTCGAAAGGCAGATCCTATCAAACTGGTGGTGGCAAATGATCAAAGAGCTGCTCGTCGACCACACTACTAAAAAGATACAAAGAGCTCCTTCCTTTGATCAGGGCTAAAGGTATTGCACCGCAGGGTTCAAAAAGCAAAAGCAAAAAAAATCAGAATTTGATTACACCTTTTTTGAAGATTTGCTTGAAGTCAATACTTTTGAAATGCATTTTGGGGCCTCTAATTGATCGAAAATGGCAACACCTTTCCGTGTGCACAAACAAAACAGTCACACTGCCCCCTGTTTGTTATGTAACGTTACATATTTCTACCTCACTCGATTGCTATCTTTATATCACTTGCTTAAAACTACAGTACACTCATGTAATGTTCTTTCTAAAATTTCACGTAATAATTCATACGTATTTCACAGATTGTATTATGAATTAGTCATAATGTTTTACCTGATCAGTCTAGGTAGGAGAGAGATAGCCAAAAATATATATATACACGAACACTTAAAAGTCAACCAGTTTCAACAGTACTACTGTTTCACCAGTACGGTGTTGGTCCCTCAAGATCATCCAACATGCGGCATTTTAAGAATGTATTTCAAGGTAAATTTCATGTCCCTGTCTTGTGGCTGGTCGTATTTTCCCTACTGAATTCAATCAAATACATCAAGCGAAACCGTTTTTGTTTGATCTGCAGTTTTGAGTTTTAGGGACTGCGCAACTCATGGTTCACGTGATCTCAATTTTCCCTGTCCTTTAGCTTCTTGAACTTCAAAATCAATTGATATCATATTTGGCCTGTTGGCAACCAACAGCAAAAGTTTAAAAGATTTCTAAAGCGTCAACTTTCTAAAGGCAACTGGGAGGACTTAAATTTGATCACTTTTTCCTGACAGCGTCAGAAAATTTATTACCTTCTTGGGAGTCTGAAAATAAATTCATTATCTATTGATCAAGTTTTTTAAAACGATTTGCTGAAATATTCATTTTTTCCACTTCGTCATTCGGCATACCCAAAGTTAAATTTTTAGGTCTGACAGGCTGCTTGATGTAACATATCCTGATCATGATGTCAGCTGCTGCCGTGTGCCTGCGATCGAAGCTGGTGTGTTATGTCGAATGCCGGTTACACTGGCTATACAATAAAGATACCAAACTCCAGTAAAAATAAATGATGACAAAAAGTCCTGCTGTGTGACTGTTTCAGCTAAATGCAGAAATGGCTATCAACTACTCGCTCAAACCTGCATCCGGGTTTATTTTAATGAAACGAAGTACGATGACGCCCATGCAGCCTGTGAGAAAGATGGAGCGACACTAGCCATGCCCAAGACGAAGGAATTGGACCTTGCTCTGAGAAGGAAGATAATACAAGTTGGAAAGGGTTATGACTACTGGATTGGGTTGATGAAGTGCATAACCTGGAAATGGGCAGACGGGTCTAGCCTAGGGAATTACAAGGTACGGTAACACGGTCTGATGCATAGAGTGTTCCCTAAGTACGGACTTTGTTATGGTCTCACTTTTACCCCCGTTTGTCCTGACATAAGATGTTGCTGACAGATCGATTAAGAGTTAGTACATGTATACACTAACCATTGACCCTTAATTTGACAACACAACGTGCCTTTGTGTATACAAGTAAGTTTTGATGGACACCAAGATGATACACCAAGACAATACTAACTTCACTTCTGGGGGGGGGGGGTTAACCCTCAAACCACCGTAGATTTTTTGCGACGAATCTTACCGTATGGGGTCAAAACTGACCCCATAATGTTTTGCACGAATAAGGTTTTTAGTGTGGCTCTTTTTGCGATTTGTCAGGGATAGTTTGACATGATTAGGTGTGAATAATTTCTGCTCATTATCACAATTTAATTTAATTTCACTAGAGGTCCACATGCAGCCATGTTGATGACCTTTGACCCCAATTCCATGGGCAACTTAGTCAAGAGTCACAACTATTGAGTTTTCTGATTCAATATTGCGTTCATTCAAAGCATGAGGTCATGACAGCATAAAGCTCAAGCAAACATATCATCTGGAAGAAATTTAGGGGACAAGAAAAGACGTAGATGTGTTAAAAAATGCATAAAAGTTTTCTGGGGTCAATTTTGACCCCACTGGACAACGCATAAACTATCTAGGATAACTCAATCAACAATGAGCCAATCTCAGTAAAACCGTATAAGAAGTTACAAGACATTTATACAAACAAACTCATAGGAGGAATTTCGTTTTCGGCAAGAAATGTCAAAATGGCGCATATTTATATACGTCTGGGGTCAGTTTTGACCCCATACGGTGGTTTGAGGGTTAATCCATGACAGGTACAGCACAACATGACAGCCACAGCTACAGCATCATCTGAGGTCCGTTATACATTTAATCTAAGTCATCAATAATGCAAAGTGCAGAAGAAGAAGTGGTGCGGTTGCGTATTGCACTGAGTATTACAACGAAGGGTACCATCAGTAGAGGATTTAGGGAACGTTTGAGACCGACAAGTTATCAAATGACGCACATTGAATTTTTTTAATAATAAACCCCAATTATTGTTTTCAGGCGCTACTTTTTACTCGAGAACAGCTCTTCAAATGTACCCATTGCGAATTTATCCGAAAAGAATCAAGCTGCAATAGTCTTTAAGAACAACTACGAAAGGGATGTTAGTGTCACGGAAACGAAAACAAACATAGAGGGCGTGTCACTGGACAGAAAATGAAAATGTCCAGACTATGCATGATGTATAAAATGACTAATAAACCGATGGACGTACCTACTTCTAAAAGTATCTATAACTAGTTCAGAAAAGGACAAGAAATAGTCATGCCTTCAAGTACCAGAGCTGCACAACAAGGATTGAGGTGTTCAAAAACTTGTTTTTCCCCTAGAATTATCGTAGAATGGAACTCGCTGCCACCAACTACAGTAGGTGTGCAATTAAAGGCTAGGTGTGACAGGTACTTCGGTGTAATAAAGACAGCTGCCGGCTGTACAGATACATATGTCTTGCTTTGCATATCGGTATGTTACAATTTTTATCTTGTACTGTTGTGATTACTAATACTGCTTTGCTTTGATACTGCTTTGATATTTTTGTTGGTTTATCTCAGAAATCGATGGACTAAAGACTTGGTGTGGAAGTGGCGGCAATGGGCGACGAACTTTGTTGTCTCCATTGTCAAATGACATTTTGTTTCTACATCTTAGAAGCCGGTTACATATACAGAAAATGATAACTTGAGATTAAAGATAATTGGGTCATTCAAACTAACTTCTTTTCTTCGTTAGGGTTGGAATCCAGGAGAGCCAAGCGATTCAGAGTGGCAGTCAGTATACCAACACTGTGGACAGTACTGGTCGCCCACTGGCACCGCTATGTGGGACAATCTTCAATGCTGTAAGAAGAGAAGGTACATCTGCCAAGCTACTCAGAGTCACTTACCACAGAAACGTGATAAATTGACAGTGCTTTGGAATAAAGCCCTATGTAAAACGTGCCCTGCATAATAAATTAAAATAATAATAATAACGTTTGTTTATTGATTCATCGTACATGGCAGCGCCAAAGAGTGCTGCATTGTATACTTGCGTTAAAATTACACAACAAAAATGAATAAGTTTACAGGTAGGGACAATCACAGTTACGTACAAATAAACTCTTAAAGACAAGTCAAATATAAAATAGAAGCTTAAAGGTTGAGAACACTACCAAAAATGCTTTTTCTTGTTTTTCTTATTTTCTTGTGGGAAGAAAATTTTTCTTTGGGGGAGAATAATAAGAAAAAAAAGAAAAAAAAAGAAAGAATGTTTGTACATACTTTCTTGCACCAAGAACAATTTTCTCATTTTTCTTGAGTGAAGATTATTTTTCTTGTATAGGCTTCTTTAAATCTTGATTTTTCTTCACTAAAGAAATATTTCTAGAGAAGATTCTAACTTTTAGTAATTACTAGATTAGAATTCTTTTAATCTTAAAATTTCTTCAGTAAAGACAATATTTCTAGGGAAGATTCTTAGTTACAAGATTAGAATTCTTTTAATCTTAACATTTCCTCAGACTTTCTTATACAATCTTCATGTAAGATTTCTTTCTTACCTGACATCAAAGTGGTCAGATTTAAGTTTTTTTTTCTTGCGTATGGTAAACACTTTCTTGTTAATGTTACCTAGAAAGATTGAGAAAGGCCATTCTTGTTTTTCTTAGCAATGTCTAGGAAAATACAAGAATTTCGTTCTTGTCTTTCTTGGCAAACACTGATTAGAAAAGCAAGAAATTTAAGATATCTAAATCTATGATTAGAATAAAGCACTGCTTAGTATTTCTTTCTTAAAGTTTCTTGTTTTTCTTGACTAAAAGCTTAAGAAAGACCATTCTTGTTTTTTCTTAGCAACATTTAAGAAAATACAAGAATTTAGTTCTTATCTTTCTTGACAAACACTGATAAGAAAAAACAAGAAAGTTAAGATATAAAATCTTTGACTAGGCTTAAGAAATGGCTAGTATTATATTCTTAAACATTCTTGATTTTCTGCCCTAGAAAGTTTAAGAAAGGCCATTCTTGTTTTTCTTAGCAACATTTAAGAAAGTACAAGAATTAAGTTCTTATCTTTCTTGACAAACACTGATAAGAAAAAACAAGAAAGTTAAGATATAAAATCTTTGATTAGGCTTAAGAAATGGCTAGTATTATATTCTTAAACATTATTGATTTTCTTTCCTAGAAAGTTTAAGAAAGACCATTCTTAGCAACATTTAAGAAAAGACAAGAATTTATTTAGGCTTAATATGTATATACTTTACTTTAAATTCTTAAATGTTCTTGTTTTCTTTGTCCAGCAAGTTTAAGAAAGATTATTCTTATATTAAGATGATGTAAGAACTTTTTTCTTAACTTTCTAGGCTGAATACTGATTTGTCATGTGACCTTTTCTGAATCCCTGATTGGTTGATTCAAATCCCAGAATGCAGTTACTAGGGAGTTTTGAACAGAAGTCAGATGTGGCAGTGCTGGTCACTTCTCTTTGTGTCAGTAATGACTTATGTCAGACTCCAAGTCAAAATCAAGGTGAAAAGGACCTAATGTACATCCGAGGCAATGGTGATCCTGGTCAGCTTGCAGAACAAACCAACTTTGCAACAGAAAAAGCATGGAACCAGACAGATATAAAAGAAGGTAAGTGTGCCCCCCTCCCCACCATTCTGCAATCATGCTACATGGTGGTCCACTGTTTTCAAAGCCAAATTTTGTTACAATACCACTGATTTTGATTACAAAATCATATCTCAGGTAAATTGTATAGTACAGTGTACTACTGCATTATTAATTTTTAATTGTTTACCTTTAAAGTAATCAATTAACATACACATCCTCTTTTGACTTTTTTGCCTTCAGTGCATCGATCCTAACAAAGGTCTTTCCTTTCTTTTCAGGTGTCCAAAGATTGTGACCGTGCCAATGCTATAATGAATGCCAAAACTGCAGGGTTTGCTGATATCGAAATGTGATATCTGCATTCTATAATCATATGACTTGTTAGTTACTTAATGATTGTATAATAGTTTGAAAGATTACTGTATACTGAACTGTTTCCATTCAAAGAATGTTTTAATGGTCTTATTACACATGTAGATCTATATCCTATACGTAACGAATGTGGTAATAAACGTTACTATACTGTCATTTGGTTTGTCAAAATAATTGTTAATCCTAACAAGAATTTGGTATACAACATTATTTTCTGTTTTATATTTCTCACACTAGGCATTCTTGTTCAAGAACATGAATCTTAGTGCAAGAAACATTTTCTTGATGTAAGAAGACTATGTTTTAAGGAAGGAAAGAATTTTGAAATAGAAACTATTTCTTGATGCAAGTAAAATGTTCTTGGAGTAAGAATGTCAGTCTTGAGAAGAGAAAGAAATTCCCATGCAAGATCCTGAATCTTAGTGCAAGATACGTTTTCTTGGTACAAGAAATCTCTTCTTGAAGACAGAAGGGTTTACCTGCTACAAGAACCTTCAAGAAACTGCTTCTAGGCTTTCCTGCTAGAAGAAACTTAATCTTAGTACAAGATTATGTATTCTGGGTAGAAGAAATTTATTCTTGAGAACAGAAGGGTTTTTGCCAAATTTGGAACCTTTCAAGAAACTGATTCTAGGTTTCCCTATGGCAAGAATCTTAATCTTAACACAAGATACGTATTCTGGGTAGAAGAAATCTATTCTTGAGGACAGAAGGAGTTTTCTTGCTAGAAGAACCTTCAAGAAACTGCTTCTAGGCTTTCCTGCTAGAAGAAACTTCATCTTAGTACAAGATTATGTATTCTGGGTAGAAGAAATTTATTCTTGAGAACAGAAGGGTTTTTGCCAAATTTGGAACCTTTCAAGAAACTGATTCTAGGTTTCCCTATGGCAAGAATCTTAATCTTAACACAAGATACGTATTCTGGGCAGAAGAAATCTATTCTTGAGGACAGAAGGGGTTTTCTTGCTAGAAGAACCTTTCTGATCTGCAGAAAAAAATCTTGCCTGAAGAAAAAATATCTTGAGAAGAAAGTTTAATAACTGTGAGAAAGTAAAGCTTGCTCCAAGAAAAATATTCTTGAATGAGGCAAGAAAATTACATAAGAAAAGAAATCTTACCACAAGAAAAATATGCTAAAATGCAGTTTCTTGAAATTCTTGTCTCATGGACAAGATTTTTTTCTTGTGTGAAGAATATTTTTCTCAGTGGAAGAAAATTATTCTTCTCTGAAGAAAAACAAGATTGGCATTTTTGGTAGTGAAGGAGATGGGCCAAGTTAACAAGTGCAAGAATGCCAACAGTATCGATATGTTTAATTTCCGTTGAAACTACCAGTTTAAGCTGACTTTTTATTGGTCGTGATTGAGAAATGGTGTTTCATTAAATACGGCCTGCATATGTATATATATACTTGGTTATATTATTTTGCCTGTGCGGTCATTGTTTTATTTGTCGTCGTATCAATATTATTGTTGCTTCAACGTAGCTGTTGTTTTAGTCTTGATGTGATTGAAAAAATGTGTATAAAAGGCTACTTTTATTCAATTTACCAAATCTTTTGACTAGACATATTCCGACTTTTTAAACTGAGCCTGTTGCGACATCATTTATTTTATTCATTCAGTGAGGGTACAATACGAGCTGAAAAGTTAACATTGTTGTTCGATTAGAAGTACTGTGATACTACAATTTCAGGTTCATAATTCCTTTAAATCTATACCAGTTACAGCACCGTGGAATAATCTTGGATGTTAATGTTCTATAGAGGAGTACAAGTACTGTGATACTATAATTTTCATGTGAATATATCCTTTAAAAAGAACAACTTCACCGAGGAATAATCTTTTATAGAAGAGCTCAGAGATCTTGTAGCAGTTTGGAAAGTGTTATGCAAGCATGTAATCAAAGTAAAAATGTTAAGCGCATTTAATTAGCATTACATAATAAAATTTAAAAAAAACCCAGTACATTTGTCAGTTTTATTACATGTAACAAAGTGTTAAATGTTTATCCCAACATGAGGGAAATCAACTTAACATTAAAATGTCAGTGTTCCAATTTTTAGTCTTTGGTAAAAACCATAAACAGCAATATTTTTGTAATCATTTGATTTGGGACAGTTTTTTTTTTACAAACATCAAATTGGACGACAGTCACTATCACCTGAGCATTAGCTAAACTCGAATATTATAAGTGGTTCGAACATAACCACCTCAAATTCCTTTTGGTGGAATTCAGAATCATTTGGACTTTCCTTAAAATGTTTAATAGTTCCGAGTTTGACCTAGTTCTCCTGGTGTTTTCCTTCCTATTTCTCTAGTGCTGCTGTCAGCACCTTTAACGTGTAGTTGTGTCTCCATATATATCTCTTGGATGTAGGATGTGTTTCAGATCTGCTTTCTCCTGCCCACATAGCTGGCATGCGCAGGACTCTTCAATGCACCATCTGCTCAGAATCTGCGGACTGGGAAGCATATTGTACACCGCTCTCAACTGGAAGTTCAACCTACAGCCTGGAATTGCCCACAGATCTTTCCACGACACTGTCCTGTAGTCTCTATAACTTCCTCCCAGTTCACCCAGGCTCCTTGTTGTTTCTGGACCACTGCTATCACTCTTCTCTTTTTGCCTTCCATTCTTTTAACTTCCTCTACCACCATCTGTTTCTTGTCTTTACTAAGGTTCGCACGGTCCCACCTTGTGTTTTTTGTCTTCACAACTGCCTGTTGTATCACTTTCCACTTCTTTCTTGACCTCTATTTTTTTTATACATGTAAGCTTGTCTTACTGACAGGTTTTTGGACCCTTGGAGTCCCAGTACAAGACAATTGGGACCGCCCTAAATTGATACAGAAGATATTCATACAACCTGCCCGAAATGATGTTAACAGAATCTGATATCTTTTTTTTTCATTTTCCCCTTTTCTTCTTTGATATCTTGAAGACAAGATTACATACTTTTTTCAGTTAAATGTTAGCCGAACAAAACAAAATAACCGTAGTTCCAACACATAACAAACCTTATTCAGAATGGTTTCTACCAACAATGAATTTTGAAACGAAAAAATGACGGCTTTGCAATTTTTAAAAACACCCATATCTACCAATGGATGATGTTACTGCCTGCAACGCAGTCCAATCACTTTATACTTTTTTGTTGATTGAGATGTAGATCGTATCAAACAGATGCTCATCAACAACAGTACTAAAGGTACAAAGAGTTCTTTCCTTTGATAAGGGCTAAAGGTATTCCATTGCAGAGTTCTGAAAGCTGAAAAAATTGCATATGAAGATTTGCTTGAAGTCGACACTTTTGAAATTCATGTAGGGACCTTAAATTGATCGAAAATGGCTACATCCTACCATGTACACAAACCTCTAATGTTTACTGTACCTGTAATGTTCACTGTCCTTTTTCTTGTTATGTACGCATTCCTTTCTCACTCGATTGCTCTTCACCGCTTCTTTGAGACTATGGTAGACTCCTTTTAGTTCTTTCTAACATTTCATAAGCAAATAGAATAATTCATACTTATGCATTATGACTTAGTCATCATATTTTACCTGATCAGTCTAGGCAAGAGGTAGATTTCCAATTCACGAACGTTTAAAAATCAACCTGTTTTAACTTTTGTTTCATCAGTACGGTGCTCATCCGATATGCAATATTTAAAAAAAAATGTTTCAAGGTACCTTTGTACATTCACGTCTCTCACTTGTTGCTGGTTGTCTTTTCCCCATTGAATTCAATCATTTACTTCAAGCAAAAACCGTTTTTGTTTGATCTGCTGTGTGTCATGCATATTGAGTTATACGGACTGCGCAACTCGTGGATGACGTGACCTCCAGTTTCCTAGCCCTTCAGTTTCTTGATCGACGATGAGCACAACGGAAAACGATCCGCGTCAGATGGCGCATAATGGAGATACCAAAGCTCGTCGCCCATTGCCACCACTTCCACACCAAGGCTTCAGTACAGGTAGGATACAACCTAGAACTGACACACTTGATAATACTTTAAGCTGTTGCATCAATATACTAGTATCATAAATTTCTCCCAATTGTAACTTCAACCATCTGAATCATCACCCATGTGAAAACATCAGTCACTTTTTGTTACACTGCCCTAACTACACTCAACAACGAAATACCCTTTTTGGCAACTTGAAAACACTGATCGGCTTTATCACTGACTTGGATGACCTTTCCGATGATATTCTGGTACATTTACTTTAAGAGGCCCTTGTCTATCAACAATGTACAATGCTCAAATACCATTGTATGTACAGACATTTTTGTTGGCATCAAATCGTTTTTTGTAACATCTTGATCAATCCTGTCAGTGTTTATATGTTTGTTTCACCTGTTCATTGATTAATTATTGGTGTTTTTTTATCATGCTTTGCTTGCTTGTATTGTGTATTGTCTGGTGGCGACATGAATATAAGTGTAACTTGAGTGTGTCGCCACCACGTCTTGTCAATGTATGTTCCAATAAAAAAAACCCATCTGAATCTATCCTTGAAACTTTTCGCAAGTTCTCATATAGAGATCTCTGGAACCGTCGACCATACTCTTTAAAGACTTGTACGTCCATGTCTTTTTTAAAATCAAAAATAAAACTTTACTTGACTTTTGACCCCTCGATAACGACAAATTGGCACGGACTGGACAATGAATTTGAACATTTCTGTTATAAGTATTACTATTTATTATTGTTACCGGTTTCTTACCGTTTTTATTATTATCATTGTCATTATTAATTGTATCTTAATTTTATTGTTTTGTATGCGACTTTTTTTATTTATGTATGACGCAGGGCCCCACTGAAAAGCAGTGCCAATGTTACTACTGAGTGGGCAACCCTGGATAAAAATGACGGAAAATAAAATTTAAAAAAATTGAATAAACCGGTCGGTAACCTTAATTTCTTTAAAGAGCATGCTTGTACTATAAAATCACCCAATAAATTCGGCTAACGTAAACTACCAGACCTTAGTCTACCTCTGACCACTGTGGTGGTAACATGGGTAGAGGTCTGGCTAATAGGTCGACAGTACCCAAGACAAGTTACTCTTCAAGACATTTAGAAATAAATCGAAAACAGATAAAGAATTCAAGTATGATTGTAAGATGATAGTCGGAGTCATGAGTCCAGAATGTAATGACAACACTGGCTTGCCAAGCTCTGCCTAGTACATTGTAGTGTCAGACATATGCATTGGCTGGCAGTTACTTGCACAGTTTTGTTAGAGCTCCATATTCTACATATATACTATACTGTTGTCTTAGACACCACAATTACAAGACATATTTCTAGACACACTTACTATCAAAGATAATCCAGCTGTGAGGAAGATACTTTCAAGTTACAAAATGAATACAGATATCTACAATTACACAACTTTTCAAAGGGCTGTGTAGAAAGTGGAAATTTGAACACAAGGTTTGTTTTCCAGAAACTGAAAGTTGTTGATAGCAATTTCTTCATTATGTGACTTTTATCTGGATCATTCTGCATGGTTTTATATTGTCACTATGAAAACCAGTACAGAAAAATATTAAAATCTGTTCAAAATAGATCTACCAGTATTATGCTAATAAGTCCCTGCCTTTGTTTCTGGTCTGGGATGTTTATGAGTTTATGTAGTTATTCACTATTCAAGCTGCTGGAGAAGCCACAGTGGGGAGTACTTCCTTATTTTGTCGCCCTGGGCATCGAAGGATCCACTTTAAGACATCCGGGTCGTCCAATTAACGTCCAAAGCAAGCTTACTCCTCCTACATGTACCAATCATACACCCAATTTTGGCCAACCTAATCTTAGGTCTGATAGAGAATATCGGTTGATCGTCATCCTATTAAAACGAGGAAGTTGGGCATTAGAACTTTTGGAACTTTTTGCAGGTGCAGAGTCCACGCCCCTTGCTAGCAATGGGGACCATGAAGATCCTGACACCCACATGTACAATTACGTAGACAAAGCTGAGATCAACAAGCTTCGACAGACCGACAGTAATGATGGGCAACAATTCGGAGAACAGACGGACAGTCGTCGAGTAAATGTGGGCCGGAAAGTCGTTGGCTTGGTTCAGAACCAAACGTATGGTGCCTCACCACAGCAAGATGGCGGAGGTATGTTTCGTCCATTGTGCTGTGTCTTAAGTAGCTACATGTATATATCAGATGTAGCAGTCATGAAAACTTTGATTTTAGAAAAATGTATAAGAAAACTAGTAGTAGTTTTGTGTAAATACAATGCTAATTAATGACAAACTATTTCTAAGTACGTATAAACCACTAAGTATTACATTTTAGTTCATTCTCTGCGGTGCTTGGTTAAAATGCTTCTACCATCTAGGTATTATGCTAGAATATTATTAATTCCGATCTTCATACAATGTCCGAATCAACTCTTCTCACTGATATATCCCGTCCGATTTGTATCCAGATGACCCCCAACCTGTCTACAACTACATAACTAGTTATGTATATACATGTAGAACCTTGCCCCCCCGTGCCTTTGATTTGTGGAACAGTCCATTTCTTTTTTTCTGATAGAACAAGGTTCAGATATTCTTCAGATATTTACTTTCTGTTATAGGAATTTTTTCACTTTGCTGTCGCTTTAACACCTATATATTAAATAAGAACAAAACGCCCTTAATAACAATGTCTTTAGAATTGTCAATACCTTGTGACTACATACTTATACATACTTTTACACGCTTGTTTGTCCTCCAGAAGTGTTTATGAATGCATGAAGTAAGGTTGTACCGGGACAAGGCACGTAATGAAGTATTCCTATGCAGTTTGTTTCCTGAAATCGTCCTTGAAACACATCATCATCAAATTGGGCGTAAACACAAGCCGGGAGAAGTCCCAACCACATTCCTGTTTTCACCATAAAATCCCTTTATTGGCTCTTAGGTAATGTTCGTTAAAACAAAGCCACAAACGCTACCGAAAACAGGTTCAATGCCACGGTAATGATTTTATACAACCTAGAGGTTAAGCTGACATAAGCAGCATTTATTAGGGTGTCCAGGGCGTCGAAACACTTGCAAGAGGTCAGGGGTCATTATCTGGCGGGAGAGTTGATCTTTTCCATGTCGCGCGATCGCGGGACCAGTTTTACATCCTATTTTGGCTGACTTCCGCAGCTTTTTCAACTCTTATATAAAATATAGGGTTACCTTTATCCCATCAAAACGACTGAATTTTGCACTGTTTTCTCTTTATTTTGTAACACAGAACTTTTGAAACTTTTCGCAGGAACAGAGGTCACACCCCCTGCTAGCAATGGGGACCATGAAGATCCTGATGACACCCACATGTACAATTACGTAGACAAAGCTGAGATAAACAAGCTTCGACAGACCGACAGTAATGATGGGCAACCATCCGGAGAACGGGCGGACAGTCGTCGAGTAAATGTGGGCCGGAAAGTCGTTGGCTTGGTTCACAACCAAATGTATGGTGCCTCACCACAGCAAGATGGCGGAGGTATGTGTCGTCCGTTGAATTCTCAAGTAACTACATTGTATACATAGCAGATATAGCAGTCATGAAAACTTTGATTTTAGTAAAATGTATAAGAATACTAGTAGTAGTTTTGTGTAAATATAGTCAATTAATGACAAACTATTTTTAAGTAGGTAAACTACTAAGTATTACATTTATTAACCCTCAAACCATCGTATGGGGTCAAAACTGACCCCAGACGTATATAAATATGCGCCATTTCGACATTTCTTGTCGAAAACGAATTTCCTCCTATGAGTTTGTTGACTTCGACAGAAGTCTATGGAAAGGGTTTTGCACTGTTTGGCAGAATACGGAAGGTCTGAGGATCACGATTTGTGGCACGCAGGTTGTCTTGGGGGTGGCAATTGTCAAGGTCAAAAATGGGCTTCGTGGGGGGTTCCTACGTCACTGCAGTTGACCTTTGTTTTTTGTGTTTTTCCTTGTGGACAAAATAACTCGAGAATCCTTAAATGGATGTTCATGATTTTTAGTGGGCAAGTTACCGTTGAGAATGCCGAGGTCAAGTTTGGAAATAGGCCTCGTGGGAGGTTTCTTCCTCACCTGCACTGCAGTTGAACTTTTGTGTTTGTGTTTTTTCTTGTGGACAAGATAACTCGACAATCCTTAAATGGATGTTCATGATTTTTGGTTGGCAAGTTACCGTTGAGAATGCCACAGTCAAGTTCGGAAATGGGCCTCGTGGGGGGCCCAACGTCACTGCAGGTGACCATTTGTGTTTTTTCTTGTGGACAAGATAATTCGAGAATCCTTTAATGGATGTTCATGATTTTTAGTTGGCAAGTTACCGTTGACGATAGCAAGGTCAAGTTTGAAAATGGGCGTCGTGGGAGGTCCGTGCGTTGCTGTAGTGGGCTTGATTGTATATATGTCTTGTAACTTCTTATACGGTTTTACTGAGATTGGCTCATTGTTGATTGAGTTATCCTAGAAAGTTTATGCGATGTGCAGTGGGGTCAAAATTGACCTCAGAAAATTTTTAACACATCTGCGTCTTTTGTTGTCCCCGAAATTTCTTCCAGATGATATGTTTGCTTGAGCTTTATGCTGTCATGACCTCATGCTTTGAATGAACGCAATATTGAATCAGGAAACTCAATAGTTGTGACTCTTGACTAAGTTGCCTATCGAATTGGGGTCAAAGGCCATCAACATGGCTGCCTGTGGACCTCTAGTGAAATTAAATTAAATTATGACAATGCGCTGAAATTATTTAGACCTAATCATGTCAAACTATCCCTGATAGATTAATGAAACTGTACATACATTCAAATCGCAAAAAGAGTCACACTAAAAACCTTATTCGTGCAAAACATAATGGGGTCAGTTTTGACCCCATACGGTAAGATTCGTCGCAAAAAATCTACAGTGGTTTGAGAGTTAAGTTAATGCTGATCTTCATACAATGTCCGAATCAACTTTTCTCACTGGTGCATCCTGTCCGATTTGTATCCGGATGACCCTCACCAATTTTGAACGACTACATATATATAGCACCTTGCCCCCCCCCGTGCCTTTGATTTGTGGAACAGTCCATCTTTTTTTTCTGATAGGACAAGGCTCAGATATTCTTAAGATATTTACTTTCTGTTATAGGAATTTTTCCCACTTTGCTGTCGCTTAGACATATATATATATATATATAAGAACAAAACGCCCTTCGGTTAGTAACAGTTGCCAATACCCTGTAACTACATACACATTCATTATATATATTTTTACACGCTTGTTTGTCCTCCAGACGTGTTTATGAATGCATCAAGTAAGGTTATACCCGAACAAGGCACGTAATGAAGTGTTACTATGCAGTATGTTTCCTGAAATCGTCCTTGAAACACATCATCATCAAATTAGGCGTAAACACAAGCCGAGAGAAGTCCCAACCACATTCCTGTTTTCACCATAAAATCCCTTTATAGGCTCTTAGGTGATGCAGCTTTAAAACAAACCCACAAACAATACCGAAAACAAGTTCAATGCCACGGTAATGATTTTATACAACCTAGAGGTTAAGCTGACATAAGCAGCATTTATTAGCCGTCTTCAGGGCGTCGGAACACTTGCAAGAGGTCAGGAGCCATTATCTGTCGAGAGTTGATCTTTTCCATGTCGCGGTAACTTGCTCCAAACTTTGACTGCTTATACTTGCAATTTTAAGTCATTTACTTATATAAAAACACCAGGAAAGTATTGGGCTGGTATCAGCAAAGGACTACGATGTCGAAGACTTTTCAGCGAGCCTCAACCTTACTTTTCTGTCTCGTTTGACGCCAGGTTGTGGGGAGGGTGTATTCGCAATAATGAAGGAATCGGCCATAGTTTTGTTTTGTTTTCCTTTCTATAGTATAAGACCTGTTTAGGCCGGACTATTTAGTCATCGATATGGTATGTAGTATTAATATAGTATTCTTACGTCGTGATTAAGATATGTTTATGATTTTGTTTAGTTTGATATTCAAAACAACTCCTGAGTTCCATTTTAAGCTGACAAGGGGTCCAAAGCTAAACAATTTGTATACAACCTACCTCTGTTTGAGACCAAAAGCTATCTGCCACCGAGAAAACATGACAATGGTGTACCAAAGGAAGCCACTAAGTGTGTCGCTATGTCCTGTTTTAAGCTTGTATGTCATTTGTTTTGACTTCAACTGTATTGAATATACCCACAATTAGAAAATATCAGTAAGATCCATTCATCAAATGTGCCTGATGTATTCAATGTTCCATATTCTCTTCCTGCCAAAGGCAAGAAAACCGAAGTCGGAACTGACAGCTACATGTACAACTATGTCGACAGAGATGACATAGACAACCTACGGCCGCAATCAGCCAATACAGGAACAGACAAGTCTGTACCCAAAAGTACAGACTGCAACATTCCTGGTTTTATTGACAATGGGATGTATGTACCTGGTGCCTTACGACAAGGTAAAGACAGGGGTGTGTTGTTTACCTTACCTAGTACCATGACCGACTCCGGGAGGACAAGGCAGATGTAGCAAAGTTTTAACAAATTTTAACTCTAGGATAGCATACAGTAAGTGAGTTCAGAGTTCCAACTGCAAATGCGTGGCGTGATCTATAGTGGGTAATATGCCAAATTTGAAGGCCAATCAATTTAAGATATAAATAAAATACATATTAACATGTAATAAGCTGAATGCATTGGTCTACAGAATGAAAATTTCTGTAGATATGATTATGTAATATGATGACAAAAAATTGAATATAAAATGTTGTGGTTGCCCACAGATACCAACGATGCGACAAACATCTGTGGATTTTTTACAAGCTGCAAGATGGAGTTTCGCCGTTCCTGCTTGTTTATCATCATCGCTTTTGCAGTGGTGGTCTTGTTAGGGGTAGCAGCTGTTATCATCATGTATCTTACTCCCACGCCTGGAAGGCAAGCTGAAATCAACATGGTTAGTGTTCAACTCTACTTCAGTCAGTGAGTCTGTATTGATTTTAATTTACATCAGTCCCATATGTATATCACCAAGAAGTTGCACCTACTATGAGAACTATTGCCTCCCTGGAAGGCATTTATGTGGCAGCGTGTGCCTGTGTTATTCTACAAAAGTCTCAATGTTATTGGGTGGGCTGGCTTACTCTCTCCTTGCAGCCAAGAGCTGAATTGTGCACATGTGATAAGCTTACAATTGGTGGGGCTGAATCGCACGCGTCTAGAGCGGCCGCCATTCGGTGCTAACTCAGGTGACCTCAATACGATCCCAGGTGCGGCCATAAGACTGTAAGGATTGAACCACTCACGCCAGGAAGGACCCCTACTTTTTTCAATAAGTATGATGGGTTCTTAAACGTGAGTGGGAGCTGTATTTAACGTCCTATTCAAGGGACGTCCCTAACCAGAGCTAGGTACTCATTTTCGCCTGATTGAAGTGAGGAAAGTCGTGTAAAGTGCCTTTACCAAGGACACAAGATCAGTGACATGGCAGGATTCGAACCCGGGACCTCTTGTTCCTGGGCCGAACACTCGTTATGCCACACGATCCCACAATGTTGAGTGAAGAAATGAAAATGATAAATGGATTGAGATGGGACTTACATGTACCTCTTTTGGTGATAGCCTTTTGTGGTGGCTGAGCCAGTCAACTGGACAACTGCTAAGCCTGTGAAAAGCACCGTGACTGCAACCTACCTACCAGTCAATATGACACAGTCAGCCTTTGTGTCTGCAACCAGACTGCATTGGGCAACCAGCATGTTTCCATTATTGACCGGAACAGCAACAGCGTCGGAGTTCATGCCAATAACTACAGCTCGAGTAAGTAAAATCTAAGATAATTTTGGTTTTACAGCCCACACAGTTGTGTCTTTAAGAAGGAGCCCCTTCAAATTGTATTTTGTCGTTGACTCAGTTCTTCATAAATACTAGTAGAATTACCATATTTGCTTTACGTCAACAGACCACCAGTCATGATGTTATGAGAACAACAAAACTGTCAGAGGTGACAACCACACTGCCACAGGTGACAGCTAAGCCACCAAAGGTGACAACCACACCACGAATGACGGCTAAACCAAAAGAGGTGACAACCACACTACCACAGGTGACAGCTAAACCTGCAGAAGTGACAACTGCACTGCCACAGATGACAACCTTACTTCCACAGGTGACAGCTAAACCACCAAAGATAACAACCACACTGCCATGGGTTTCAACTATGGTATCACAGGTGATGACCAAACCACCAATGGTGACAACCACTCTGCCAGAGATGACAACCAAACCACCAAAGATGACAACCACACTGCCATGGGTTTCAACTACGCTGCCATGGGTGACAACCAAACCACCAAAGATGACAACCACACTACAACATGTGACAATCAAACCACCAAAGGTGACAACCACTCTGCCAGAGATGACATCCACCCCACCAAAGACGACGACCACACTACACATTGTGACAACCAAACCACCAAAAGTGACAACCACTCTGCCAGAGATGACATCCACCCCACCAAAGACGACAACCACACTACAGCTTGTGACAACCAAACCACCAAAAGTGACAACCACTCTGCCAGAGATGACAACGACCCGACCAAAGACGTCAACTACACTGCAGTGTTCAAAGCTGACCGCACCAGGAAAAGGATCCATAATTATGACTGGTTCCAACTCCTACGGACATGTGATTCACTTCAAATGTAACCCAGGATACAAGCTGGTCGGCGCTTCTTCACTCACCTGCCAGTCTGATGGGACTTGGAGTGAAAGATCTCCAACATGCAGAGGTTGGTTACTCAGAAAGAAAGAAAGAAAGGAACTTGCTAGCCTAGAAGTAAAAGTGTGTAGGTATCAATCTACTTTTCATATAGAAGTATACATGTTATAGTGATTAACGTTATACATTATTCAATATTCAAGTTCACCATTCATATCTTGTCGTGCTGATGATAAATATTGTTTCTTGTACCAGTGTTCTTTCCAAAACTTATCTAATGTTATGAATTGCCTATGAATATTGTTCACCTGGATGTCTAAGCTTCATTAAGGCATTTTGACAGGTGTTAATTTTGTCATTCGTTTGAACTCTGTGTTTCAGCTGTGCAATGTTATACACCGACACCTCTCGTCCATGGCCATACACGTGAGGGGCTCTCCAGATCCAACCAGAAAGTGATATACTTCAGCTGTGACCGCGGGTACAATCTTGTAGGTGCGACAGAAATCACGTGCCAAACAGACGGTGCATGGAGTGACAGTGCCCCAACTTGCAAAGGTACAGTACATGGCACATGTGCATAGCTCTAGTGTTTAGGTGGCTTCAATGGAAAGAGTGTATATTAACTGGTATCCATGCCGAAACAGATTCCTACATTTGAATTCTAAAAAAGTTTTAAATTTTCCTAAATGAACTTTGAACCATGTTGTCTGTTAATTTGGTTCATGTTCACATTGCTTGACCTTCATTTTGCTGAGTTCTATAACGTTAAAATATTTATCTAATTATGTACACATGTATGAACACTTCAATACTAATTTCAACCAAAATGGACTATACTAGACAATTTCGGTCAGTAAAAAGTTCAGAAATGCTGTAAATGTTTTTGAAATGTCATTATTGTTTCCCTGTGTAGCTGTACAGTGTCCCAAGCTCACACCCCCAGCAAATGGTATTGTGACTGGCTCCAACTACTACGGCAGTGTGGTCCGCTTCAGGTGTGACAAAGGATACAAGCTGTTTGGTGATTCTTTTCTCACCTGTCAGGCTGATGAGACTTGGAGTAAAAAATCTCCAACATGCAGAGGTTGGTTATTCGATAAGAAAGATATTATCTAGTGAAAGAAAGGGTGTAGGTATCAATCTATTCCGATGGAACTTGGAGAGAAAGATTACCATGATATTATAAAACATGACAAAAAGAAGTGCAGAAGTAGTCTAAAATGTAACCATCAAACCTTGTCCAGTGTAAAATGTCTGTAATTGTTGTTTCAGTTGTACAATGCTTAAAACCGAGCCAGCCAATCAATGGAGATATGGATGGCTCCTGTACCTTCCAGGGAGTGATGCGATTCACCTGTGACCGCGGGTACAATCTTGTAGGTGTGACAGCCATCACATGCCAGGCAGGTGGTACATGGACTGACAGTGTCCCTACTTGTAAAGGTAAGACTTCTCCAGCTTTCACTAACGTGTATGATGGAAAGAACGTTTAGTGGGTATTCAATATCAATTGATAGGCTAGCATATTTGGCCTGTTGGCTTTCAACGGAAGATCACTGTGACTGTGCGGGTTGTGTCGACTACCGGAACATAGGTCTGTATTTAATAATTTATAAATGTATAAGTGTGTGTGTGTGTGTGTGTTTTATGTATGTTCGTGCGTGCGTGTGTGTGTGTATGTGTGTGCATGCGTGCGTGTGTGCGCGTGTGTTTGTGTGTGTGTGTAAGGTAACGTAACATGCGTAACGTTATGTTACGTTACCGTGGTGCGTTTTGATGTGTTATGATAACGTATGGAATGTATGTGCGTAACGTATGAGTACGTGACGTATATGGCATCACTTCCGTGTTGTAGACAAAAAAACGGTGTAAATGAAAAGCACGTTCACTCGCTCGGCTGTATGAGACGTTTGTAACATAACATAACATAACATAACATAACATAACATAACATAACATAACATAACATAAAGTGACGTAACCTTACGTTATGTTAACGTTACGTTAACCTAAGGTTACGCTAACCTAACGTGACCTTACGTTACGTTAATGTGTTGCGTTTTGATGGGTTATGATAACGTGTTAGACGTATGTACGTAACGTATCAATATGTGACGTATGGATGAAACCTACATTTTGCCATACGTGACGTATGGGCTGCAATACGTGACGTATTAAATCCAAAAACGTGATGTAGAGATCCCAAAACGTAACGTCTTTAACGTATGTAATTTTGACACGGAAATTGCAGAACCAAATGTACGTAACGTATCCGTACGTTTGGCCATACGTGACGTGTGGCCGAGATACTTGACTGTTGACCCAAAAAACGTGACGTATTGACCTCAAAACGTGACTTTTTTACGTCCGTAATTTTGACACGGAAATGGTGCCATAGACGGGCTGTTTGGTGTAACATAACCTGATCGTGATGAGCTGCTGCCGTGTGCCTGCGAAGCCGAATGCCGGGTATACTGGCTATAATATACAATAAAGATACCGAAATCCAGTAAAAATAAATGATGACCAAAAATCCTGTGTGACGGTTTCAGCTAAATGCAGGAATGGTTACCAACTACTCTCTCAAACCTGCATCCGGGTTTATCTTGACGAAAAGAATTACGGTGACGCCCAGGCGGCCTGTGAAAAAGATGGAGCGACACTAGCCATGCCCAAGACGTGGGAACTGGATGTCGCTCTGAGAAACCAAATTACCAAAATTGGAAAGGATTCTGACTACTGGATTGGGCTGATTAGGTGCGAAGCCTGGAGATGGGGAGACGGGTCTAGCCTTGAGCATTACCAGTACATGGTATGTTAATACAGTCTGTGTCCTCTTGCTTGAGAGTCATTGAGAAGACAAATACTATTCAATGTTTCCTTAAATATTGGTCTAGACTTCAACCTCTTTTTTCTGTTCTCAATTAGCCTGGGTTAACCATCTGTATTTGTTACGCTGCTATGTAAAAAATACAAAACAAATACGGACGGTACCTATAGCTAGGCTAACTTTCACCTCTGTTTCTACTGACATTAGATGTTTTTGACAGATTTCTGTTTGTTTATCTCAGAAATCATTGTACTAATAAAACCTTGGTGTGGAAGTGGTGGCAATGGCTGATGAGCTTTGTTGTCTCCACTGACAATGACAGTCTTTATTTTTAAGTACTACGTAGACGTTACATCTTAGCAATAGGTTACAGAAAAGGATAAACTCAGATTGAGGATAATGGGGGCATGTTACTTTGTTGACATTTAACTTCTTTTTCTTGGGATAGGGATGGAATCCAGGAGAGCCAAGAAGTAAGAAATCGCTTTGGGCAAGTACAGTACCAGACTGTGTACAGTACTGGTCAGTGCCCACTGGCACCCCTATGTGGGACGATGGGTGGTGCTGTCACAAGAAGAGGTACATCTGCCAAGCTGCTCAGAGTCTCATACCGCAGAAAAGTGAAGAAAAGGGATGGAACCCGGCTTGGAGGAAAACCTGTAAAAAGTGCCCTGCATAATATTACATACTAGACTGAATTTTGGCGTTCGTCTGGTATGTTGATATGCTATGTATAATGATTGCACTGTTGCATTTCCAAGAAAGAAAGAAAGAAAGAAAGAAAGAAAGAAAGAAGGAGAGCTTAAATGTTGATGTTAAGCTTGAGAGGGAGAAGGGCCAATTAACAAGACGTAGTACATTTAAAACTACCAGTTTATTTTTTTTTAGTTTGTCATGGGGGGGGGGGTGAGGAATCGAGTTTCATATACGGCCTTCATGTATATGGAATATTGTGTACTTGTTTTATTTTGTCTGTGCGGCCATTATTTCATTTGTTATCGTATTAATATTATTGTTGTTTCAAAGTAGCTGTTGTTTTATTCTTGTTGTAATTAATTCATTTACAAAACTTGTGTAAAGGCTACTTTTATTTGTCCATTTACCAATTTTTGGCTAAATCTTAATATCATATTCAACTATTTCAAACAGAGTCTGTTGCTTCGTTATTTATTCATTCAATGGTGTAATATGATGTGAAAAGATTGTGGTTCAATTGTAAGTACTGTGATACTACAATTTCAGGGTGAAAAATTCCTTTTAAAACTATACCAGGTACAGCGTCGTGTAATAATCTTGGATGTTAATGCTCTATGGAGGAGTGAAAGATGGTGTGGCAGTTTGGAAAGTGTTAAAACAAGCATGTAATCAAAGTAAGAATGTGAAACACTTTTAATTAGCATAACATACTAAAATGTAAAAAATACCAGTACATTCGTCAGTTTTATTAGGTGTCATAAAAATGTCAACGTTTAGTCCAACATGAAGGGAATCAACTCAACTTTAAAATATTAGTAACACCTTCAAATGATAAGTCCTGTGTAAATACCATATACAGCAGAATAATGAGACTGTGACTAGGAATGTTTTTTGTTACAAACATCAGATTGGATAACAGTCACAATCACCTTAGTATTAGCTGTTGTAACTCGCATATTTTAAGTGGTTTGACGTAAAAGGCACATTCCTAACTACATCGAATTCCATTTCGTTGAATTTAGAACCATTTTGACTTTCCTTAAAATGTTTTCAGCCAATTGTAACCTTCAATTTGACCACCTTCATTGATGACAGAAGATGTTATACAACCTACCCGAAATGATGGTGATATTAACAATAGAATCCGATATCTTTAATTTATTTTGTATTTTTTTTGCTTTTCTGTTTTGACATCTTGAAGACAAGATTACACACACACACACACACACACACACACACACACACACACACATTAAGCACCCATATCTACCAATGGATGATGTTACTGCCTGCAACGCAGACCAATCACTACATACTTTTTGTTTTTGGTCGAAAGGCAGATCGTATCAAACTTGTGGTGGCAAATGATCAAAGAGCTGCTCGTCGACCACACTACTAAACAAGAATTCGGAGACCTCATATCTCCATGAAATATGGTTTCCTCAAGACAAATAACATATTTGATGTGAAAGTCCAATCCTTTGGCAATGTTTCATTTCAATATGTTATCATAAATTATGCAAATGAGCTCTAAATTAACATTATATATGCATGGTGTTGTAAACTATTAACTAACTTACACATGTCACAAGTATGAAATTCCCATCATTACACTAAGGAATCAGAATTTGAGATTAATTATGCAAATGAGGTCCATATTTGCATAATTGGTATCTGTTGATATTTTACCTGCGATAGATTATACACATTACATGTATGAAAGTCCTATTATGTAAAACACTCGAATTACAGAATTTCCTCATTAATTATGCAAATTAAGTCATCATTTGCATAAGTTGCATCTAATTATGTACATCTCTGTGTAAGCTACCTACATGCCAAAAATCATGATAATACGTTGCTCCTTTCTGGACTTATCTTCTCTTAAAGATTTTGCCAAAACCCCCCTGCAGTTCCAGCACAAGCTGCTAGGGGGACCAAACCCATACCACTTATTCCTGACAGGAAAAGCTATGTGCCACCAAAAAATCAAGACCATAGCATTTTTAGGACAAAAGATACAAAAACCGGAAGTTCTGCTGCAGTACCAAGGTCAGGCACCAGGAGGCCCAGATTTGACCTTGACCTTTGTCTTCCTAAGACCTACCTACTTACCAAATATCATCACCATCCATGAAGGCGTTCTTAAGTTATGCTCACCAGACACACAGACACACACACACACAGACAGACAGACCCAAAACAATATCTCCATTTTTCATGGAGATAAAAAGATACAAAGAGCTCCTTCCTTTGATCAGGGCTAAAGGTATTGCACCGCAGGATTCTGAAAGCAAAAAAAAAATCAAAATTTGATTACATCTTTTTTGAAGATTTGCTTGAAGTCAATACTTTTGACATGCATTTTGGGGCCTTGAATTGATCGGAAATGGCAACACCTTTCCGTGTGCACAAACAAAACAGTCACACTGCCCCCTGTTTGTTATGTAACGTTACATATTTCTACCTCACTCGATTGCTATCTTTATATCACTTGCTTAAAACTACAGTACACTCCTGTAATATTCTTTCTAACATTTCACGGAATAATTCATACGTATTTCACGGATTGTATTATATATAAATTAGTCATAATGTTTTACCTGATCAATCTAGGTAGGAGAGAGATAGCCAATATATATATATATACACGAACACTTAAAGTCAACCTGTTTCAACAGTACTACTGTTTCACCAGTACGGTGTTGGTCCCTCAAGATCATCCAACATGCGGCATTATAGGAATGTATTTCAAGGTCCATTTCATGTCCCTGTCTTGTGGCTGGTCGTATTTTCCCCACTGAATTCAATCAAATACATGAAGCGAAACCGTTTTTGTTTGATCTGCAGTTTTGAGTTGTAGGGACTGCGCAACTCATGGTTCACGTGATCTCAATTTTCCTTGTCTTTCAGCTTCTTGACCTTCAAAATCAATTGATAGCATATTTGGCCTGTTGGCAACCAACAGCAAAAGTTTAAAAGATTTTTAAAGCGTCAACTTTCTAAAGGCAACTGGGAGGACTTAAATTTGATCACTTTTTCCTGACAGCGTCAGAAACTTTATTACCTTCTTGGGAGTCTGAAAATAAATTCATTATCTATTGATCAAGTTTTTAAAAACGATTTGCTGAAATATTCATTTTTTCCACTTCGTCATTCGGCATACCCAAAGTTTAGGTCTGACAGGCTGTTTGATGTAACATATCCTGATCATGATGTCAGCTGCTGCCGTGTGCCTGCGATCGAAGCTGGTGTGTTATGTCGAATACCGGTTATACTGGCTATACAATAAAGATACCAAACTCCAGTAAAAATAAATGATTATTCCCACTAACATCACAATGGACTGACATCTCGCGAGACTACAGTTGAGCGAGAGGTCAGGCCATGTGACTAACCCATAATACATTGTCAGTTTTGCGAAGCCGAGCCCAGCAGAAGGAAGCTTGCGGTAGAGCTCCGTTTTTTGGCCCCGCCATTTTGTGATTCCCGTGATGTCGACTTGAGTCAGGTTTCAAGCAGGACTCCTACGTTTTGTTGCCTGATTTAGGAGGTACTGTATGCGGTAGGGTTTCGAGGAAACATGTTCTTTATGGTATTTGGGAGCTCAGGCTTAGAGAAAGGTTTGTCAGGGTTCTGCGCACGAGGTTGTCTCGGCAGCCATGCAGGACATGTGCTATTCTTCTTCTTCTTCTTGGTAACATGGTTTTTTCTACGTAACTATTGTAGGGACCCGACCGCGACGACGTCAACACGAGTACAACTCAGACCATGACTAAGATAACCAGCTCGTGGATTGCAACCCAGCCTGTGTGTACAACCTAGCCAGCGAGGGGATTTACCGCCCGGAACCAGGAATGTGACCCGGCGGCGGCCGCTGCAGCGGCGGCCGCGGGAGTATCCCCCGCCGCCGGGAAGAGCAAGTTACCCAACCCGAAGATACTGACACGTCGTCAGCCGGCGGCGCCGGACACCCTGCAAGGACTCCCGGCTCGGAACGCGGAGACGCCGCGGGTACGAGCTTTGGCTTCCGTTAGGGATTGTCGGACATTCTCGAAACGAGAAATGGTAAGACAGTTTCGCCCACCGTGTTACGGAAGTGTTTAGAGATTGACGGACAGTCTTTTTTGGTGCGTAAGCCGTAGAACAGTTTTATGTTGTATCGTTTTCCCTGTGGATAGAGATACGTTGTTGGACAACGGCGACAAACTGTTGGACAGTTTTGTGTATCCGACTGTTGGGTGACTGTCGGACAGTCTCAAGTGTAAACTGTAGGACAGTTTTATGTCGTATTGTTTTCCCTGTGGATAGAGGTACGTTGTTGGACAACGGCGACAAACTGTTGGACAGTTTCGTGTATCAGACTGCTGGGTGGCTGTCGGACAGTCTCAAGGGTAAAACTGTAGGACAGTTTTATGTCGTATCGCTTTCCCTGTGGATAGAGGTTGTGGGACAATCTCGAGGTAGGTGAGAAACTGGATAGTTTTGGTGTATCAGACCGCGGAGGCCTAGGTGTTTAGAGACTGTCGGACGGTCTGAGAATTTTTGGTGCGTAAACTGTGAGGACAGTTTTATGTCGTATCGCTTTCTCTGGAGCGGCAGGTATTTTCTAATATGGGGGAAAATCTTTATGGTACATTGCTGAATTTCTGTGAATTCCACGGCACACAAGACTTTGGTACACAAGTCAGTCGACTCAGGTGTTACTGAAAATTCTGGAATGTTCGGATCGGCAGAGGAGGCAACCGATACATGTGATTAACTCGCTGACCAATGGGAAAGCGTGTGGCGTTGATGGTATTTGCTGCGGAGGACCTGAAGTATGCAGGGCCCGGCGACTACCGACAGCAGGATGGGAACGGTAGGGCAGTTCTTAGGTTGTCTTCCCTCAGCGTCTACCGGCAGTAGAGGGAGAGTTTCATTGTCTAAGCGGGTCTAAGCAGTATTTAACCGTGGAGATCCTAGACAACACTTTCGGGGAGGTATCGAGGTTTGAAGCAGTGTTGTTTTCCCATTTTGATCGGGAATCTTTTGCATTTAGCATGTGCGCTGCTTGTATTTTCACGGCCTACCCTAGGTCAGTGGGCTTTTCCTGTGGGTTTATGGCGATTGGCTGTTTGGTTTTTGGTCTTCGTTTTCTATTCCATTTTCTCGTGTGAAGACTGGTATCCTGAGAACACACATTAAAGCAGTTTTGTGCAGTATGATTGAGTTTGCGGTTTGGATGTAATTTGGGATGGCTACCTAGTTCCTGGCATTTAAGGCTGGCTAAGCCCTGGCTCGTGGACCGTGTTCAGCTCCCTTAAGCTGTTGCCACCCTTACTGGCTTCGGCCTGGTGGTCCGGGAAGCGAGCGAGGGCCTCTCCAGACCAAAATCTAGCCAAGGTAACCGATGATTTCGTAAACTGAAGGCGTTAGTTTAGAGAAAACCAAGGATATGTAACCTACTTAAGTGTATCCGTACTGAGAGTCTGGGGTACACTTGGAGGTGAGATAAGAATGAAGTGTTTTGTTTTAAACCCAGAAGTGTATACGGGACACCAGTATTAAGTCTACCGTCATCATACCAGTATGAGAAAGCAAGTAGCCTTCATCCACTGAGGCCCTTCGAAGAGAGGGTGTCCGTTATCCAGTGGGTAGATGGGTCTGGAGCAGGCCCCGCTCCTTTACGGACCACGGCCATGCAGTAATACAGGAACTAGCAGTAAGCACTCTGCGGGCGACGGGCGACGCCCAGCGGGTGGTCGACGGGCGATCAGATACAGTTCTGGGACCCGGCAGGCGAGCTCCTCAGACACCGGAGAGGGAATTTTTTACTTGAAAAATAAAGATTAGACTACCTTTTTATGGCGTCATGTCTATCGTCTTGGTCTACTCCTGCTTGTCTGAATTGCCTTACGTGACAGTAAGAGGAAAGGAATGGGTAGAGTAGAAGGTAAGGAATGGGAAGGAGGAATGATAGGATTGGGAATTGAGGATTGGGAGTAAGGAAGAAGTGGTTTGAGAAAGTAAGCCTGTGACAGGGTAAGGCACCCGATCACTGTAGCGTAGCCGAGGTCTTTCCGCCCAATCCTTAACCCATTTACCTAGGCGAGAGTGGAAATATATTATTATTCCCACTAATTACACTGCGCTCTCATTGGTCATCCGTAATAACCTAATTAACCAACCCCATATAAGGCATGCGTGCCCTATCACTGCACTCATTTCGTCGGAGACATCCCCAACACGAGGAGCTGTGCTGTAGGCAGTGAAGCTAGCACGATCCCCACGCACGCTTGCCACGTGGAATTTTCTGCAACGCTCCTCGTCTCTTCTCACTAGCGGCTCCGACAAAAGGTTTGGGGTGTAGCGAGGGTAACGTTTACGTTACATTTTGCGAAATTTTCTGTCATTTTGAGTGCTCCCCAGGTACGTGTTAGTGACAGAACGTTCGGGGAGATTGGGCGCACGTGGCGCTGCCGTTTCGTTTTGGGAGATTTTGTTTCCTCTCTGAGTTTTTTCCCTTTGTGGGTGTGTGTAGGGTGGTTTTGTTTGTGACTCAGGGAGGGTGTGACTCGAGTCAAGTTTTCCCAAAGCGCTCCACGACTTAGCCCTTTCTGCTTCGCGTGGCGGAGGCTTGCTCGGGTTGGGGAAAATTGGTTTGAGGAGATTGTACTTATACGTACGTTGTTGTTGTCTTATAGTATGGCTTCCCAGCAACCAGTTTTGCCAAGCACCAGTGGAGCCGGAAGGGACCCGCGCAGGGCAGGACAACAACGAGACCAACCCGGGCAAGGCAGGGTCAAGCAGCTACTCCCGGCCGTGGGACTAGTCCAGCCACCGCTCCCCAGCAACAAGCACCCCCTCCGGAGCACCAGCCAGCAGGAAGAGCAACAGAGCCAGGTCGACCTACAACACCAGCTAGCGGCGCGGGGCAGCGGCGAGCTTGCAGATCAGCCCGGGCAGGCGCCGGGACTGTCTCAAGTTGCAAGGCGGGCTCAGGCCCGGCAAGACTTTTCTGAGTCTCGTGTGGTTACCCAGAGGTTTCTTTGCTGCTGCCTTGTTGATTTGGGAATTTGTCGGATTTTCGTTGCGGTTGTATATACCTGACTTCGTGTAGTGTGGTGTAAAGTTGGGTATTTTGAACCGGGACCGCCGGTGTTTTGTCTGCTTTTGATTATTATGTTAATTTCGTTTGCTTGTACAGTTTGTAGTCTGCGGTGCACGTGCAGGATCGTTGCTCGTGGCGCTGATTTCTTTTGTATGCAAATTTCGGCTATGCACAATGGGGTGAAGGCCGAAAATGGCACGTTATTCACTAGCTTATACTGCAACACGGCGGTATAACGAGCTGACAATGTGGTCACCGGGTGAAAGCTTGCAACGCATGATGTGCGGATTTTCACTAGCTTATACTGTAATGTGGCAGTGTAACGAGCTGACAATGTGGTCACCAGGTGAAGGCTTGCAACGCATGATGTGTGGATTTTCACTAGCTTATACTGTAATGTGGCAGTGTAACGAGGTGACAATGTGGTCGCCAGGTGAAGGCTTACAGCACATGGTGTGCGGATATTCTCTAGCTTATACCGCAATGCGGCGGTAGAACGAGGTGACAATGTGGTCACCGGGTGAAGGCTTACAGCACATGGTGTGCGGATATTCTCTAGCTTATACCGCAATGCGGCGGTAGAACGAGATGACAATGTGGTCACCGGGTGAAGGCTTGAAACGCATGATGTGTGGATTTTCACTATAGCTGATGCTGTAATGTGGCAGTGTAACGAGGTGACAATGTGGTCACCGGGTGCACGTGAAGGCTTGCAACGCATAATGTGCGGATTTTCACTAGCCTATGCTGTAATGTGGCAGTATAACGAGGTGACAATGTGGTCACCAGGTGAAGGCTTACAACACATGGTGTGTGGATATTCACTGGCTTATACCGCAATGCGGCGGTAGAACGAGCTGACAATGTGGTCACCGGGTGAAGGTTTACAACACATGGTGTGCGGATATTCTCTGGCTTGTACTGTAATGTGGTGGTATACATGTAACGAGGTGACAAGGTGGTCGCCGGCTGAAGGTTTACAACACATGGCATGCGGATTTTCTTTAGCTTGTACCGTAATGCGGCGGTATAACGTGGTGACAATGTGGTCACCAGTTGAAGGCGTACAACGCATGGTGTGCGGATTTTCTCTAGCTTGTACCGTAATGCGGCGGTATAACAAGGTGACAATGTGTTTGGTCGCCTGGTGAAGGCTTACAACGCATGGTCTGCGGGTTTTCTCTAGCTTGTACCGTAATGCGGCGGTAGAACGAGGTGACAATGTGGTCACCGGGTGAAGGTTTACAACACAGGGTGTGCGGATTATTCACTAGCTTATACCGCAGTGCGACGGTATTACGAGGTGACACTGATGTGGTCTCCGGGTGAAGGTTTTAAGCATATACGGTGTGCGGTTATTCATCATGAGCTTGTACCGCAACGCGGCCGTATAACGAGGTGACAGGGTGGTCGCCAGATGAAACGTGATGTTGGTTGCGCCATGTTGGCTTGTTGTATCTTCACAAGGATAAACACGTCGTGGGCGTGAGTGGCCACGAGTTCTCATAGAAGGTCACGTTGCTAGGTGATGGGCACACTAATGAGTTTGTCCTGTTTGTATTTCGTTATCTCGGCAAGCACGTGTTGTGCTAAAATGATAAGCTGGTGGGCAGCCGTGCGGCAGTACGCATGACGAGCGTTGTAGGATTTGCGTCATGCATGTAATGGTAGTCGATGTCCTCAGTTCTAGTGTCCCTTAAGCACTAGTGCGAGCACTCGCTAATGTACGGGCGAGCAGTAAGATACACGTTAAGCAAGGCAGGTGTTACGTCGTGTATGTTAGAGTCGTCGAGGCCTCACTCGACAGTCCTGTTCTACGTTGTAACGCGGACTCTAGACTGTGGGTAGCTGGCCGGTAGCACGTACACGGAGAGGTGTAACAGTTACGTCGTACATGTGGTGTTTACCGGTGCCCTCAGTCGGAGTGTTATGTAACACCTGGGAGGGCAAACGAGGACTGGGCCATCTTTTCTTTGGCAGGTTTGACAAGTGTCAGGAGTAATATCATGAGTTGCACCTCGTTTTAGAGATGAGCTGATCGGATTTGTAGTGTGACCACTCGCTGGTGGACAGTATGGCGGTGGCGTAATTGACAAACGTTACATTGTTCTACGCCAGGTATGCTGTGTTCATCGCACTTGAGTGATTTTTACCAAGAGTTATGGCGAGGGCAATCACACGGCGAGTAAAGAAGAATTTACGTCGTGCACGTTGTGTTCGAAAATGCCCGAAGTTGAGTATCGTGTTGCAAATTCAATGGTGAGCAGTCGAGCGGTAATACACAAGACGAGCGATCAGAGCTTACCTCGTGTACGTTGTAGTCCCCAATGTCTTCAGTTGACGGTCCGTTAACACGTTTTAGTGCAATCACAGGCTGATGGGCAGTGGAGAGCTGCAGTGGAGTTGTAACACACATGACGAGCACTGCAGGGTTCGCGTCGTGTATCTGTGGTGGTTGGCACGTTCTTGTACGAATAGTACACGAGTTTGAGGGACGGTTAGAAGGTATTACACTTTATGCAGGCTTTACGTCGTGCCTGTTGTCTTCGTCGATTTCTGTCAGGCAATGTTCATTATGCACACTTTTAGTGCAAGCGCTCGCCTGTGGGCGGTAGGGAAGTAACACTCGAGATGAGCGGTACAGAGCCTTTGCGTACGCCTCGTGTGTGGTTGTGGTCGTCGATGCCCTAGGCTGTGTATATTGGCGCGAGCACTCACTGAGGGGCGGTCGAGTGATAGCGCACGGTAAGCCTTATAGGAGATAGGGGTTGCGTTTGTGCAGGTTTGGGTTTGTCGATATTCTCCCGGAAGTATCCGGCATATTTGGTGTAAACTATTTAATTGAGGGGTGGTTGATCAGCGACACACTGGTCGAGTGTGTTCGTTTCCCGGGACGTGTCCGAGTTCAAACTATTTGATAGGATATTCTCCTCCATGAGTGTTCCGCTGAAAAAAGACTCAGTAGAAGTCCGACAGGAACGTGTGCACCCGCTTTCACATCCAGCCGCTGTCTTCGTCAGCAGACGAGCGGTGGGCGTTAGAGCAAAGCACGGGTACCGCGCTAAGGCAGGGGAGTATGCAGCTACTCCGCAGCAGCGAGCTGATACCGTTAAATGGAAGGGTTTTCTAAGAACGCTTTTGTGGGTTTCGTGGCGACCAGATAGGGAGACAATTCAATAGTCCGGCGCATGGCCCCCTTAGATGTTATAGGACCGTGTTAAAGCTCGCGGAGCATTTAACATTAACAGGGCCGGAGGACAACTACTGCCCGGCGAGGTATGTCATAATAGTGAGGGCGAAAGTTAGTGATCCAGGACACATTCCGAAGCAAGAAGCTATTGAGAGGTAAAGGGGGCATCCCGTATTCGTTTTTTTGTTCCTGTATGCTGACTCGGAATTATGTTTGAGACTCAGAGAGTGTCAGTCAGCACCGCATGCTTCAGGGAGCGTCGCGCCTCTTCAAGTTGACTTCCAGATGGCTCTGTCCTGCGCCCTCTGCCAGGCGGTGGCTACATCAAGGCCCACTGTGCTGACATCTGCATTCAGCTGGTCTCCCCACCTACGTCTGGGTCTGCTTCTGGGTCTGGACCAGCCTGCAGGCGTGGCTGCCTTCAATAGACTGGCAGTTTCCAGGGGTGGAGAGGCTCCGGCCATGTGGCCAAAGAGTCGCAGGCGGGCTTGTCTGATCTTGTAGGACCATGCAGTTAAAACTCCATGGTAGGACAAAGGCGGTTGACCGGTTCTTTGGCGTACGGTGGAGTTGGAGATGAAGTCATACCAGCGGTAGCCAAGAATCCTACGCAGGCATTTTTGGTTAAAGGTGTCCAGAGAGTGTGGATAAATAAATGTTGTAAGCACTAAATGTCACGGGTAATGTTTCGACAGTTGGGTGCCCAAACTCAGAATAAGACCAGATATAGGCCTTGAACTCAAAAACGAGCCGGTCGTTTGGGTGAAACGAGAGTTAAAGGTGGTGTATGAAATACGATTGGAGGGAACGGTGACGATCTTTGAGGCGCCGGTTGTTAAGGTTACCGGTTGCCTGATAATACGGTTGACTCGCTTGAAGCTCATCGTTAAGATGTCGATACGGGAGTACGTTCAGCGACAAGGTATAAACCCAGGAAAGTTGTGGTACCTGATTAGTTGAGACCTCTCGACAGGAAGCGTACGCGTAAAGGCCTCTGTGGAACCAGTTTTCCACAGATGCCTTTTCTCTCCAAGCCCGGGAGATGCGTAATGGTATCGAATGGCGCTACGGCTACCGACTACATATAACGTATGCCGTGTGCATATTGGAACTGAAAAGGGTGACGATATGGGGAAGGATGCCCTCCCCTTAGTGGACAGCTCCGTAGGGTATTCCCCTTTTGAGGGCGGAATATCCAAATCTGTTTATGGCTCCATAAATTTGTTTGTACTGCTTTATGTGAGTTTCTTATCCATAATGATTGGTAAGACCTGATCAAGGTAACGATGTTGACATTGTTCAGATGGGCGTAATGGAACTGCGCCGTTGTCACGCGCTGTTCGTGAGCCTACACATCAGATGATGACCTCTGAATGACATGGGGTCTTAGACAATGGCTTCGGTGATCTCTCGACCAAGTCGTGTAAGTGGATTTTAAACACAGTACCGCAGGTAAGGTCGGTGAGAAAGGTGTATACAATGGCTGGAGTTAAGAATATATTCAGGACGGCCTCTTTTCGGGGGGGCTAGAGTATGGCTTGTGGGGAGAACAAGAATGAGGTATACAGCGATCAGGATCCCTAATCATGTACTGAGAATTGGAGAAAAAGATGGAGAAAGGGGAAGAATCGATACATTCGTTTGGAAATAACAGGCTCGTGCGGGAAGATTTAAGATCGGCATGTTCCATCGCTGATTAGTTGGCTGTAAATATTTAGGATGTTTTCTATCTTTGGTCAGGTGTGCGTCATATTATATGAAGGATGGGTAAAGTGGTGGCCAAACGACTCCATCTTCAACAATTAGCAACGCCTTCGGTAATACCGTAAGAGATGGAAGGTTACGAGGGAGAAACGCACCAAGGCTGTACTTTTGTGTGCCTCATCACCCTTCACATGGTCGAAACATAGGTAGAGAAGTGTGACCAATTCTGACTGGTTTGCAAGGTACACAATGGTACACGATTAATTATAAGTGGTGGAACCAAGAGAATACAGCTCAGAAAATATCGTGGAAAGATATGTAATAGGGTGCTCTAACCTTCTGTTTGAATAGTGAGAGTTTGTCTCTTGGACATCCCGGGACATCATTTTCTGTGTACATGATTCAGTCATTTTCCCCTGTACATGTTTCTTCTTGAGAATCGGGGAGTCTCAAGTGGGCGACCTTTGAGTGACACAAGCTGACGAGCTATCTTCCCAGGGGCCCAGAGCAGCACGCGACCAGTCGCATTATTTGGGAATAAATAGGGACTGACCAGTAAGCCTCTTGAGAAATAGAGGGAAGTGATTCATAATGACTGGTAAAGAAGTGTGTTACTTTCCAAGAAATCTGTGTGTAGGCGGTTAGAGGGTATGAAGGCATGTACTCGTACTCATATAAAGCCCTTCTAAATATTGGCGGGTTTGCCGCGGGATAACACGTTGGCGCTTTTTGTTTATTGTATACTACTCTCTCAGATGTGCCATCAATGGGGAAAAGAACGTTTGGGGTTTACTCTCAAGAGAGGAGGAGCTCGACGAGTGCCAGGAAAATGATAACAGATTTTGTTTTACTGACGCTCTAGCACTGTTTTCAGACACAATAGGAAAGGCTCGTATCATCAGTGAGGTTGAAATAAAATGATGCTCCTGGTGACTCTATCAAAGTTTGTTAAGGAATAGTACTTGAATTAGTAAGGGAGATGATGAGTATGGGGATATACTTCCTGGTGGAAGTGTTGGGAGGATAGAGTGACATGCCTTTACGGGGACAAGGAGTAAGGACAGCGCGACGTAGGCACTGTCCCATAACTTATGCAGGATGATCCGATGATTGCGCAGTGTGATTAGTAACCTAATTACACTGCGCTCTCATTGGTCATCCGTAATAACCTAATTAACCAACCCCATATAAGGCATGCGTGCCCTATCACTGCACTCATTTCGTCGGAGACATCCGCAACACCGAAGAGCAAGGTGGGGGCCGTCACGTGGGTTCGGGCAATAAGGGTTTTCAAGAGCGGAATCAGGGAAGATAGCCATGGACGCTTCCCACCCGCCCACCCACCTTAGATATCAATGCCCATTTCCAGGGTCTAGGCTCCCTCCTCGCGACTTCGGCACTGTCCCATAACTTATGCAGGATGATCCGATGATTGCGCAGTGTGATTAGTAACCTAACATCACAATGGACTGACATCTCGCGAGACTACAGTTGAGCGAGAGGTCAGGCCATGTGACTAACCCATAATACATTGTCAGTTTTGCGAAGCCGAGGGGCAGAGAGAAGGTAGCAAGGTTAGCTACAACCCGTTTCTAGAGTAGGCTGGTAACGCGCCGAGGTAGCCAATACAGTCAGATGAATGGTGTCTTCATGGGGTGGGCGGAGAAGTTGGGATTTATTGACCGACCGCGCCGGGGGTGTCCCGCGCCAGGCAGCGTGTTTGGCCATCGGTGCCGTACGCGCTGGCGAGGTGTCGGGGGGCATGAGCCGCCAGGTCGGTGTAATACTAATAGTAAGGTTGGCGGGGAAGCCAGCGGGTAAAGAGAGTCCGGCGGGAGATAGGTCCGGGGATATAGATGACGCCTATGGTTTTAAAATGGTAAAGGCTGGGGTGGGAAAATCACCCCCAAGCCGACCCAAATTTGTTTTTGGTACCCAGGCTGCCTGTAGAGGAGAGGAGACAAGAAAGGAGGAGGCAGAATGGAAGGGAGCGTGGATGTTAAGTAACACCCACCCGCCCACCCACCCCACTCTTGGATTCGCATGTTTGACAGAGAAGACACTCGATATTAGCTCGCCGAGGTCTTTCCGCCCAATCCTTAACCCATTTACCTAGGCGAGAGTGGAAATATATTATGATCAAAAGTCCTGTGTGGCTGTTTCAGCTAAATGCAGAAATGGCTACCAGCTACTCGCTCAAACCTGCATCCGGGTTTATTTTAATGAAACGAAGTACGATGACGCTCAGGCAGCCTGTGAGAAAGATGGAGCGACGCTAGCCATGCCCAAGACGAAGGAATTGGACCTTGCTTTGAGAAGGAAGATAATACAAGTTGGAAAGGGTTCTGACTACTGGATTGGGTTGATGAAGTGCATTACCTGGAAATGGGCAGACGGGTCTAGCCTAGGGAATTACAAGGTACGGTAACACGGTCTGATGCATAGAGTGTTCCCTAAGTACGGACTTTGTTATGGTCTCACTTTTACCCTCGTTTGTCCTGACATTAGATGTTGCTGACAGATCGATTAAGACTTAGTACATGTATACACTAACCATTGACCCTTAATTTGACAACACAACGTGCCTTTGTGTATACAAGTAAGTTTTGATGGACACCAAGACAATATTAACTTCACTTCTGGGGGGGGGGGTAATCCATGACAGCTACAGCACAACATGACAGCCACAGCTACAGCATAATCTGAGGTCCGTTATACATTTAATCTAAGTCATCAATAATGCAAAAGTGCAGAATAAGAAGTGGTGGGGTTGCGTATTGCACTGAGTATAACAACGAAGGGTACCATCAGTAAAGGATTTAGGGAACGTTTGAGGCCGACAAGTTATCAAATGACGCACATTGAATTTTTTAAATAATAAACCCCAAATATTGTTTTCAGGCGCTACGTTTTACTCGAGAACGGCTCTTCAAATGTACCCATTTATCCGAAAAGAATCAAGCTGCAATAGTCTTTAAGAACAACTACGCAAGGGATGTTAGTGTCACGGAAACGAAAACAAACATAGAGGGCGTGTCATCACTGGACAGAAAATGAAAATGTCTAGACTATGCATGATGTATAAAATGACTAATAAACTGATGGACGTACCTACTTCTGAAAGTATCTATAACTAGTTCAGAAAAGGACAAGAAATAGTCATGCCTTCAAGTACCAGAGCTGCACAACAAGAATTGAGGTGTTCAAAAACTTGTTTTTTCCCCTAGAATTATCGTAGAATGGAACTCGCTGCTACCAACTACAGTAGGTGTGCAATTAAAGGCTAGGTGTGACAGGTACTTCGGTGTAATAAAGCCAGCTGCCGGCTGTACAGATACATATGCCTTGCTTTGCATATCGGTATGTTACAATTTTTATCTTGTACTGTTGTGATTACTAATACTGCTTTGCTTTGATACTGCTTTGATATTTTTGTTGGTTTTCAGAAATCACTGGACTAAAGACTTGGTGTGGACGTGGTGGCAATGGGCGACGAACTTTGTTGTCTCCATTGTCAAATGACATTTTGTTTCTACATCTTAGAAGCCGGTTACATATACAGAAAATGATAACTTGAGTTTAAAGATAATTGGGTCATTTAAACTAACTTCTTTTCTTCGTTAGGGTTGGAATCCAGGAGAGCCAAGCGATTCAGAGTGGCAGTCAGTATACCAACACTGTGGACAGTACTGGTCGCCCACTGGCACCGCTATGTGGGACAATCTTCAATGCTGTAAGAAGAGAATGTACATCTGCCAAGCTACTCAGAGTCACTTACCACAGAAACGTGATGAATCGCCAGTGCGTTGGAATAAAGCCCTATGTAAAAAGTGCCCTGCATACTAAAATAATAATAATAATAATAATAACTTTTTTTAAATTGATTCATCGTACATGGCAGCGCCAAAGGGTGCTGAATTGTATACTTGCGTTAAAAATTACACAACACGAATGAATAAGTTTACAGACAGGGACAATCACAGTTATGTACAAATGAAGTCAAATATAAAATAGAAGCTTAAAGGTTGAGAAGGAGATGGGCCAAGTTAACAAGTGCAAGAATGCCAACAGCATCGATATGTTTAATTTCCGTTGAAACTACCAGTTTAACGGCCTGCATGTATATACATACTTGGTTATATTATTTTGCCTGTGCGGTCATTGTTTTATTATTCGTCGTATCAATATTATTGTTGCTTCAACGTAGCTGTTGTTTTAGTCTTGATGTGATTGAAAAAATGTGTATAAAAGGCTACTTTTATTCAATTTACCAAATCTTTTGACTAGACATATTCCGACTTTTTAAACTGAGCCTGTTGCTACATCATTTATTTTATTCATTCAGTGAGGGTACAATACGAGCTGAAAAGTTAAGATTGTTGTTCGATTAGAAGTACTGTGATACTACAATTTCAGGTTCATAATTCCTTAAAATCTATACCAGTTACAGCACCGTCGAATAATCTTGGATGTTAATGTTCTATAGAGGAGTACAAGTACTGTGATACTATAATTTTCATGTGAATATATCCTTTAAAAAGAACAACTTCACCGAGGAATAATCTTTTATAGAAGAGCTCAGAGATCTTGTAGCAGTTTGGAAAGTGTTATGCAAGCATGTAATCAAAGTAAAAGTGTTAAGCACATTTAATTAGCATTACATAATAAAATTTAAAAAAACAGTACATTTGTCAGTTTTATTCCATGTAACAAAGTGTTAAATGTTTATCCCAACATGAGGGAAATCAACTTAACATTAAAATGTCAGTGTTCCAATTTTTAGTCTTTGGTAAAAACCATAAACGACAATATTTTTGTAATCATTTGATTTGGGACAGTGTTTTTTTTTACAAACATCAAATTGGACGACAGTTACTATCACCTGAGCATTAGCTCAACTGGAATATTATAAGTGGTTCGAACATAACCCCCTCAAATTCCTTTTGGTAGAATTCAGAATCATTTGGACTTTCCTTAAAATGTTTAATGGTTCCGAGTTTGACCTAGTTCTCCTGGTGTTTTCCTTCCTATTTCTCTAGTGCTGCTGTCAGCACCTTTAACGTGTAGTTGTGTCTCCATATATATCTCTTGGATATAGGAAGTGTTTCAGATCTGCTTTCTCCTGCCCACATAGCTGGCATGCGCAGGACTCTTCAATGCACCATCTGCTCAGAATCTGCGGACTGGGAAGCATATTGTACACCGCTCTCAACTGGAAGTTCAACCTACAGCCTGGAATTGCCCACAGATCTTTCCACGACACTGTCCTGTAGTCTCTATAACTTCCTCCCAGTTCACCCAGGCTCCTTGTTGTTTCTGGACCACTGCTATCACTCTTCTCTTTTTGCCTTCCATTCTTTTAACTTCCTCTACCACCATTTGTTTCTTGTCTTTACTAAGGTTCGCACGGTCCCACCTTTTTGTTTTGCCACCCTAAACCCCTTGTTCCCTGTTGAACTGCTACGACTATGTCCCTGTTGTTCAGCATACAGACTGCCTGTTGTATCACGTCACCCACTTTCCACTTCTTTCTTTACCTCTGTTTTTTGTACATGTATGCTGGTCTTACTGACAGGTTTTTGGACCCTTGGAGTCCCAGTACAAGACAATTGGGACCACCCTAAATTGATACAGTAGATATTCATACAACCTGCCCGAAATGATGTTAACAGAATCTGATATCTTTTTTTTTCATTTTCCCCTTTTCTTCTTTGATATCTTGAAGACAAGATTACATACTTTTTTCAGTTAAATGTTAGCCGAACAAAACAAAATAACCGTAGTTCCAACACATAACAAACCTTATTCAGAATGGTTTCTACCAACAATGAATTTTGAAACGAAAAAATGACGGCTTTGCAATTTTTAACAACACCCATATCTACCAATGGATGATGTTACTGCCTGCAACGCAGTCCAATCACTTTATACTTTTTTGTTGATTGAGAGGTAGATCGTATCAAACAGATGCTCATCAACAACAGTACTAAAGGTACAAAGAGTTCTTTCCTTTGATAAGGGCTAAAGGTATTCCATTGCAGAGTTCTGAAAGCTGAAAAAAAATTGCATATGAAGATTTGCTTGAAGTCGACACTTTTGAAATTCATGTAGGGACCTTAAATTGATCGAAAATGGCAACATCCTACCATGTACACAAACCTCTAATGTTTACTGTCCCTGTAATGTTCACTGTCCTTTTTCTTGTTATGTACGCATTCCTATCTCACTCGATTGCTCTTCACCGCTTCATTGAGACTATGGTAGACTCCTTTTAGTTCTTTCTAACATTTCATAAGCAAATAGAATAATTCATACTTATGCATTATGAATTAGTCATCATATTTTACCTGATCAGTCTAGGCAAGAGGTAGATTTCCAATTCACGAACGCTTAAAAATCAACCTGTTTTAACTTTTGTTTCATCAGTACGGTGATCATCCGATATGCAATATTTGAAAAAAAAATTTCAAGGTACCTTTGTACATTCACGTCTCTCACTTGTTGCTGGTTGTCTTTTCCCCATTGAATTCAATCATTTACTTCAAGCAAAAACCGTTTTTGTTTGATCTGCTGTGTGTCATGCATATTGAGTTATACGGACTGCGCAACTCGTGGATGACGTGACCTCCAGTTTCCTTACCCTTCAGTTTCTTGATCGACGATGAGCACAACGGAAAACGATCCGCGTCAGATGGCGCATAGTGGAGATACCAAAGCTCGTCGCCCATTGCCACCACTTCCACACCAAGGCTTCAGTACAGGTAGGATACAACCTAGAACTGACACACTTGATAATACTTTAAGCTGTTGCATCAATATACTAGTATCATAAATTTCTCCCATCTGAATCATCACCCATGTGAAAACATCAGTCACTTTTTGTTACACTGCCCTAACTACACTCAACAACGAAATACCCTTTTTGGCAGCTTGAAAACACTGATCGGCTTTATCACTGACTTGGATGACCTTTCCGATGATATTCTGGTATATTTACTTTTAAGAGGCCCTTGTCTACCAACAATGTACAATGCTCAAATACTATTGTATGTACAGACATTTTTGTTGGCATCAAATCGTTTTTTGTAACATCTTGATCAATCCTGTCAGTGTTTATGTTTGTTTCACCTGTTCATTGATTAATTATTGGTGTTTTTTTATCATGCTTTGCTTGCTTGTATTGTGTATTGTCTGGTGGCGACATGAATATAAGTGTAACTTGAGTGTGTCGCCACCACGTCTTGTCAATGTATGTTCCAATAAAAAACAACATCTGAATCTATCCTTGAAACTTTTCGCAAGTTCTCATATAGAGATCTCTGGAACCGTCGGCCACACTCTTTAAAGACTTGTACGTCCATGTCTTTTTTTAAAATCAAATATAAAACTTTACTTGACTTTTGACCCCTCGATAACGACAAATTGGCACGGACTGGACAATGAATTTGAAGATTTCTGTTATAAGTATTACTATTTATTATTGTTACCGGTTTCTTACCGTTTTTATTATTATTATTATCATTGTCATTATTTATTGTATCTTAATTTTATTGTTTTGTATGTGACTTGTTTATTTATGTATGACGCAGGGCCCCACTGAAAAGCAGTGCCAATGTTACTACTGAGTGGGCAACCCTGGATAAAAATGACGGAAAATAAAATTTAAAAAAATTGAATAAACCGGTCGGTAACCTTAATTTCTTTAAAGAGTATGCTTGTACTATAAAATCACTCAATAAATTCGGCTAACGTAAACTACCAGGCCTCAGTCTACCTTTGACCACTGTGGTGGTAACATGGGTAGAGGTCTGGCTAATAGGTCGACAGCACCCAAGACAAGTTACTCTTCAAGACATTTAGAAATGAATCGAAAACAGATAAAGAATTCAAGTATGATTGTAAGAAGATAGTCGGAGTCATGAGTCCAGAATGTAATGACAACACTGGCTTGCCAAGCTCTGCCTAGTACATTGTAGTGTCAGACATATGCATTGGCTGGCAGTTACTTGTACAGTTCTGTTAGAGCTCCATATTCTACATGTATACTGTTTTCTTAGACACCACAATTACAAGACATATTTCTAGACACACTTACTATCAAAGATAATCCAGCTGTGAGGAAGATACTTTCAAGTTACAAAATGAATACAGATATCTACAATTACACAACTTTTCAAAGGGCTGTGTAGAAAGTGGAAATTTGAACACAAGGTTGGTTTTTTTAGAAACTGAAAGTTGTTGATAGCAATTTCTTCATTATGTGACTTTTATCTGGATCATTCTGCATGGTTTGATATTGTCACTATGAAAACCAGTACAGAAAAATATTTAAATCTGTTCAAAATAGATCGACCAGTATTATGCTAATCAGTCCCTGCCTTTGTTTCTGGTCTGGGATGTTTATGAGTTTATGTAGTTATTGTTGTCAATGCATTATTTAAGCTGCTGGAGAAGCCACAGTGGGGAGTACTTCCTTACTGTGTCGCCCTGGGCATCGAAGGATCCAGTTTAAGACATCCGGGTCGTCCAATTAACGTCCAAAGCAAGCTTACTCCTCCTACATGCACCAATCATACACCCAATTTTGGCCAACCTAATCGGAGGTCTCATAGAGAATATCGGTTAATCGTCATCCTATGAAAACGAGGAAATTGGGCATTAGAACTTTTGGAACTTTTTGCAGGTGCAGAGTCCACGCCCTTTGCTAGCAATGGGGACCATGAAGATTCTGACACCCACATGTACAATTACGTAGACAAAGCTGAGATCAACAAGCTACGACAGACCGACAGTAGTGATGGGCAACAATTCGGAGAACAGACGGACAGTCGTCGAGTAAATGTGGGCCGGAAAGTCGTTGGCTTGGTTCAGAACCAAACGTATGGTGCCTCACCACAGAAAGATGGCGGAGGGATGTTTCGTCCATTGTGCTGTGTCTTAAGTAGCTACATGTATATATCAGATGTAGCGGTCATGAAAACTTAGATTTTAGTAAAATTTATAAGAAAACTAGTAGTAGTTTTGTGTAAATACAATGCTAATTAATGACAAACTATTTCTAAGTAGGTAAACCACTAAGTATTACATTTTAGTTCATTTTCTGCGGTGCTTGGTTAAAATGCTTCTCCCATCTAGGTATTATGCTAGAATATTATTAATTCCGATCTTCATACAATGTCCGAATCAACTCTTCTCACTGATATATCCCGTCCGATTTGTATCCAGATGACCCCCAACCTGTCTACAACTACATAACTAGTAATGTATATACATGTAGCACCTTGCCCCCCCCCCGTGCCTTTGATTTGTGGAACAGTCCATCTCTTTTTTTCTGGTAGAACAAGGTTCAGATATTCTTCAGATATTTACTTTCTGTTATAGGAATTTTTTCACTTTGCTGTCGCTTTAAGACCTATATAATAAATAAGAACAAAACGCCCTTAATAACAATGTCTTTAAAATTGCCAATACCTTGTGACTACATACATATACATACTTTTACATGCTTGTTTGTCCTCCAGAAGTGTTTATGAATGCATGAAGTAAGGTTATACCGGGACAAGGCACGTAATGAAGTATTCCTATGCAGTTTGTTTCCTGAAATCGTCCTTGAAACACATCATCATCAAATTGGGCGTAAACACAAGCCGAGAGAAGTCCCAACCACATTCCTGTTTTCACCATAAAATCCCTTTATTGTCTCTTAGGTAAACCCCCAACCTGTCTACAACTACATAACTAGTAATGTATATACATGTAGCACCTTGCCCCCCCCCGTGCCTTTGATTTGTGGAACAGTCCATCTCTTTTTTTCTGATAGAACAAGGTTCAGATATTCTTCAGATATTTACTTTCTGTTATAGGAATTTTTTCACTTTGCTGTCGCTTTAAGACCTATATAATAAATAACAACAAAACCCCCTAATAACAATGTCTTTAGAATTGCCAATACCTTGTGACTACATACATATACATACTTTTACACGCTTGTTTGTCCTCCAGAAGTGTTTATGAATGCATGAAGTAAGGTTATACCCGGACAAGGCACGTAATGAAGTATTCCTATGCAGTTTGTTTCCTGAAATCGTCCTTGAAACACATCATCATCAAATTGGGCGTAAACACAAGCCGAGAGAAGTCCCAACCACATTCCTGTTTTCACCATAAAATCCCTTTATAGGCTCTTAGGTAATGTTTGTTAAAACAAAGCCACAAACGCTACCGAAAACAAGTTCAATGCCACGGTAATGATTTTATAAAACCTAGAGGTTAAGCTGACATATGCAGCATTTATTAGGGTGTCCAGGGCGTCGAAACACTTGCAAGAGGTTAGGGGTCATTATCTGGCGGGAGAGTTGATCTTTTCCATGTCGCGCGATCGCGGGACCAGTTTTATATCCTATTTTGGCTGACTTCTGCAACTTTTCCAACTCTTATATAGAATATAGGGTTACCTTTATCCCATCAAAACGACTAAATTTTGCACTGTTTTCTCTTTATTTTATAACACAGAACTTTTAAAACTTTTCGCAGGAACAGAGGCCACGCCCCCTGCTAGCAATGGGGACCATGAAGATCCTGACACCCACATGTACAATTACGTAGACAAAGCTGAGATCAACAAGCTTCGACAGACCGACAGTAATGATGGGCAACCATCCGGAGAACGGACGGACAGTCGTCGAGTAAATGTGGGCCGGAAAGTCGTTGGCTTGGTTCAGAACCAAACGTATGGTGCCTCACCACAGCAAGATGGCGGAAGTATGTGTCGTCCGTTGAATTCTCAAGTAACTAAATGTATACATAGCAGATATAGCAGTGATGAAAACTTTGATTTTAGTAAAATGTATAAGAATACTAGTAGTAGTTTTGTGTAAATATAATGCCAATTAATGTCAATAATGACAAACTATTTTTAAGTAGGTAAACTACTAAGTATTACATTTATTAAATTTTACATTGTAATAGTATATTCTATGCGGTGCTTAGTTCAAATGCGTCGCCCATCTATGTATTACGCTAGAATATTATTAACCCTCAAACCACCGTATGGGGTCAAAACTGACCCCAGACGTATATAAATATGCGCCATTTTGACAATTCTTGTCGAAAAAGAAATTCCTCCTATGAGTTTGTTTGTATATATGTCTTGTAACTTCTTATACGGTTTTACTGAGATTGGCTTATTGTTGATTGAGTTATCCTAGGAAGTTTATGCAATGTGCAGTGGGGTCAAAATTGACCTAAGAAAATTTTTAACACATCTGCGTCTTTTGTTGTCCCCAAAATTTCTTCCAGATGATATGTTTGCTTGAGCTTTATGCTGTCATGACCTCATGCTTTGAATGAATGCAATATTGAATCAGGAAACTCAATAGTTGTGACTCTTGACTAAGTTGCCTATGGAATTGGGGTCAAAAGTCATCAACATGGCTGCCTGTGGACCTCTAGTGAAATTAAATTAAATTAAATTATGACAATGCGCAGAAATTATTTACACCTAATCATGTCAAACTATCCCTGATAGATTAATGAAACTGTACATACATTCAAATCGCAAAAAGAGTCACACTAAAAACCTTATTCGTGCAAAAAAACATAATGGGGTCAGTTTTGACCTCATACGGTAAGATTCGTCGCAAAAAATCTACAGTGGTTTGAGGGTTAAGTTAATGCTGATCTTCATACAATGTCCGAATCAACTTTTCTCACTGGTACATCCTGTCCGATTTGTATCCGGTTGACCCTCACCCATTTTGAACGACTACATATATATAGCACCTTGCCCTCCCCACCCCGTGCCTTTGATTTGTGGAACAGTCCATCTTTTTTTCTGATAGGACAAGGCTCAGATATTCTTAAGATATTTACTTTCTTTTATAGGAATTTTTCCCACTTTGCTGTCGCTTAGACATATATATATAAGAACAAAACGCCATTCGTTTAGTAACAGTTGCCAATACCCTGTGACTACATACATATTTATTATATATTATATTTTTACACGCTTGTTTGTCCTTCAGACGTTTTTATGAATGCATCAAGTAAGGTTATACCCGAACAAGGCACGTAATGAAGTATTACTATGCAGTATGTTTCCTGAAATCATCCTTGAAACACATGTACATCATCATCAAATTAGGCGTAAACACAAGCCAAGAGAAGTCCCAACCACATTCCTGTTTTCACCATAAAATCCCTTTATAGGCTCTTAGGTGATGCAGCTTTCAAACAAACCCACAAACAATACCGAAAACAAGTTCAATGCCACGGTAATGATTTTATACAACCTAGAGGTTAAGCTGACATATGCAGCATTTATTAGCCGTCTTCAGGGCGTCGGAACACTTGCAAGAGGTCAGGGGTCATTATCTGGCGAGAGAGTTGATCTTTTCCATGTCGCGGTAACTTGCTCCAAACTTTGACTGCTCATACTTGCAATTTTAACCCATTTACTTATATAAAAACACCAGGAAAGTATTGGGCTGGTATCAGCAAATGATTTCGATCTCTAAGATTTTTAGCGAGCCTCAACCTTACTTTTCTGGCTCGTTTGACGACAGCTTGTGGGGAGGGTGTATTCGCAATAATGAAGCATATTAGGCCATAGTTTTGTTTTGTTTTCCTTTCCTTTCTATAGTATAAGACCTGTTTAGGCCGGACTATTTAGTCATCCATATGGTATGTAGTATTAATATAGTATTCTTACGTCGTGATTAAGATATGTTTATGATTTTGTTTAGTTTGATATTCAAAACAACTCCTGAGTTCCATTTTAAGCTGACAAGGGGTCCAAAGCTAAAATTTGTATACAACCTACCTCTGTTGGAGACCAAAAGCTATCCTGCCACCGAGAAAACATGACAATGGTGTACCAAAGGAAGCCACTAAGTGTGTCGCTATGTCCTGTTTCAAACTTGTATGTCATTTGTTTTGACTTCAACTGTATTGAATATACCCACAATTAGAAAATATCAGTAAGATCCATTCATCAAATGTGCCTGAAGTATTCAATGTTCCATATTCTCTTCCTGCCAAAGGCAAGAAAACCGAAGTCGGAACTGACAGCTACATGTACAACTATGTCGACAGAGATGACATCGACAACCTACGGCAGCAGTCAGCAAATACAGGAACAGACAAGTCTGTACCCAAAAGTACAGACTGCAACATTCCTGGTTTTATTGACAATGGGATGTATGTACCTGGTGCCTTAAGAGAAGGTAAAGACAGAGGTGTGTCGTTTACCTTACCTAGTCCCATGACCGACTCCGGGGGGACAAGGCAGATGTAGCAAAGTTTTAACAAATTTTAACTCTAGGATAGCATACAGTAAGTGAGTTCAGAGTTCCAACTGCAAATGCGTGGCGTGATCTATAGTGGGTAATATGCCAGATTTGAAGGCCAATCAATTTAAGATATAAACAAAAGACATATTAACATGTAATAAGCTGAATGTATTGGTCTACAGAATGAAAATTTCCGTAAATAGGATTATGTAATATGATGACAAAAAATTGAATATAAAATGTTGTGGTTGCCCACAGATACCAACGATGCGACAAACATCTGTGGATTTTTTACAAGCTGCAAGATGGAGTTTCGCCGTTCCTGCTTGTTTATCCTCATCGCTTTTGCAGTGGTGGTCTTGTTAGGGGTAGTAGCTGTTATCATCATGTATCTTACTCCCACACCCGGAAGGCAAGCTGAAATCAACATGGTTAGTGTTCAACTCTACTTCAGTCAGTGAGTCTGTAGTGATTTTAATTTACATCAGTCCCATATGTATATCACCAAGAAGTTGCACCTACTATGAGAACTATTGCCTCACTGGAAGGCATTTATGTGGCATTCTGTGCCTGTTTTATTCTACAAAAGTCTCAATGTTATTGGGTGGGCTGGCTTACTCTCTCCTTGCAGCCAAGAGCTGAATTGTGATAAGCTTACAATTGGTGGGGCTGAATCGCACGCGTCTAGAGCTGCCGCCATTCGGTGCTAACTCAGGTGACGTCAATACGATCCCAGGTGCGGCCATAAGACTGTAAGGTTTGAACCACTCACGCCAGAAAGGACCCCTCCCTTTTTCAATAAGTATGATGGGTTCTTAAACGTGAGTGGGACCTGTATTTAACGTCCTATTCAAGGGACGTCCCTAACCAGAGCTAGGTACTCATTTTCGCCTGATTGAGGTGATTAAAGTCGTGTAAAGTGCCTTTCCCATTTTAGGGCACAAGATCAGTGACATGGCAGGATTCGAACCCGGGACCAGTCGATTGGTCCCGGCTGAACACTCGTTATGCCACACGATCCCACAATGTTGAGTGAAGAAATGAAAATGATAAATGGATTGAGATGGGACTTACGTGTACCTCTTTTGGTGATAGCCCTTTGTGGTGGCTGAGCAAGGCAACTGGACAGCTGCTAAGCCTGTGAAAAGCACCGTGACTGCAACCTACCTACCAGTCAATATGACACAGCTAGGCTTTGTGTCTGCAACCAGACTGCATTGGGCAACCAGCATGTTTCCATTATTGACCGGAACAGCAACAACGTCGGAGTTCATGCCAATAACTACAGCTCGAGTAAGTAAAATCTAAGATGGTTTTGGTTTTACAGCCCACATAGTTGTGTCTTCAAGAAGGAGCCCCTTCAGATTGTGTTTTGTCGTTAACTCAGTTCTTCATAAATACTAGTAGAATTACCATATTTGCTTTACGTCAACAGACCACCAGTCATGGTGTTATGAGAACAACAAAACTGTCAGAGGTGACAACCACACTGCCACAGATGACAGCTGAACCACTAAATGTGACAACCGCACTGCCACAGGTGACAGCTAAACCACCAAAGGTGACAACCACACTGCCACAGGTGACAGCTGAACCACGAAATGTGACAACTTCACTGCCACAGGTGACAGCTGAACCACTAAATGTGACAACCACACTGCCACAGGTGACAGCTAAGCCACCAAAGGTGACAACAACACTGCCACAGGTGACAGCTGAACCACGAAATGTGACAGCCTCACTGCCACAGGTGACGGCTAAGCCACCAAAGGTGACAACCACACCACGAGTGACGGCTAAACCAAAAGAGGTGACAACCACACTACCACAGGTGACAGTTAAACCTGCAGAAGTGACAACTGCACTGCCACAGATGACAACCACACTTCCACAGGTGACAGTTAAACCACCAAAGATAACAACCACACTGCCATGGGTTTCAACTATGGTATCACAGGTGATGACCAAACCACCAATGGTGACAACCACTCTGCCAGAAATGACAACCAAACCAGCAAAGATGACAACCACACTGCTATGGGTTTCAACTACGCTGCCACGGGTGACAACCAAACCACCAAAGATGACAACCACACTACAACTTGTAACAATCAAACCACCAAAGGTGACAACCACTCTGCCAGAGATGACATCCACCCCACCAAAGACGACGACCACACTACAAATTGTGACAACCAAACCACCAAAAGTGACAACCACTCTGCCAGAGATGACGTCCACCCCACCAAAGATGACAACCACACTACAACTTGTGACAAACAAACCACCAAAAGTGACAACCACTCTGCCAGAGATGACATCCACCCCACCAAAGACGACAACCACACTACAACTTGTGACAACCAAACCACCGAAAGTGACAACCACTCTGCCAGAGATGACATCCACCCCACCAAAGACGACGACCACACTACAACTTGGGACAACCAAACCATCAAAAGTGACAACCACTCTGCCAGAGATGACAACCACCCCACCAAAGACGACAACTACACTGCAGTGTTCAAAGCTGACCGCACCAGCAAAAGGATCCATGATCATGACTGGCTCCAACTCCTACAAAGATGCGGTCCGATTCACATGTAACCTAGGATACAAGCTGGTCGGCGCTTCTTCACTCAACTGCCAGTCTGATGGGACTTGGAGTGGAAGATCTCCAACATGCAGAGGTTAGTTACTCAGAAAGAAAGGAACTTGCTAGCCTAGAAGTGAAAGTATGTAGGTATCAATCTACTTTTCATATAGAAGTCTACATGTTGTACTGTGATTAACGTTATACATCATTCAATATTCAAGATCACCATTCATATCTTGTCGTGCTGATGATAAATATTGTTTCTTTCCTAAACTTATTTGGTGTTAATTTTGTCCCTTATTTGAAATCTGTGTTTCAGTTGTACAATGCCCGACACTGACACGTCTCGTCCATGGCTATACACGTGTGGGTAACTACAGATCCAACAACAGACGGGTATACTTCAGCTGTTATCGTGGCTACAGTCTTGTAGGTGCGGCAGACATTAAGTGCCAAACAGACGGCACATGGAGTAGCAACGTCCCTACTTGCAAAGGTATTGTACATGGCTTTAATTTGTTGCTGGTTTCAATCTATTGGAAGAGTTTATTTCAAAGTGCAACGACTGGCATCCATGCTAACACATATTCCTACATTTGAATTCTAAAAAAGTTTTAAATGTTTTTTTCTTGAATGAATTAGTTGATTTTTTGAATGAATGAACTTGTTGAACCATATTGTTGATTTCTGTTCACATTGTTTCAACTACCACTTTCCAGTGATGTGCATCGTATTCTTCTAGTTTTAATATCTAATAGTATGCACTTTAGTCTGAAATAAAAGGGAGGCAATGACAACGAAATTCTGTCAGTAAAAAGTTCAGAAATGATGTATCAAATATCTTTAAATGTTTTATAACTTTTGTCTTTTATTGTTTCTCTGTGTAGCTGTACAATGTCCCAGACTGACACCCCCAGCAAATGGTATTGTGACTGGCTCCAACTACTACAAAAGTGTGGTCCGCTTCATGTGTAACCCAGGATACAAGCTGGTCGGCGCCTCTTCACTCACCTGCCAGTCTGACGGGACTTGGGTTGGAAGATCTCCAACATGCAGAGGTTGGTTATGTAAAATGGAACTAGCTAGCCTAGAAATGAAACAAAGGGTATACATTGCATATGCACAAGGCATAGAATTTTTATTTTGTAATTTAGAAATTACATTTTTATATTAATTTGTATATAATATCCATACCTATTGTGTGTATGTGTATGATATATTGTGTATGGTGATGATAGAGCGTATATCATGTACATTCAATGTTTAAGATTATCAATTTTTCTTGTGTTGCAGATGAATATTTGAGCTGTACCAGTGTTTATTTCTTTCCTAAACTTATCTGGTGTCCCTTATTTGAAATCTGTGTTTCAGTTGAACAATGCCCGACACTGACACGTCTCGTTCATGGCCATACACATGAGGGGCTCTCCAGATCCAACCAAAAAGTGATATACTTCAGCTGTGACCGCGGGTACAATCTTGTAGGTGCGACAGTAATCACATGCCAAACAGACAGTACATGGAGTGACAGTGCCCCAACTTGCAAAGGTACTGCACATGTGCATTTGCATAGCTCTAATTTTTGGTAGCTTCAATGGAAAGAGTGTATCTATGCCAAAATAGATTCCTATATTTGAATTTTTTAAAAAAGTTTTTAATTTTACTGAATGAACTTATATGTCGTTGCAAGTGTTGTATTAAAACAGCAAACATGTTGAACCATATTGTCTGTTGATTTGCTTCCTGTTCACATTGCTTGACCTTCATTTTGCTGAGTTCGATATAATATTCATCTAATTATGTATGAACACTGAAATACTAATTTAAACCAAAAGGGACTATAGTGGACATTTTCTGTCAGTAAAAAGTTCAGAAATTGTGTAAATGTTTTTGAAATGTTTTATAACTTGAGGATGTCATTTTTGTTTCTCTGTGTAGCTGTACGATGTGCCAAGCTCACACACCCAGCAAATGGTATTGTGACTGGCTCCAACTCCTATAGAAGTGGGGTCCGCTTCAGGTGTGACAAAGGATATAAGCTGGTCGGCGCCTCTTTACTCACCTGTCAGTCTGACGGGACTTGGAGTGGAAGATCTCCAACATGCAGAGGTTGGTTATTCGATAAGAAAGAAATTATCTAGCCTGAAAGTGAAAGAAAGGGTGTAGGTATCAATCTATTCCGATGGAACTTGGTGAGAAAGATAACCATCGTAAAATATGACAAAAAGAAATGCAGAAGTAGTCTGAAATGTAACTATCAAATCTTCATTGCAGTTCTATTAGACATGGTCAAATTGGACTTCTTATTATATTCTTAGCCAATAAAACCTTATCCAGTATGACATGTTTTCTGTAATTCTTGTTTCAGTTGTACAATGCTTGAAACCGAGCGAGCCAATCAATGGAGATATGGATGGCTCCTGTACCTTCCAGGGAGTGATGCGCTTCACCTGTGACCGCGGGTATAGTCTTGTAGGTGTGAGAACTATCACATGCCAGGCAGACGGTACATGGAGTGACAGTGTCCCAACTTGTAAAGGTAAGACTTCTCCAGCTTTCACTAACTTGTATGATGGAAAGAACGTCCAGTGGGTATTCAAGATCAATTGATAGCATATTTGGCATGTTGGCTTTCAACAGAAGAGGTTAAAAAGATTTTTAAAGCTTCCAGGAGGACTAACATTTAATCACTTTTTCCTGATGGTGTAAACAATCTAGATCTGGAGTCAGAAAATGTATTACATGTTAATTAATCTTATAAATAAGGAAAAACAATATTTACTCTTTATAAAATGAGTTGCTGCGATATGCGCCTTTTCCACTCGGTCATTTGGAATACCAAAAGTTAAGGTCTGACAGGCTGTTTGGTGTAACATAACCTGATCGTAATGAGCTGCTGCCGTGTACCTGCGAAGCCGAATGCCGGTTATACTGGCTATAATATACAATAAAGATACTGAAATCCAGTACAAATAAATGATGACCAAAAATCCTATGTGACGGTTTCAGCTAAATGCAGGTATCGCTACCAACTACTCGCTGAAACCTGCATCCGGGTCTATCTTGACAAAAAGAATTACGGTGACGCCCAGGCGGCCTGTGAGAAAGATGGAGCGACACTAGCCATGCCCAAGACGTGGGAACTGGATGTCGCTCTGAGAAACCATATTACCAAAATTGGAAAGGATTCTGACTACTGGATTGGGCTGATTAAGTGTGAAGCCTGGAAATGGGGAGACGGGTCTAGCCTAAAGTTTTACCGGTACAAGGTATGTTACCACAGTCTGTGTGCTCTTGCTTGAGAGTCATTGAGAAGACAAATACTTGTCAGTGTTCCCTAAGTATAGGTCTAGACTTTAACCTCTTTTTTATGTTCTCACCTAGCCCCAGGGTACCATCTGTATTTGTTACGCTACGTAACAAATACGTAACAAATATGGATGGTACCTAGACTTACTTTCACCCCTGTTTCTACTGACATTAGATGTTCTTGTCAGATTTCTGTTTGTTTATTTCAAAAATCATTGTTCTAATAAAGCCTTGGTGTGGACGTGGTGGCAATGGGTGACGTGCTTTGTTGTCTCCACTATCAAATGACAGTCTTTATTTTACTTTAAGTACTAACGATAGGTTACAGAAAAGGACAAACTCAGATTGAGGATAATGGGGGCATGTTACTTTGTTGACATGTTACTTTTTTTGGGATAGGGATGGAATCCAGGAGAGCCAAGTGATCAGAAATCGTTTTGGGAAAATACTGTACCAGACTGTGTACAGTACTGGTCAGCGCGCACTGGCACCCCTATGTGGGACGATACGTATTGCTGTTACAAGAAGAGGTACATCTGCCAAGCTGTTTCGAGTCGAATGCCACAGAAAAGTGAAGAAAAGGGATGGAACCCGGCTTGGAGGAAAACCTGTAAAAAGTGCCCTGCGTAATATTACATACTTTAGACTGAATTTTTTCGTTCGTCTTGTATGCTGATATGCTATGTATTATGTAGTATATGTGTCAGTGGTAGCCGCTACCAGCCTTGCTGCTGCCTGGCTACCATTTGTCATGCACTGATGCATTCACAAGAAAGAACGAAAGAAGCTTAAATGCTAATGTTAAGCTTGAGTGGGAGATATACCAATTAACAAGTAACGTTACGTTGAAAGTACCAGTTTGAGTTTTTTTAGTTGTAACTTTGTCGTGATTTGAGGAATGGCGTTTGATATATACGACCTTCATCTATATACCTACTTATTTTATTTTGCCTGAGCGGCCATTATTTCATTCGTCATTGTATCAATATTCTCATTATCTCAACGTAGCTGTTGTTGTATTCTTGATGTAATTGATTCATATACAAAACTTGTGTAAAAGGCTACTTTTATTTGTGCATTTACCAATTTTTGGCTAAATCTTAATATCATATTCAACATTTTCAAACTGAGTTTGTTGCTACGTTATTTATTCATTCAGTGAGGGTATAATATGATGTGAAAAGATTGTGGTTCAATTGCAAGTACTGTGATACTACATTTTCAGGGTGAAAATTCCTTTTAAAACTATACCAGGTACAGCACCGTGTAATAATATTGGATGTTAATGTTCTATGGAGGAGTGAAAGATGGTGTGGCAGTTTGGAAAGTATTAAGCTTGAGTGGGAGATATACCAATTAACAAGTAACGTTACGTTGAAAGTATCAGTTTGAGTTTTTTAGTTGTAACTTTGTCGTGATTTTGAGGAATGGCGTTTCATACATACGGCCTTCATGTATATACCTACTTATTTTATTTTATTTTGCCTGTGCGGCCATCATTTCATTTGTCATTGTATCAATATTATTATTATCTCAACGTAGCTGTTGTTTTATTCTTGATGTAATTAATTCATTTACAAAACGTGTGTAAAAGGCTACTTTTATTTGTCCATTTACCAATTTTTGGCTAAATCTTAATATCTTATTCAACATTTTCAAACTGAGTCTGTTGCTACGTTATTTATTTATTCATTCAGTGAGGGTATAATATGATGTGAAAAGATTGTAGTTCAATTGCAAGTACTGTGATACTACAATTTCAGGGTGAAAAATTCCTTTTAATTTTAAACTATACCAGGTACAGCACCGTGTAATAATATTGGATGTTAATGCTCTATGGAGGAGTGAAAGAAGGTGTGGCAGTTTGGAAAGTATTAAGCAAGCATGTAATCAAAGTAAGAATGTGAAACACATTTAATTAGCATTACATAATAAAATGTAAAAAATGCCAGTACATTCGTCAGTTTTATTAGGTGTCATAAAAATTAAACGTTTAGTGAAGGGGAATCAACTGAACTTTGTAATTTAGTAATACCTATTTAACGAGTAGTCTTTGGTAAAAAAACATAAACAACAATAATGAGATTGTGGTTTGGGAAAGTTTTTTTACATACATCATATTGGACGACAGTCACAATCACCTGACCATTAACTAAAACTCGAACATAACCACCCCAAATTTGCTTTGGTAGAATTCAGAACCATTTGGACTTTCCTTAAAATGTTTTCAGACAATTGATACAGTATTTATTCATATAACCTGGCCGAAATGATTTTAACAGAATCTGATATCTTTCGTTTTTTTTTCTCTTTTTCCCCTTTTCTGCTTTGATATCTTGAAGACAAGATTACATACTTTTTCAGTTAAATGTTAGCCGAACAAAACAATATAACCGTAGTTCCAACACATAACAATCCTTACTTAGAATGGTTTCTACCAACAATGAATTTTGAAGCGAAAAAATGACGGCTGTGCAATTTTTACACATATCTACAAATGCATGATGTTACTGCCTGCAACGCAGTCCAATCACTTTATGTTTTTTGTTGATTGCGAGGTAGATCGTATCAAACAGATGCTCATCAACAGCAGTACTAAAGGTACAAAGAGTTCTTCCCTTTGATCAGGGCTAAAGGTATTCCATTGAAGGGTTCTGAAAGCAGAAAAAAATGATTGCATATGAAGATTTGCTTGAAGTCGACACTTTTGGGGCCTCAAATTGATCGAAAATGGCAACACCATACCATGTACACAATCAAGCCTATAATGTTCGATATACCTGTAATGTTCACTGTCCTTTTTCATGTTATGTACGCATTCCCATCTCACTCGATTGCTCTTCATATACCGCTTCTTTGAGACTATGGTAGACTCCTTTTAGTTCTTTCTAACATTTCATAAGCAAATAGAATAATTCATACTTATGCATTATGAATAAGTCATCATATTTTACCTGATCAGTCTAGGTAAGAGGTAGATTTATAATTCACGAACGATTAAAAATCAACCTGTTTTAACTTTAATTTTGTTTCATCAGTACGGTGATCATCCGATATGCAATATTTGAAAAAAAAATGTTTCAAGATACATTCACGTCTCACTCTTGTGGCTGGTTGTCTTTTCCCCATTGAATTCAATCATTTACTTCAAGCAAAAACATTTTTTGTTTGATCTGCTGTGTGTCATACATTTTGAGTTGTGCGGACTGCGCAACTCGTGGATCACGTGACCTCCAGTTTCCTCATTTTCTTGATCAACGATGAGCACAACGGAAAACGATCCGCGCCAAATGGCGCACAGTGAAGACAACAAGGCTCGTCGCCTGTTGCCACCACTTCCACACCAAGGCTTCAGCACAGGTAGGATACACCCTAGTACTGACACACTTGATGATACTTTAAGCTGTGAAATCAATATATCATAAATTACTCCCAATTGTAACTTCAACCGTCTGAATCTATCCTTGAAACTTCTCGCAAGGTCCTAACCTCTGGAAGCGTCTGCCACACTCCATAAAGACTTGTACGTCCATGTCTGCTTTTGAAATCAAATGTAAAACTTGCCCTGACCTTTGAACCCTCGATAACGACAAATTGGCACGGACTGGACAATGAATTTGAACATTTTTGTTATTAGTATTATTATTTTTATTGTTATCGGTTCGTTACCGATTTTATCATTATCATTTTCATTATTATTATTTATTGTATCTTAATTTTATTGCTTGTATGTGATTTTTTGTATTTTACGTGTTCATTTATGTATGACGCAGGGCCCCACTGAAAAGCAGTGTTACCACTATGTGGGCAGCTCTTGATAAAAATGACGGAAAATAAAAATTAAAAAAATTGAATGAACCGGTCGGTAACCTTAATTTCTGGTCGAGGCAATTAACGTCCAAAGCAAGCTTACTCCTCCTACATATACCAATCATACACCCAATTTTGGCCAACCTAATTGGAGGTCTGATAGAGAATATAGGTTAACCGTCATCCCATGTAAACGAAATTGTGCACTAGAACTTTTGGAACTGTTTGCAGGTGCAGAGTCCACGCCCCTTGCTAGCAATGGGGACCATGAAGATCCTGACACCCACATGTACAATTACATAGACAAAGATAAGATCAACAAGCTTCGACAGACCGACAGTAACGGAGGTATGTGTCGTCCGTTGTACGGTGTCTCAAGTAGCCACATGTATATATCAGATATAGCAGTCGTGAAAACTTTGATTTTAGACATATGTATAAGAAAACTAGTAGTAGTTTTGTGTAAATACAATGCTAATTAATGACAAACTATTTCTAAGTAGGTAAACTACTAAGTATTACTTTTTAGTTCATTCTCTGTGGTGCTTGGTTCAAATGCTTTACTCATCTAGGTATTATGCTAGAATATTATTAATTCTGATCTTCATATGTCCAAATTAACTTTTCTCACTGATACATCCCGTCCGATTTGTATCCGGATGACCCCCAACCTGTCTACAACTACATAACTAGTTATGTATATACATGTAGCACCTTGCCCCCCCCCGTGCCTTTGCTATGTGGAACAGTCCATCTCTTTTTTTCTGATAGAACAAGGTTCAGATATTCTTCAAATCTTTACTTTCTGTTATAGGAATTTTTTCACTTTGCTGTCGCTTTAAGACCTATATATAAGAACAAAACGCCCTTATTAACAATGTCTTTTCAATTGCCAATACCTTCTGACGTACATACTTTTACACGCTTGTTTGTCCTCCAGAAGTGTTTATGAATGCATGAAGTAAGGTTATACCCGGGCGAGGCACGTAAATGATTCCTATGCAGTTTGTTTCCTGAAATCGTCCTTGAAACACATCATCATCATCAACAAATTGGGCGGAAACACAAGCCTAGAGAAGTCCCAACCACATTCCATTTTTTACCATAAAATCCTTTTATAGACTTTTAGGTAATGCTGCTTTAAAAAAACCCACAAACACTACCAAAAACAAGTTCAATGCCACGGTAATGATTTTAAAAAACCTAGAGGTTAACCTAAAACATACAGCATTTATTAGGGTATCCAGGGTGTCGGAACAATTCAAGAGGTCAGGGGTCATTATCTGGCGGGAGAGTTGATCTTTTCCATCTCGAGGTAACTTGCTCCAAACTTTGACTGCTCATACCTGCAATCTTGACTAATTTTCTAATATAAAAACACCAGGAAATGTTTGGGCTGGTATCAGCAAAGGACTACGATCTCGAAGACTTTTCAGCGAGCCTCAACCTTACTTTTCTGGCTCGTTTGACGCCAGCTTGTGGGTAGGGCGTATTCGTAATAATGAAGGAATTGGCCATAGTTGCCTTCGTCAGAAGGGTTTAAATTCATCCATTTTTAGTTTGGGTAACTAGGATTTAGCAGCATAACTCTTGAAGGAATGTTTCAACATCGATGATTTTTGGCAGGCAGGTTACTGTTGTTAAGGCCGATGTTAAGTGCAAATATGGGCTTCATGGAGGGTCCATACGTCATTGTAGTGGACTTTTTGTGTTTGTTGCTTGTTAGCAATATAACTCTTGTGTATGTGAATGGATGTTCATGGTTTTTGGTAGGCAAGTTACCATTGTAGAGCCCAAGGTCAAGTTCGAAAATGGACTTCGTGGGGGGTCCCTACGTTTCTTTAGTGGACGTTTTGTGTTTAGATATGTAATGATCTTCCCCCAGCATGGAGACAGCTGGAAATCTCCATAACCTGCACAGTCTGGTTTGAGATATAACGTTGCATCCATTAAGGGACTGTTCTGTAATAACAGCGGGTGGAGGAAAGGTTGGTCAGCTCATTACCTATGGCCTTGAAAGGTTGAAGGAACAAGATGTTGCCTAGATTTGGAATATTCTAAATGAGTGTAGAAGGATATATGCTAGGAAACATATTTTTTAAACACAGTGTAACAGGTAACAAGCGTATAAGTTATTGAACTTAACAGGAGTAGTTGCCCTATTCTGATTCTTTCCTTTCATTACACGTTGTGTTATTGCTCATTTAGTGACACTGTTATGAGATGAACAACTCCTGTATATGTGGTTGGATGTTCATGTATTTTGGTAGGTGTATTACTATTGTGGATTCCAAGAACAACAACCTGTAACTTAGTGCCCCCTACCAGTGAAAAATATTTAAAAACATTATTAACACAAGACATAAATCATACAAACATCCATATCACACAACCAAAAATTCACTGACGAAGGCTTGTTTTGTTTTGTTTTCCTTTCTATAGTATGTAGTGTGTAGTTACTGTATTGATATGGTATGGCGTATTCTTAGTCGTGATTAAGAGACGTTTATGATTTTGTTTAGTTTGATATTCAAAACAACTATGAGTTCAGTATTAACCCTCAAACCACCGTAGCTTTTTTTGCGACGAATCTTACCATATGGCATAATGTTTTGCACCAATAAGGTTTTTAGTGTGACTCTTTTACGATTTGTATGTATGTACAGTTTCATTGATCTAACAGGGATAGTTTGACATGATTAGGTGTGAATAATTTCTGCTCATTATCATAATTCAATTTAATTGCACTAGAGGTCCACGGGCAGCCATGTTGATGACCTTTGACCCCAAATCCATAGGCAACTTAGTAAAGAGTCACAACTATTGAGTTTTCTGATTCAATATTGCGTTCATTCAAAGCATGAGGTCATGACAGCATAAAGCTCAAGCAAACATATCATCTGGAAGAAATTTCGGGGACAACAAAAGACGCAGATGTGTTAAAAATGCATAACATTTTCTGGGGTCAATTTTGACCCCACTGGACAACGCATAAACTTTCTAGGATAACTCAATCAACAATGAGCCAATCTCAGTAAAACCGTATAAGAAGTTACAAGACATATATACTAACAAACTCATAGGAGGAATTTCGTTTTCGACAAGAAATGTCAAAATGGCGCATATTTATATACGTCTGGGGTCAGTTTTGACCCCATGCGGTTGTTTGAGGGTTAGGCTGTAAGGGGCCAAAGCTACAATTTGTATACAACCTATGTTGGAGACTGAAAGCTTAGCTATAATCTGCCACCAAGAAAACAAGACAATGGACTACCAAAGGAAGCCACTAAGTGTGTCACTATGTCCTGTTTCAAACTTGTATAAGGTCATTTGTTTTCACTTCAACTGTATTACATACAACTATACCCACAATTAGAAAATATCAAAGATCCATCCACCAAATGTGCCTAAAGCATTCAAAGTTCCATATTCTCTTCCTGCCAAAGGTCAGAAAACTGAAGCTGGAACTGACAGCTATGTCGACAGAGATGACATCAATAACCTACGGCAGCAATCAGCTAATACAGGAACAGACAAGTCTGTACCCAAAACTACAGACTGCAACATTCCTGGTCTTGACAATGGAATATATGTGCCCGGTGCCTTACGACAAGGTAAAGACAGAGGTGTGTTGGTTACATCATTGTAACAATTTTAACTCTAGGATAACATACAGTAAGTGAGTTCAGAGTACCAACTTTAATTGTATGGCGTGATCTATAGTGGGAATATGCCAAATTTGAAGGCCAATCAATTGAGATATAAACAAAAGATATATTAACATGTAATAAGCTGAATGCATTGGTCTACACAAGGAAAATTTCTTTTGATATGATTATGTAATACGATGACACAAAATTCAATATAAAATGTTGTGGTTGCCCACAGATACCAACGATGCGACAAACATCTGTGGATTTTTTACAAGCTGCAAGATGGCGTTTCGCCGTTCCTGCTTGTTTTTCATCATCGCTTTTGCAGTGGTGGTCTTGTTAGGGGGAGTAGCTGTTATCATCATGTATCTTACTCCCACACCCGGAAGGCAAGCTGAAATCAACATGGTTAGTGTTCAACTCTACTTCAGTCAGTGAGTCTGTTGTGATTTTAATTTACATCAGTCCCATATGTATATTACCAAGAAGTTGCACCTAATATGAGAACTATTGCCTTCCTGAAAGGCATTTATGTGGCAGGGGGCTGAATAGTGATAAGCTTACAATTGGTGGGGCTTAATTGCACGGGTCTGGAGTGGCTGCCATTCGGCGCTAACTCAGGTGACCTCAATACGACCTCAGGTGCGGCCATAAGACTGTAAAGTTTAAACCGCTCACACCAGGAAGGACCCCTACTCTTTTCAATAAGTATGATGGGTTATTTAACGTGCGTGGGATGTGGCTCTTCCCCAAACACGGAATCTCTATTTAACGTCCTAACCAAGGGACTTCCCTAACCAGAGCAAGGTACTCATTTTCAGCTGAGTGAAGTGAGGAAAGTCTTGTTAGGTGCATTTCCTAAGGGCACAAAATCGGTGACATGGCAGGGTTCGAACCCGGGACCTCTTGGTTGTGAGCCGAACACTCGATATGCCACACGACCCCACAATGTTGAGTGAAGAAAAGAAAATGATAAATGGATTGAGATGGGACTTACATGTACCTCTTTTGGTGATAGCCCTTTGTGGTGGCTGAGCAAGGCAACTGGACAACTGCTAAGCCTGTGAAAAGCACCGTGACTGCAACCTACCTACCAGTAAATATGACACAGTCAGCCTTTGTGTCTGCAACCCGACTGTATTGGGCTACCAGTATGTTTCCATCATGGACCAGAACAGCAACAACGTCGGAGTTCATGCCGATAACTACAGCTCAGGTACGTACAATTTAACATGACTTTGGTTTTACAGCTCACACATTTGTATTATCCAGAAGGAGCCCATTCACATTGTATTTTGTTGTTAACTCAGTACTTCATAGGTACTAGTAGAATTACCAGCTTTAGTCTACGTAAACAGATCATCAGTCATGATGTTGTGAGAACAACAAAACTGTCAGACAACCACACTACCACTGGTGACAGCTGAACCACTAAATGTAACAACCTCACTGCCACAGGTGACAGCTGAACCACTAAATGTGACAACCACACTGCCACGGGTGACAGCTAAGCCACCAAAGGTGGCAACCACACCACGAGCGACGGCTAAACCAAACGAGGTGACAACCACACTACCACAGGTGACAGCTAAACCTGCAGAAGTGACAACTGCACTGCCACAGATGGCAACCACACTGAAATGTAACCATCAAATCTTAACAACTATTAGACATGGTCAAATTGGACTTCTTATTAATTAACTTTTTAGCTAATGAAACCTTATCCAGTATAAAATGTCTGTAATTGTTGTTTCAGTTGTACAATGCTTTTACCAATATGGCTGCCGTCTGCAGGCATGCCTAAATAGTGCTGTCCCCTAAGTGCTATTACTTTGTTTTCTGCTTCCCAATTGCGACCAACTCCTTACCTCAAGATGGGCCTTACATCTAGGGAGAAAGAAGAAGTAATTCCAGGTATCATTGATACTCGGATAAAGGCTACCATCGAGGATATTCTCGTCAACGCCTTCCAGCAGGGTGGGGTGCTAGCCGCCATAGTACCTACCATCGTGTCAGCTGTGCGCGAGGCCGTCGTCTCGTCCATCCAAGCTGAGCTGGCGAAATACCACGAGGAGCTACAGCAGCAACGGGAAGAGTTCAAGGGCCTGACTACACAGTACAACAACCTCAAGGATGAATACAACACGCTCCAGGCCAAGGTAAACGACCTCGAACAGTACTCCAGAAGGAATTGCGCAATCATTTCTGGAATACCTGAGTCACCTGGCGAGCGAAGCACAGATAATCTAGTTTTGTCTGTTGCGAATGACAAGCTGAAGTGCGACCCGCCGTTGACCATCAATGACATTGATCGATCCCACCGTTTAGGGAAACCCCGGGGAGATGGAAAACCTCGACCGATTATCGCCAAGTTTTGCTCGTACCGGTCTAAAGCAACCATCATGCGTGCCAAGGCGATCACTAGTGGCCGGGCTGCACTGAGGGAGAACGGGATCTTCGTCAACGACAACCTGACAAAAGCCAACATGGCACTCTTGAAGAACGCCCGATCACTTGTGAAGTCGAACTTACTCAACCAAGCCTGGTCGTACGACGGCAAGATTTTCATCAAGACTCTCCAAGATGAACGGCGACTTCTGCATGCAGCTGTCGACCTGGATGTTTATCGGGTCTCCAAGTAATGTACATTAACTCAGTACTCATGGACATAGCACTTATGGACCTTCTGGCATTCGTCATCTGCAATGTCAAGCAAGGACTATGTTCGTTGTGTATTCTATTTATGTCTCTGTGTTAATTTTGTTTGTCTGTGTCTCGTAGAGCATAGTTGGTGTTATCAATTAGCGAGGAATTCCTCCTCACAGCTGCGCGGCAGACAGGAGAGCATAGTTTTTTTCTTGATGAGATTGTCCCAAATAACATGAAGTCGCTCTCTATCTGCCACGCAAACGTGAGGAGTCTACCTGCAAATGACTTTGTTAAACTCCACGAGCTTGAGACTGTTGCCCTTGATGTGGGATTTGATGTAATTGCGCTGACAGAAACTTGGTGTGATGACTCCATCCCTGACTCAGACATTACTTTGTCATCATACCAAGCCCCGTTACGACGGGATCGCAGTAGGCATGGGGGTGGGGTTGTGCTCTATGCATCCAATAATCTGCCATGTAAAAGAAGGTCTGATCTAGAAACAGACGGATCCGAAACGATCTGGTGCGAGGTGAAGCTAAGAAACTGGAAAGTTTATATTTGTGCTTGTTATAGACCACCTGGCCAGAACGCGGAGGAGCGTTTGGCATTTATAGACGACCTGCAACGGTCGGTAGATACCATTGTGTCCAGTGGACCTTCTGAGCAGAATGGAATTGTTCTACTAGGTGATTTTAATAGTAGCTCGGATAACGCAGCTGGTATGATAAACAAATTTGTGTCTGATAACAATTTTACACAGTTGATATCGGAACCTACTCGCAGTACCGATACTTCAGCATCTGTGCTTGATCTTATCATCACCGATTCACCAGGTCTTTTCACGGACCACGGTACTTACCCTCCCCTGGCTAATTGTGACCATTGTGTTATTTACGGTATAATGTCTGTCAAAATTCCTAAAGCCAACGCCTACAAACGAACTGTTTTTGACTTTGCGAATGTTGACTATGAAGAACTTAATTCCAAGATTCTTGAAGTAGACTGGAATTCCGTAATATTGGAACACATTCCAGACGTGAATGCCTCAGCTGAGGCTTTCATGACAACTCTCACAAATGTCATTAAATCGTTTATCCCCAGTAAAATAGTTACTATTCGTCCTAGAGATAAACCATGGATGACAAGTGAGATTAGATGCTTGCTTAGGAAAAAGAAGCGACTTTACAGACGATACAAAAAAACAAATAACCTAAATTTATTTTGTGCTTTTAAACAAGTCCGTAATCATTGTACAAATCTAATTAGACAAGCAAAGAGAAATCATCGGAATAGCCTTTGTCTCGACCTTGCTAATCCAACAGTGAACCCAAAAAAGTGGTGGTCTGTATCCAAGGAAATCTTCCTTGGTAAAGCGGATCGTGTGTTACCCTCTTTACTTGAAAATGGAAATGTTGTGTCGGACGACAAGGCTAAGGCCGATGTTCTTAATGCCTACTTTGCATCTCAAACATGTCTGAATACCGAAGGCGCTTCCCTTCCGAACTTTGTACGCAGAACGGATTTAGTTCTCAACTCAATTTCTTGCTTTCCTGCAGACGTGTACAAAGTATTATCAAACCTTAATGTTAATAAGGCCACGGGGCCTGATGGCCTCAGTAATAGACTTCTGAAGAACATAGCGCCGTCGGTAGCAGAACCACTGTCACAGTTGTTTAATGTCTCACTACAATACGGTTGTTTCCCGACAATTTGGAAAGTTTCAAATGTTGTCCCGGTGTATAAGAAAGGTGATAAACAGGCCAAAGAAAATTATAGGCCTATTTCACTTTTATGTTGTGTTTCTAAAGTGTTTGAACGTATAGTTTATGCTCCATTATCTACCTATTTACATGGCAACAACCTGCTTACCGACCGAAATTCTGGCTTTACTCCTGGTGACTCAACAGTTAATTCACTGACACACCTTGTTCACAAGCTGCACAAAGCAGTAGACCAAGGCCTCGAAGTCCGCGTCGTTGTCTTGGATATATCAAAAGCGTTTGACAAAGTGTGGCAATTGCTGGTCTTATTTTCAAGTTACGTCAACTAGGAGTATCTGGTTCACTTTTAAAATGGATTGAATCTTATCTTACGAATCGGAAGCAGCGAGTTGTCATTAATGGGTCATGTTCCGACTGGTTACCTGTAGATGCTGGTGTCCCACAGGGATCACTCCTTGGTCCACTTCTGTTCTTAGTGTTTATTAATGATTTGGTGGACAATCTGTTAACTGATGCTAATCTTTTTGCTGACGATACGTCACTTATGGAAATAGTTTTTGATACTCTTATCTCAGCAAATAGATTGAACCACGATCTTAGAGTGGTGAGCGACTGGTCCGACCAGTGGTTGGTAACTTTTAATCCACTTAAAACTGAACTTATGACATTTTCTATGAAAAGGGTCAAAGTCCATCACCCACCATTAGTATTTAAGGGTGTTGAGCTGGAAGAAGTTGACTCTCACAAGCACTTGGGATTATACCTGAAACGTGACTTGTCTTGGTCATATCATGTGTCTGTTTTGTCAAACAAGGCAATGAAACGTATCAACCTTCTGAAGAGAATATCATACTTTGTCCCCCGGGGAACTTTGGAAACATTGTATATCACCATGATTCGTCCATTAATTGAATATGCTGATGTTGTATGGTGTAGCCTTTCCGGTAAAGATTGTGATGTACTCGAGTCTGTCCAAATGTCAGCGGCACGTGTCTGTACTGGAGCCATGAGAGGCACTAAACACGTGTGCGTCTTAGCTGAGGTTGGATGGGATACTCTGGCTGGCAGAAGGCAAAAACATAAATTGACCCAACTTTGGAAAGTAATGAATGGTCTTGCACCACAGTACTTACAAGACCTTATTCCATCACGTATTTGTGATTCTGTTTCATATAACCTTCGCGCCAACCAGAATTTCACCACCATTGCTTGTAAAACAGAAAAGTACAAAAAATCATTCCTACCGTCAACTATTTCCTTGTGGAATGACCTGCCCCCTAATGTCAAAGCCTCTCTTACGATTAATATCTTTAAAAAGGAGTTAGACTTATTATTCAACAGACCGACAAAACACTCCCATTTCTCTCATGGTCAAAGACACTCCGCTGTTCATCACACAAGGCTCCGTTTAAACTTCAGTCAATTAAATTACCACTTATTTCAACACCATTGTATCAATTACCCTACATGTAAATGTGGCTATCATAGCGAAACAACTGAACATTATTTCCTACACTGTAATCTTTATGTCAGTTATAGAAGTACTTTGTTATCATCTCTTTCCAATATAGTAGAGCTACAGCATCTCAAGGACAGTACCTTATGTTCTTTACTGCTACGAGGATCCACGTTACTCTCACATTCACAAAACTGTAATATCTTCGACATAGTTCAAACCTTTATTCACTGTACTGGTAGATTCTCGTAATTGATAGATCACCAACTTGTCTTGTTTGTACTCATTCTACTTGACCCACTTTGTAATTATGTATGTATTTTGTTATTATGTTTTACTCTTGTTTTTATATTTGTGCTTTTGAGTAGAAGGCGTCATATAAGCAACTGTGCTTTCTGCCCAATACTCATTAAACATATGTGAATAAATAAAAATGCTTGAAACCTAGCCAGCCAATCAATGGAGATATGGATGGCTCCTGTACCTTCCAGGGAGTGATGCACTTCACCTGTGACCGCGGGTACAATCTTGTAGGTGTGACAGCCATCACATGCCAGGCAGATGGTACATGGAGTGACAGTGTCCCTACTTGTAAAGGTAGGACTTCTCCAGCTTTCACTAACTTGTTTGATGGAAAGAACAATCATTGGGTTTTCAAGATCAATTGATAGTATATTTGGCCTGTTGGTTTTCAACGGAAGAGGTTAAAAAGATTTTTAAAGCTTCCAGGAGGACTAACATTTGATCAATTTTTTCTGATGGTGTAAACAATCTAGATCTGGGAGTCGGAAAATGTATTACATGTTAATTTTATAAGGGAAAAGAAACTCCACTCTTTATAAAATGATTTGCTGCGATATGCGCCTTTTCCACTCGGTCATTTGGAATTATACCAAAAGTTAAGGTCTGACAAGCCTTTGTGTGTAACGTAACGTAACATAACCTGATAGTGATAAGCTGCTGCAGTGTGTCTGCGAAGCCGAATGCCGGTTATACTGGCTATAATATACAATTAAGATACCGAAATTCGGTACAAATAAATGATGACCAAAAATTCTGTGTGACGGTTTCAGCTAAATGCAGGAATGGCTACCAACTTCTCGCTCAAACATGCATCCGGGTTTATCTTGAGAAAAAGAATTACGGTGACGCCCAGGCGGCCTGTGAGAAAGATGGAGCGACACTAGCCATGCCCAAGACGAGGGAACTGGATGTCGCTCTGAGAAACCAAATTACCAAAATTCTGTTTTCTCTTTATTTTATAACACAGAACTTTTGAAACTTTTCGCAGAAAGAGATGTCACACCCCCTGCTAGCAATGGGGACCATGAAGATCCTGACACCCACATGTACAATTACGTAGACAAAGCTGAGATCAACAAGCTTCGACAGACCGACAGTAATGATGGGCAACCATCAGGAGAACAGACAGACAGTCGTCGAGTAAATGAGGGCCGGAAAGTCGTTGGCTTGGTTCACAACCAAATATATGGTGCCTCACCACAGCAAGATGGCGGAGGTATGTGTCGTCCGTTAAATTCTCAAGTAACTACATGTATACATAGCAGATATAGCAGTGATGAAAACTTTGATTTTAGTAAAATGTTTAAGAATACTAGTAGTACTTTTGTGTAAATATAATGCCAATTAATGACAAACTATTTGTAAGTAGGTAAACTACTAAGTATTACAAAACATGGTCTAACCTCTGACCCCTCTATACCAAATACAATATACTAAACTGGACAATGACTGGACTGGACAATTTGTACATTTGTTATTATCATTGATTATTATTGTTATTGGTTAGTTACTGTTTTTTCTTTATTATTATTATTGCCATTATCATTATTTATTGTATGCCAATTTTACTGTTTGTATGTGACTGTTGTGTTTTTGTTGTGTAAAACAGGGCCCCATTGAAAAGAAGTGCAATGCTCTTAATTGGGCTACCCTGTATAAAAATGACAGAAATAAATAAATAAACAAGCCTTCGTCAGTGAATTTTTGGTTGTATGATATGGATGTTTGTATGATTTATGTGTTGTGTAAATAATGTTTTAAAATATTTTTCACTGGTAGGGGGCACTAAGTTACAGGTTGTTGTTCTTGGAATTCACAATAGTAACACACCTACCAAAATACATGAACATCCAACCACATATACACATATACAAGAGTTGTTCATTTCATAACAGTGTCACAAAATGAACAATAACACAACGTGTAATGAAAGGAAAGAATCAGAACAGGGCAACTACACCTGTTAAGTTCAATAATTTATTTATACGCGTGTTACCTGTTACACTGTGATTTAAAAAAAAAACATGTTTCCTAACATATATCCTTCTACACTCATTTAGAATATTCCAAATCTAGGCAACATCTTGTTCCTTCAACCTTTCAAGGCCATAGGTAATGAGCTGACCAACCTTTCCTCCACCCGCTGTTATTACAGAACAGTCCCTTGGTAGATGCAACATTATATATCTCAAACCAGACTGTGCAGGTTATGGAGATTTCCAGCTGTCTCCATGCAAATGTTGGTGGGGGAAGATCATTACATATCTAAACACAAAACGTCCACTAACGAAACGTAGGGACCCCACACGAAGCCCATTTTCGAACTTGACCTTGGCCTCTACAATAGTAACTTGCCTACCAAAAACCATGAACATCCATTCACATTCACAAGTTATTTTGCTAACAAGCGACAAACACAAAAAGTCCACTACAATGACGTATGGACCCCCCATGAAGCCAATATTTGCACTTGACATCGGCCTCAACAACGGTAAACTGCCTGCCAAAAATCATGGACATTGAACCATTTCTTCAAGAGTTATGCAGCTAAATCCTAGTTACCCAAACTAAAAATGGATGAATTTAAACCCTTCTGACGAAGGCAATAAATACCTTTTTTAAATCTTACATTGTAGTACATTCTATGCGGTGCTTAGTTCAAATGCGGTATTATGCTAGAATATTATTAAGTTAATGCTGATCTTCATACAGTGTCCGAATGAACTTTTCTCACTGATACATCCTGTCCGATTTGTATCCGGATGACCCTCACCCATTTTACAACTACATATATATAGCACATTGCCCCCCCCCCCCTGTGCTTTTGATTTGTGGACCAGTCCATCTTTTTTTCAGATAGGACAAGGCTGAGATATTCTTCAGATATTTACTTTCTGTTATAGTAATTTTTTCCACTTTGCTGTCGCTTAGACATATATATAAGAACAAAACGCCCTTCGGTTAGTAACAATTGCCAATACCTTGTGACTACATACACATACATTATACATATTTTTACACGCTTGTTTGTCCTTCGGAAGTGTTTATGAATGCATAAAGTAAGGTTTTACTTTATGCATGTCCCTAACCGAAGCTAAATGAGTACCTAGCTTCGGTTAGGGACGTCCCTCGGATAGGACGTTAAATGGAGGTCCCGTGTTTGGGGAGAGCCACACCCCACGCACGTTCAAGAACCCACCATACTTATCGAAAAGAATAGGGGTCCTTCCCGGTGTGAGTGGTTCAAACCTTACAGTCTTATGGCCGCACCTGGGGTCGTATTGAGGTCACCTGAGTTAGCGCCGAATGGCAGCCGCTCCAGACCCTTGCGATTAAGCCCCACCACCATTGTAAGCTCCTCACAATTCAGCCCTTGGCTGCAAGGAGAGAGTAAGCCGGCCCACCAATAACAAATATACCTGGACAAGGCACGTAGTGAAGTATTACTATGGAGTATGTTTCCTGAAATCGTCCTTGAAACACATCATCATCAAATTAGGCGTAAAAACAAGCCGAGAGAAGTCCCAACCACATTCCTGTTTTCACCGAAAACAAGTTCAATGCCTGTAATGATTTTATAAAACCTAGAGGTTAAGCTGACATATGCAGCATTTATTAGCGTATCCAGGGTGTCGGAACACTGAAAGAGGTCAGGGGTCATTATCTGGTGGGAGAGTTGTCAATGATCTTTTCCATGTCGCGGTAACTTGCTCCAAACTTTGACTGCTCATACTTGCAATCTTAACTCATTTACTAATATAAAAACACCAGGAAATTATTGGGCTGGTATCAGCAAAGGACTACGATCGCTAAGATTTTTCAGCGAGCCTTTAAACCTTAATTTTCTAATTTGGGGAGGGCGTATTTGTAATAATGAAGGTATCGGCCATAGTTTTGTTTTGTTTTCCTTTCTATAGTATAAGACCTGTTTAGGCTGGACAATTTACATTGATATGGTATGTAGTTACTGTATTCATATGGTATATAGTATTCTTAAGTCGTGATTAAGATACATTGATGATTTTGTTTAGTATGACTATGATATTCAAAACAATTCTTGAGTTCCATATTAAGCTGCCAAGGGGCCAAAGCTACAATTTGTATACAACCTCTGTTTGAGACCGAAAGCTATCTGCCACCGAGACAACATGGCAATGGAGTACCAAAGGAAGCCACTAAGTGTGTCACTATCATTGTTTCAAACTTGTATAATGTCATCTGTTTTGACTTCAACTGTATTACATACTAATATACCCACAACTACAAAATATTATTAAGATCCATTCACCAATGTGCCTGAAGCATTCAATGTTCCATATTCTCTTTCTGCCAAAGGCATGAAAACTGAAGCTGAAACTGACAGCCACATGTACAACTATGTCGACAGAGATGACATCAACAACCTACAGCAGCAGGGAATGTAATTTTCTTCCACACAACCACTTAATCTTACCTTAGCTTACGTTTCGGTCTCTCTCTGACACCTTCCTCAGAGCTTCTGACTTGCTTGTAGCTTCTCGCCGCTATATGTAGCCGATATAGGTGGCGCTTTTGCGGCGAGAAGAGAGTCCCACACGTGGCTAAGCTTGTACCCCCCTTCGTCCCGGTTCATCACTGGGGATGACTTGCGTATCCACACAGCTTCTTTGATCCACCTGATCCGTCTGTTGTCTTCTCTGTCTATCACTCTTGCCCCTTCCCAGTTGATTACACAGTTGTTGCGTGCAATGTGATCTGTTACAGCCGACTTCTTCTCTTCTTTATCCGCCTGTCGTTTCTGCCGTTTTATTGTCACTACGACATACTTCAGTTTCCGGGGTAACATTTACCAGCAAAAGTTTGGTACGGCTATGGGAAGCCCGGTGTCCCCTGTGTTAGCCAACTTGTTCATGGAATGGCTGGAACAACAAGCCATTGCCACAGCACCAATCACCTGTAGGCCGAAGTTATGGAAAAGGTATGTGGACGATGTAATGGAAGTTGTCAAGAGGGGGGTGCAGCAAGATCTCACAGAACACCTCAACAACATTGACCCCACCGGAAGCATACAGTTTACACATGAAGAAGAGCAGGATGGAACGTTACCCTTTCTCGACACCCTCCTGGTGCGTAAGGATGATGGTACAGTCAAGCTCCTGGTATATCGGAAGAGTACGCACACGGACCAGTATCTTAACTTTAAGTCCCATCACCCATTGCACCATAAACTGGGAGTTATCCGCACCTTACTGGACCGGTGCGATTCTGTCATCACAGAAGAGGAAGACAGAGAAGCGGAAGCACAACATGTGAAAAAGGCCCTCACACGCTGTGGTTACCCTCAGTGGACATTTAAGCAAGTAGAACAGAAAAAGAGAAAACCTAAACCAAAGGAAAAGGACAAGAAACAGGAAGAAAAAGCAAAAGCGATGGTAACTATACCCAATAGGGGCTGCACGAGCAACCTCCATGGAGGAGCTCTGCAGAGCTCCTCCATGGAGGTTGCTCGTACAGCCCTCAGTGATACCCCCGCAGAGCTCCGCGACAAAACAAGTTAATTTGCTGGTTGTCGTCACGGTTGAGTTTTGCTTTCAAATCTTTGAGCTCTGCGTTCAAATCAAGCCAATTCGATGGCTGGCGTCAAATGTTAAGTTTTGTATAGAGCTTTTAAGCCAGTTTAATGTGACTACTAGGCTTTGTAACGTAGCAAGGGCTCTCCCAAACAAACAAGACTTCGCAGAGTTCGCAGAGCTGCTCGCTCAGCCCTACCTCCGTCGGTTATAAAGCATAGAGAGCTCCGCGACAAAACAAGTCAATTCGCTGGTTGTCGTCACGGTTAAGTTTTGCTTTCAAATCTTTGAGCTCTGCGTTCAAAACAAGCCAATTCGATGGCTGGCGTCACAGGTTCAGTTTTGTATGGAGCTTTTAAGCCAGTTCAATGTGACTACTAGGCTTTGTAACGTACCAGGGGCTCTCCCAAACAAACAAGACTTCGCAGAGTTCGCAGAGCTGCTCGCTCAGCCCTACCTCCGTCGGTTATAGGGCATAGAGAGCTCCGCGACAAAACAAGTCAATTCGCTGGTTGTCGTCACGGTTGAGTTTTGCTTTCAAATCTTTGAGCTCTGCGTTCAAAACAAGCCAATTCGATGGCTGGCGTCACAGGTTCAGTTTTGTATAGAGCTTTTAAGCCAGTTCAATGTGACTACTAGGCTTTGTGACGTACCAGGGGCTCTCCCAAACAAACAAGACTTCGCAGAGTTCGCAGAGCTGCTCGCTCAGCCCTACCTCCGTCGGTTATAAAGCATAGAGAGCTCCGCGACAAAACAAGTCAATTCGCTGGTTGTCGTCACGGTTAAGTTTTGCTTTCAAATCTTTGAGCTCTGCGTTCAAAACAAGCCAATTCGATAATTCGATAGTTCAAAACAAGCCAATTCGAAAACGTGCCATAATCCAAAAGACAAAAGAGTGCAAAACTGAACCTGTGACGCCAGCCATCGAATTGGCTTGTTTTGAACGCAGAGCTCAAAGATTTGAAAGCAAAACTCAACGTGACGACAACCAGCGAATTGACTTTTGCCCTCTCTATTCATTTGGTGACGCCAACCATCGAATTGACTTGTTTTGTCGCAGAGCTGCGGAGGGCTATCCGAGCAGCTCTGCGAAGGACCTCTGCAGAGCTGTGGGCTGTTTGGGCAACAGAGCTTTGTTCACGAGCTTCCTTCACGGAGCATGGAGCTATTTTGGTGAAGCCAAGCATCGGATTGGATTGTTACGTTCACAGAGTTCCGTCCCATGAGTCCTTCACAGAGTCCTTCATAAGGCCCCATAGAGCTATTCAGTTAGTGACGCCAACCATCGAATTGCCTTGTTATGTTCACAGAGCTACGTTCACAGAGGTGGTCTCTGGGCGTATTGAACTGGCGGGGCCTGCTTGCCTGTTAAGTATTATAAGCAAGTAAACTAGGAATGAGAAAACAAACAAGAAACGTAGGTAAAAAAACATCCGACTCCAATTATAATAATCCAACAATAAGGATCATGGAAGTCGAGAAGAAGAAGAAACGTATTTGTTTTGCCTTGTGACGCCAACCACCGTATTGACTTGTTTTGTCGCAGAGCTCTCCCATACGTATTAGTATAGCGGAGGGCTGTCCGAGCAGCTCTGCGAAGGACCTCTGCAGAGCTGTGGGCTGTTTGGGTAGCAGAGCTTCGTTCACGAGCTTCCTTCAGAGCATGGAGGCATTTAGGTAACGTCAACGATCGAATTGGCTTGTTACGTTCACAAAGGTCCATTCCAAGGCCTTCACAGAGCCCTTTTCACATGGCCCCATAGAGCTATTCAGTTCGTGACGCCAACCATTGAATTGACTTGTTTTGTCGCAGAGCTACGTTCAAAGAGGTGGTCTCTGGACGTATTCAATTGGCGGGGCCTGCTTGCTGGTTAGAAAGCAAGTAAACTAATGAGAAAACGAAAACAAACTAGAAAAAAGGAATTAACTAGGTATAAAAACATCCGACTCCAATTATAATAAGCCACCAATATTAAAGGAACATGGAAAACGAGAAGTTTTTTGCATGGTGACGCCAACCATCGAATTGACTTGTCTTGTCGCAGAGCTCTGCGGAGGTATCGCCGAGGGCTGTACGAGCAACCTCCATGGAGGAGCTCCGTAGAGCTGAGGGCTGTACGAGCAACCTCCATGGAGGAGCTCTGCAGAGCTCCTCCATGGAGGTTGCTCGTACAGCCCCTTCTCACTATACCGTACATCAAGGGTGTCACAGAGCCTTTGGAAAGGTTGTTTAGAAAACACAACGTAGCCGTGGCAGTGAAGCCTAAAACCACCTTGAGAAACATCCTTGTGCATCCCAAGGGCAAGCTGGGAGATCATGCTAAAACTGATTGTGTATACAAGATCCCTTGCAACAGTTGCAAAGAGGTGTACATTGGTGAGACGGGGAGAACATTTGGCACACGTTTAGAAGAACATAGGAAAGAAGCTGAGAACATAGATGCGATCAAGTACACGCGATCTCAGAAACGACAGGCGGATAAAGAAGAGAAGAAGTCAGCTGTTACAGATCACATTGCACGCAACAACTGTGTAATCAACTGGGAAGGGGCAAGAGTGATAGACAGAGAAGACAACAGACGGATCAGGTGGATCAAAGAAGCTGTGTGGATACGCAAGTCATCCCCAGTGATGAACCGGGACGAAGGGGGGTACAAGCTTAGCCACGTGTGGGACTCTCTTCTCGCCGCAAAAGCGCCACCTATATCGGCTACATATAGCGGCGAGAAGCTACAAGCAAGTCAGAAGCTCTGAGGAAGGTGTCAGAGTGACACCGAAACGTAAGCTAAGGTAAGATTAAGTGGTTGTGTGGAAGAAAATTACATTCCCAGTTTTACCTACCAACCTGATGAAATTATTTTCGGAACCTACAGCAGCAATCAGCCAATACAGGAACAGACAATACTGGCATACTGCACATGGGTCCTTAACTTGCCTCAGCTTAGCTGGACCAGGATTTGTGGCCACATCTCCAGATAAGACAAGTAGGATATGAAAACACAGGTTAACAAAATCAACATTGGCTGAACTACTCTGACTTGATTGTTTAGTGACATCTGGTATCAGTAGACTTAATACATAAGTACACTGTCTGACTGCAGAGTTGTGACCTAGACTGTAAGGTAGGGGATAATGCGTGTTAGCGGTCTTATGTTGTACCGAACAAGCTTTCGAGTTTAAATAAAGGCTTACTACTACTACTACTACTACTACAAGTCTGTACCCAAAACTACAGACTGCAACATTCCTGGTCTTATTGACAATGTGATGTATGTACCTGGTGCCTTACGACAAGGTAAAGACAGAGGATTGTCCGTTTACATTCATGTTACAATCACTGGATTGTCCGTTTACATTCATGTTACAATCATTGTAACAAAAAAACTCGGTCATTTTTGGATTAGTATAAGTGACTTTAGGGTTCCTACTCTGCATGTGCGGCGCGATGCATAATGGGTAATATGTAAAATTTAAAGGCCCCTCAGATATAAACAAAACATTCCTGTACAGTCAAAAAAGCTGCTTTCAAGTTAGGGACTTTCACCTCTGACCTCTTGTATGTGCAGTTGGAACCCTGACCATGCTTATTTCAACAAAAAGTCATTCTGCTGAGGATTCTAATGAACATTTTGTCTATGCACTTTATATGTGAACTAGTCTAGTACATGTAGATGCGTTATACAATGTATATACAACTTTGATTGATTTATATGATTAATAGCAATAATAGGTTTTTGAGGCATGTACATGTACATGTATCATGTACATGTACCAGACAGAAAACATATAGTGAAGCACATGGATGATATCTTGTCGAAATTGGCTAATGTTTGTTCAAGGCTCAATACATGATTTTCCTTTTTAGAGAAAATGGTAAACAATCTTCAAGTAGGGCTAGGGCTAGGGAAGGCGTATCAAATTTCTTTAAATATGATAATGATGACCCAAAATGTACAAGATTTTTATTATTTTGGTGCCTCACAGATACCAACGATGTGACAAACAGCTGTGAATTGTGTACAAGCTGCAAGATGTCATGTCGCCGTTTCTGCCTGTTTATCCTCATTACTATTGCATTGGTAGCCTTCTTCGGCACAGGAGGTGGTATCATCATGCATCTCACTGCCACACCTGGAAGGCCAGCTGAAATCAACATGGTTAGTCTGTTGCGATTTTACTTTTATGTCAGTTCCACATACCATGTAAATATATATATATATATATATATATATATATATATACTATGAGAACTACTATGAGAACTATTGCCCTCCAGGAAGGCATTTTTGTGGCTTTCTGTTAATTCTTCCACAAATGTATAAAGAATTTGTATAAAGAAAAATAAAAAAAAATAAAAATAATGGATTGAGATGTGACTTACCTTTATTTGTGATAGTCCCTTGTGGTAACTGAGCAGGGCAATTGGACAACTGCTAAGCCTGTGAAAAGCACCGTGACTGCAACCTACCTACCAGTAAATATGACACAGTCGGCCTCTGTGTCTACAACAAGACTGTATGGGGCTGACAGTATGTTTCCATCATGGACCGGAACAGCAACAACGTCGGAGTTCATGCCGAGAACTACAGCTCAAGTAAGTAAAATTAAACATGGTTTTGGTTTTACAGCTCACACAGTTGTGTTATCCAGGAGGAGCCCATTCACATTGCATCTTGTTGTTAACTCAGTACTTCATAGGTACTAGTAGAATTATCACATTTAGTCTACGTCAACATATCACCAGTCATGATGTTGTGAGAACAACAAAAACTGTCAGAGGCGACAATCATACTACCACTGGTGACAGCTGAACCACTAAATGTAACAACCTCACTGCCACAGGTGACAGCTAAGCCACCAAAGGTGACAACCAAACCACGAGTTACGGCTAAACCAAAAGATCTAGAGGTGAAAACCACACTACCACAGGTGACAGCTAAACCTGCAGAAGTGACAACTGCACTGCCACAGATGACAACCACACTGAAATGTAACCATCAAATCTTAACAACTATTTGACATGGTCAAATTGGACTTATTATTAATTAAGTTCTTAGCCAATGAAACCTTATCCAGTATAAAATGTCTGTAATTGTTGTTTCACACGGTGGTCAAATTCGGGCCCAAATGTTCCACCCTTCTTTCGAACCGAATCACGTTCGATCTGACGTAATTCGAACCGAACGGGCGTTCGATCCGGGATTACTTGAGGTCATGTACGGTAAACCTGCTACTTCAAGCCCTTTTTTTACACGGGTACCGCCTAACAGAAAAAATGCACCTTTTCACAAATATGAACCGTTTTCTGAACAGTACATCTGTGCCGTCACTTTATAATGAATATGTAACATGTAACAAAGCTACTAACGCCATCGTGGGTAACCTTGAAGATCGTGATTCTTGTTTACACCAGCATCAATTACAACTTCCCCCCATCCAAGCGGCGTGACATGCGTGCAAACATGGTATTTTAACCACTTCCAAAAATCGTTTAAATTCCATCATTGACTGTTTGTTTGAAAGAGCAAGGATTTCCGCAGATTTCTGTCTTAGGGATTTTTCAAATATAGCCGCGCTGAGGAATTATGGGTATTTTAAGTTTAAAATGTGCATTTTTCGCTCCTATTTTGGCTGTAATTTCAGTTTTAGTCAAGAATTTTTAAAATCCTAAGACAGAAAGTTTAGTTTTACTGTAGTAGTTGAGAAAACCCAAAAATCAAACCTTATTTTTGATGTTTGGGGCCCCTTAAAATCAGTAGTTTGGTTTCCATGAACCGTTTTTAAAATTGGCAATTGATCGCCTTTGGAAGCAAATTCACACGAAGTTAAGCAAAGGCAGTGAAAGACCAACATTTGAGGTGAATATAATCGCTTGTAACATTTTATTCTGACGAGTAATTTACTTTCCAATTACTTTAAAATTAAAACCGTTACCCCCAGCCTCCCCCGGGACTCCGCGCGGCCACGTTGGTAACCCGATATCCTCCCTAGTAATGCGACATTTACCCTAGCAACCGACCACCGTGTCAGTTGTACAATGCTTAAAACCGAGCCAGCCAATCAATGGAGATATGGATGGCTCCTGTACCTTCCAGGGAGTGATGCACTTCACCTGTGACCGCGGGTACAATCTTGTAGGTGCGACAGCCATCACGTGCCAGGCAGACGGTACATGGAGTGACAGTGTCCCTGCTTGAAAAGGTAGGACTTCTCCATCTTTCACTAACTTGTATGATGGAAAGAACGTTTAGTGGGTATTCAAGATCAATAGATAGCATATTGGGCCTGTTGGCTTTCAACAGAAGAGATTCCAGGAGGACTAACATTTGATAATTTTTTTCTGATGGTGTAAACAATCTAGATCTGGGAGTCAGAAAATCTATTACATGTTAATCAATTTTATAAGGGAAAACAAACTCCACTCTTTATAAAAATGATTTGCTGCGATATGCGCCTTTTCCACTCGGTCATTTGTAATTACAAAAGTTAAGGTCTGACAGGCTGTTTGGTGTAACACAACCTGATCGTGATGAGCTGCTACAGTGTGCCTGCGAAGCCGAATGCCGGTTATACTGGCTATAATATACAATAAAGATACCGAAATCCAGTACAAATAAATGATGACCAAAAATCCTGTGTGACGGTTTCAGCTTAATGCAGGAATGGCTACCAACTACTCGCTCAAACCTGCATTCGGGTTTATCTTGACAAAAAGTATTACGGTGACGCCCAGGCGGCCTGTGAGAAAGATGGAGCGACACTAGCCATGCCAAAGACGAGGGAACTGGATGTCGCTCTGAGAAACCAAATTACCAAAATTGGAAAGAATTATGTCTACTGGATTGGGCTGATAAGGTGCGAAACCTGGAAATGGGAAGATGGGTCTAGGCTAAGGCCTTACCGGTACAAGGTATGTTAACACAGTCTGTGTGCTCTTGCATAAAAAAAAATAAGAGAGTCGTTGAGAAGACAAATACTATTCAGTGTTCCCGAAGTATAGGTCTAGACTTCAACCTTTTTTTAATGTTCTCACCAAGCCTTGGTACCATCTGTATTTGTTACGCTACGTAACAAATAGGTAACAAATATGGATGGTACCTAGACTTACTTTCACCCCTGTTTCTACTGACATTAGATGTTCTTGCCAGATTTCTGTTTGTTTGTCTCAAAAAGCATTGTACTAATAAAGCTTTGGTGTGGAAGTGATGGCAATGGGTGACGAGCTTTGTTGTCTCCACTATCAAATGACAGTCTTTATTTTTATTCTAAGTACTAAGTAAACATTACATCTTAGCAATAGGTTACAGAAAAGGATAAACTCAGATTGAGGATAATGGGGGCATGTTACTTTGTTGACATTTAACTTCTTTTTTTGGGAAGGGATGGAATCCAGGAGAGCCAAGTGATAAGGAATCGTTTTGGGATGATACAGTACCAGACTGTGTGCAGTACTGGTCAGCGCCCACTGGCACCCCTATGTGGGACGATGCGAAATGCTGTCGCAAGAAGAGGTACATCTGCCAAGCTACTGAGAGCGGCATACCGAAGAAAAGTGAAGAAAAGGGCTGGCACCTACCTTGGAGGAAAACCTGTAAAAAGTGCCCTGCATAATATTGCATACTAGACTGAATTTTGGCGTTCGTCTTGTATGTTGATATGCTATGTATCATGTAGTATGTGTCAGTGGTAGCCGCTACCAGCCTTGCTGCTGCCTGTCTACCACTTGTCATGCACTGTTGGATTCCCAAGAAAGAAAGAAAGAAAGCTTAAATGTTGATGTAAAGCTTGAGAGGGAGATGGACCAATTAACAAGACGAAATGCAGTTTGTTTTTTAGTTTGTCATGATTTGAGGAATGGCGTTTCATATTCGGCCTTCATGTATATACTACTTGTTTTATTTTGCCTGTGCGGCCATTATTTCATTTGTCATTGTATCAATATTATTGTTGTTTCAAAGTAGCTGTTGTTTTATTCATTTACAAAACTTGTGTAAAAGGCTACTTTTATATATGTCCATTTACCAATTTTTGGCTAAGTCTTAATATCATATTCAACATTTTCAAACTGAGTCTGTTGCTATGTTATTTATTCATTCAGTGAGGGTATAATATAATGTGAAAAAGTTTTGGTTCCATTGCAAGTACTGTGATACTACAATTTCAGGGTGAAAAATTCCTTTTTTAAACTATATCAGGTACAGCACCGTGTAATAATCTTGGATGTTAATGCTCTATGGAGGAGTGAAAGATGGTGTGGCAGTTTGGAAAATGTTAAGCAAGCATGTAATCAAAGTAAGAATATGAAACACATTTAATTAGCATTACATAATAAAATAAGGAAAAAATTATCATTTTTTGCTATTTTTGACCCAAATAAATTATGATGCCTTCATAGACTGCAAAATGGCGACGGATAAATTGAATCTATATTAGTTTGGCTGTAATACGGTGAAATATGAAGGTCCAGAATGAAAACTCCACCGAGGACGGGGCTCTTAAAATAAAGATATATTTTATTAACCAAAATGTGGGTTTTTAACCCAAAAAATACAGCATACCAACAGAGATGCACAATCATTTTATTAAACATAAGTAGTGATAGTACCGTGTGAAATTTCTTTAAAATACGGCTAACCAAACAAAAGTTACAAGCGTATACGTATTTTACCGCCACCACCTTGGAATCACAGGCCGTAATTGACCTGAGTTTGAAATTTAGTAATACCTATTTAACGAGTAGTCTTTGGTAAAAAAACATAAACAACAATAATGAGATTGTAATTTGGGAAAGTTTTTTTACATACATCATATTGGACGACCTGAGCATTAACTAAAACTCGAACACAACCACCCCAAATTCGTTTTGGTAGAATTCAGAACCATTTGGACTTTCCTTAAAATGTTTTTAGACAATTGATACAGTATATATTCATACAACCTGGCCGAAATGATGTTAACAGAATCTGATATCTTTCGTTTCTTTTTCCTTTTCCCCTTTTCTGCTTTGATATCTTGAAGACAAGATTACATACTTTTTTCAGTTAAATGTTAGCCGAACAAAACAAAATAACCGTAGTTCCAGCACATTAAAATCCTTACTTAGAATGGTTTCTACCAACAATGAATTTTGAAGCGAAAAAATGACGGCTGTGCAATTTTTTAAACACCCATATCTACAAATGCATGATGTTACTGCCTGCAACGCAGTCCAATCACTTTATGTTTTTTTTATTTTATTGAGAGGTAGATCGTATCAAACAGATGCTCATCAACAACAGTACTAAAGGTACAAAGAGTTCTTCCCTTTGATCAGGGCTAAAGGTATTCCATTGAAGGGTTCTGAAAGCAGAAAAAAATGATTGCATATGAAGATTTGCTTGAAGTCGACACTTTTGGGGCCTCAAATTGATCGAAAATGGCAACACCATACCATGTACACAATCAAGCCTATAATGTTCGATATACCTGTAATGTTCACTGTCCTTTTTCATGTTATGTACGCATTCCCATCTCACTCGATTGCTCTTCATATACCGCTTCTTTGAGACTATGGTAGACTCCTTCTAGTTCTTTCTAACATTTCATAAGCAAATAGAATAATTCATACTTATGCATTATGAATAAGTCATCATATTTTACCTGATCAGTCTAGGTAAGAGGTAGATTTCTAATTCACGAACGATTAAAAATCAACCTGTTTTAACTTTAATTTTGTTTCATCAGTACGGTGATCATCCGATATGCAATATTTGAAAAAAAAATGTTTCAAGATACATTCACGTCTCACTCTTGTGGCTGGTTGTCTTTTACCCATTGAATTCAATCATTTACTTCAAGCAAAAACATTTTTTGTTTGATCTGCTGTGTGTCATACATTTTGAGTTGTGCGGACTGCGCAACTCGTGGATCACGTGACCTCCAGTTTTCTCATTTTCTTGATCGACGATGAGCACAACGGAAAACGATCCGCGCCAAATGGCGCACAGTGAAGACAACAAGGCTCGTCGCCCGTTGCCACCACTTCCACACCAAGGCTTCAGCACAGGTAGGATACACCCTAGTACTGACACACTTGATGATACTTTAAGCTGTGAAATCAATATATCATAAATTGCTCCCAATTGTAACTTCAACCGTCTGAATCTATCCTTGAAACTTCTCGCAAGTTCTCATGTAGAGGTCCTAACCTCTGGAACCGTCTGCCACACTCCATGTACGTCCATGTCTGCTTTTGAAATCAAATGTAAAACTTGGCCTGACCTCTGAACCCTCGATAACGACAAATTTGCACGGACTGGACTATGAATTTGAACATTTTTGTTATTAGTATTATTATTTTTTATTGTTATCGGTTCGTTACCGATTTTATTATTATCATTGTCATTATTATTATTATTTATTGTATCTTAGTTTTATTGCTTGTATGTGCTTTTTTGTATTTTACGTGTTCATTTATGTATGACACAGGGCCCCACTGAAAAGCAGTGTTACCACTATGTGGGCAACTCTTGATAAAAATGACGGAAAATAAAATTTAAAAAATTTGAATGAACCGGTCGGTAACCTTAATTTCTGGTCGAGGCAATTAATGTCCAAAGCAAGCTTACTCCTCCTACATATACCAATCATACACCCAATTTTGGCCAACCTAATTGGAGGTCTGATAGAGAATATAGGTTAACCGTCATCCCATGTAAACGAAATTGTGCACTAGAACTTTTGGAACTTTTTGCAGGTGCAGAGTCCACGCCCCTTGCTAGCAATGGGGACCATGAAGATCCTGACACCCACATGTACGATTACATAGACAAAGATGAGATCAACAAGCTTCGACAGACCGACAGTAATGATGGGCAACCATCCGGAGAACAGACGGACAGTCGTCGAGTAAATGTTGGCCGGAAAGTCGTTGGCTTGGTTCAGAACCAAACGTATGGTGCCTCACTACAGCAAGATGCCGGAGGTATGTGTCGTCCGTTGTACGGTGTCTCAAGTAGCCACATGTATATATCAGATATAGCAGTCGTGAAAACTTTGATTTTAGACATATGTATAAAAAAATTAGTAGTAGTTTTGTGTAAATACAATGCTAATTAATGACAAACTATTTCTAAGTAGGTAAACTACTAAGTATTACATTTTAGTTCATTCTCTGCGGTGCTTGGTTCAAATGCTTTACCCATCTAGGTATTATGCTAGGATATTATTAATTCTGATCTTCATACAATGTCCAAATCAACTTTTCTCACTGATACATCCCGTCCGATTTGTATCCGGATGACCCCCAACCTGTCTACAACTACATAACTAGTAATTTATATACATGTGGCACTTTCCCCCACCCCCCGTGACTTTGATTTGTGGAACAGTCCATCTCTTTTTTTCTGATAGAACAAGGTTCAGATATTCTTCAAATCTTTACTTTCTGTTATAGGAATTTTTACACTTTGCTGTCGCTTTAAGACCTATATATAAGAACAAAACGCCCTTATTAACCATGTCTTTACAATTGCCAATACCTTCTGACGTACATACTTTTACACGCTTGTTTGTCCTCCAGAAGTGTTTATGAATGCATGAAGTAAGGTTATACCCGGGCGAGGCACGTAAATGATTCAGAAGTATTCCCATGCAGTTTGTTTCCTGAAATCGTCCTTGAAACGCATTATCATCATCAACAAATTGGGCGGAAACACAAGCCTAGAGAAGTCCCAACCTCATTCCATTTTTTACCATAAAATCCTTTTATAGACTTTTAGGTAATGCTGCTTTAAAAAACCCCACAAACACTACCAAAAACAAGTTCAATGCCACGGTAATGATTTAAAAAAACCTAGAGGTTAACCTAAAACATACAGCATTTATTAGGGTATCCAGGGTGTCGGAACAATTCAAGAGGTCAGGGGTCATTATCTGGCGGGAGAGTTGATCTTTTCCATGTCGCGGTAACTTGCTCCAAACTTTGACTGCCCATACTTGCGATCTTAACTCATTTACTAATATAAAAACACCAGGGAATTATTGGGCTGGTATCAGCAAAGGACTACGATCTCGAACACTTTTCAGCGAGCCTCAACCTTACTTTTCTGGCTCGTTTGACGCCAGCTTGTGGGGAGGGCGCATTCGTAATAATGAAGGAATCGGCCATAGTTTTGTTTCGTTTTCCTTTCTATAGTATGTAGTGTGTAGTTACTGTATTGATATGGTATGGAGTATTCTTAAGTCACGATTAAGAGACGTTTATGATTTTGTTTAGTTTGATATTCAAAACAACTATGAGTTCAGTATTAACCCTCAAACCACCGTAGCTTTTTTTGAGACGAATCTTACCATATGGCATAATGTTTTGCACCAATAAGGTTTTTAGTGTGACTCTTTTACGATTTGTATGTATGTACAGTTTCATTGATCTATCAGGGATAGTTTGACATGGTTAGGTGTGAATAATTCTGCTCATTATCATAATTCAATTTAATTGCACTAGAGGTCCACGAGCAGCCATGTTGATGACCTTTGACCCCAAATCCATAGGCAACTTAGTCAAGAGTCACAACTATTGAGTTTTCTGATTCAATATTGCGTTCATTCAAAGCATGAGGTCATGACAGCATAAAGCTCCCGCAAACATATCATCTAGAAGAAATGTCGGGGACAACAAAAGACGCAGATGTGTTAAAAAATGCATTACATTTTTCTGGGGTCAATTTTGACCACACTGGACAACGCATAAACTTTCTAGGATAACTCAATCAACAATGAGCCAATCTCAGTAAAACCCTATAAGAAGTTACAAGACATATATACTAACAAACTCATAGGAGGAATTTCGTTTTCGACAAGAAATGTCAAAATGGCGCATATCTATATACGTCTGGGGTCAGTTTTGACCCCATACGGTGGTTTGAGGGTTAGGCTGCCAAAGGGCCAAAGCTACAATTTGTATACAACCTCTGTTGGAGACTGAAAGCTTAGCTATAATCTGCCACCGAGAAAACAAGACAATGGACTACCAAAGATCCATATCCACCAAATGTGCCTAAAGCATTCAAAGTTCCATATTCTCTTCCTGCCAAAGGTCAGAAAACTGAAGCTGGAACTGACAGCTATGTCGACAGAGATGACATCAATAACCTACGGCAGCAATCAGCTAATACAGGAAAAGACAAGTCTGTACCCAAAACTACAGACTGCAACATTCCTGGTCTTGACAATGGGATATATGTGCCCGGTGCCTTACGACAAGGTAAAGACAGAGGTGTGTTGGTTACATCATTGTAACAATTTTAACTCTAGGATAACATACAGTAAGTGAGTTCAGAGTACCAACTTTAATTGTATGGCGTGATCTATAGTGGGAATATGCCAAATTTGAAGGCCAATCAATTGAGATATAAACAAAAGATATATTAACATGTAATAAGCTGAATGCATTGGTCTACACAAGGAAAATTTCTTTTGATATGATTATGTAATACGATGACACAAAATTCAATATAAAATGTTGTGGTTGCCCACAGATACCAACGATGCGACAAACATCTGTGGATTTTTTACAAGCTGCAAGATGGCGTTTCGCCGTTCCTGCTTGTTTTTCATCATCGCTTTTGCAGTGGTGGTCTTGTTAGGGGGAGTAGCTGTTATCATCATGTATCTTACTCCCACACCCGGAAGGCAAGCTGAAATCAACATGGTTAGTAATGAACTCTACTTTAGTCAGTTAGTCTGTTGTGATTTTAATTTACATCAGTCCCATATGTATATTACCAAGAAGTTGCACCTAATATGAGAACTATTGCCTTCCTGGAAGGCATTTATGTGGCAGGGGGCTGAATAGTGATAAGCTTACAATTGGTGGGGCTTAATCGCACGGGTCTGGAGTGGCTGCCATTCGGCGCTAACTCAGGTGACCTCAATACGACCTCAGGTGCGGCCATAAGACTGTAAAGTTTGAACCGCTCACACCAGGAAGGACCCCTACTCTTTTCAATAAGTATGATGGGTTATTTAACGTGCGTGGGGTGTGGCTCTTCCCCAAACACGGAATCTCTATCTAACGTCCTAACCAAGGGACTTCCCTAACCAGATCAAGGTACTCATTTTCACCTGAGTGAAGTGAGGAAAGTCTTGTTAGGTGCATTTCCTAAGGGCACAAAATCGGTGACATGGCAGGGTTCGAACCCGGGACCTCTTGGTTGTGAGCCGAACACTCGATATGCCACACGACCCCACAATGTTGAGTGAAGAAAAGAAAATGATAAATGGATTGAGATGGGACTTACATGTACCTCTTTTGGTGATAGCCCTTTGTGGTGGCTGAGCAAGGCAACTGGACAACTGCTAAGCCTGTGAAAAGCACCGTGACTGCAACCTACCTACCAGTCAATATGACACAGTCAGCCTCTGTGTCTGCAACCAGACTGTATTGGGCTACCAATATGTTTCCATCATGGACCAGAACAACAACAACGTCGGAGTTCATGCCGAGAACTACAGCTCAAGTACGTACAATTTAACATGACTTTGGTTTCACGCTCACACAGTTGTATTTTCCAGAAGTAGCCCATTCACATTGCATTTTGTTGTTAACTCAGTACTTCATAGGTACTAGTAGAATTACCAGCTTTAGTCTACGTAAACAGATCATCAGTCATGATGTTGTGAGAACAACAAAACTGTCAGACAACCACACTACCACTGGTGACAGCTAAACCACTAAATGTAACAACCTCACTGCCACAGGTGACAGCTGAACCACTAAATGTGACAACCACACTGCCACAGGTGACAGCTAAGCCACCAAAGGTGGCAACCACACCACGAGTGACGGCTAAACCAAACGAGGTGACAACCACACTACCACAGGTGACAGCTAAACCTGCAGAAGTGACAACTGCACTGCCACAGATGGCAACCACACTGAAATGTAACCATCAAATCTTAACAACTATTAGACATGGTCAAATTGGACTTCTTATTAATTAAGTTTTTAGCTAATGAAACCTTGTCCAGTATAAAATGTCTGTAATTGTTGTTTCAGCTGTACAATGCTTGAAACCGAGCCAGCCAATCAATGGAGATATGAATGGCTCCTGTACCTTCCAGGGAGTGATGAACTTCACCTGTGACCGCGGGTACAATCTTGTAGGTGTGACAGCCATCACATGCCAGGTAGATGGTACATGGAGTGACAGAGTCCCTACTTGTAAAGGTAGGACTTCTCCAGCTTACACTAACTTGTTTGATGGAAAGAACGATTATTGGGTTTTCAAGATCAATTGATAGTATATTTGGCCTGTTGGTTTTCAACGGAAGAGGTCAAGATCATTAAGAAGATTTTTAAAGCTTCCAGGAGGACTAACATTTGATCATTTTTTTTCTGATGGTGTAAACAATCTAGATCTGGGAATCGGAAAATGTATTACATGTTAATCAATTTTATAAGGGAAAACAAACTCCACTCTTTATAAAATGATTTGCTGCGATATGCGCCTTTTCCACTCGGTCATTTGGAATTATACCAAAAGTTAAGGTCTGACAGGCCTTTGTGTGTAACGTAACGTAACATAACCTGATAGTGATAAGCTGCTGCAGTGTGCCTGCGAAGCCGAATGCCGGTTATACTGGCTATAATATACAATAAAGATACCGAAATTCAGTACAAATAAATGATGACCAAAAATTCTGTGTGACGGTTTCAGCTAAATGCAGGAATGGCTACCAACTTCTCGCTCAAACATGCATCCGGGTTTATCTTGAGAAAATGAATTACGGTGACGCCCAGGCGGCCTGTGAGAAAGATGGAGCGACACTAGCCATGCCCAAGACGAGGGAACTGGACCTCGCTCTGAGAAACCAAATTACCAAAATTGGAAAGAATTATGTCTACTGGATTGGGCTGATAAGGTGCAAAACCTGGAAATGGGGAGATGGGTCTAGCCTAAGGAATTACAAGGTATGCTAACACAGTCTGTGTGCTCTTGCATAAAAAATAAGAGAGTCGTTGAGAAGACAAATACTATCTTTTTTATGTTCTCACCTAGCCTGGGTACCATCTGTATTTGTTACGCTACGTAACAAATACGTAACAAATATGGATGGTACCTAGACTAACTTTCACCCCTGTTTCTACTGACATTAGATGTTTTTGTCAGATTTCTGTTTGTTTATCTCAAAAATCATTGTATTAATAAAGCCTTGGTGTGGTGTGGAGCTTTGTTGTCTCCACTATCAAATGATAGTCTTTATTTTTATTTTAAGTGCTAAGTAAACGTTACATCTTAGCAATAGGTTACAGAAAAGGATAAACTCAGATTGAGGATAATGGGGGCATGTTACTTTGTTGACATTTAACTTCTTTTTTGGGGGGGATAGGGATGGAATCCAGGAGAGCCAAGTTATACGGTATCGTTATGGAAAACGACAGTACAAGACTGTGTACAGTACTGGTCAGGACCCACTGGCACCCCTATGTGGGACGATGCGTATTGCTGTGACAAGAAGAGGTACATCTGCCAAGCTGCTCCGAGTCGCATACCACAGAAAAGTAAAGGAAAGGAATGGAGGAAAACCAAGTGTAAAAAGTGCCCTGCATAATATTACATACTAGACTGAATTTTAGCGTTCGTCTTGTATGTTGATATGCTATGTATTATATAGTATGTGTCAGTGGTAGCAGCTAGCAGCCTTGCTGCTGCCTGGCTACCACTTGTCATGCACTGTTGCATTCCCAAGAAAGAAAGAAAGAAAGAAAGCTTAACCGTCCCAGTGTCATGGGCCAGTTTTAAAGCCTAGTTCTAATATACTTTGACACATAGAGGGTTAAATGTTGATGTTAAGCTTGAGATGGACTAATTAACAAGATGTAATACATTTAAAACTACCAGTTTGAGTTTTTTTAGTTTGTCGTGATTTGAGGAATGGCGTTTTATATACGGCCTTCATGTATATACCTACTTATTTTATTTTGCCTGTGCGGCCATTATTTCATTTGTCATTGTATCAATATGAGTGTTATTTCAACGTACATGTAGCTGTTGTTTCATTCTTGATGTAATCAATTCATTTACAAAACTTGTGTAAAAGGCTACTTTTATTTGTCCATTTACCAACTTTTGGCTAAATCTTAATATCATATTCAACATTTTCAAACTGAGTCAGTTGCTACGTTATTTATTCATGCAGTGAGGGTATAATATGATGTGAAAAGATTGTGGTTCAATAAGCACTGTGATACTTCAATTTCAGGGTGAAAAATTCCTTTTAAAACTATACCAGGTACAGCACCGTGTAATAATCTTGGATGTTAATGCTCTATGGAGGAGTGAAAGATGGTGTGGCAGTTTGGAAAGTGTTAAGCAAGCATGTAATCAAAGTAAAAATGTGAAACACATTCAATTAGCATTACATAATAAAATGTAAAAAATACCAGTACATTCGTCAGTTTTGTTAGGTGTCAAAAAAAGTCAACGTTTAGTCCAACATGAAGGGAATCAGCTCAACTTTAAAATATTAGTAACACCTTCCAGTGATAAGTCCTTGGTAAAAACCATAAACAACACAATAGTGAGACTGTGACTGGGAAAGTATTTTTTTTACAAACGTCAGATTGGACGACAGTCACAATCACCTGAGCATTAGCTGTTGTAACTCGCATATTTTAAGTGGTTCGACGTAAAAGGCATATTTCTAATACATCGAATTCCATTTCGTAGAATTTAGAACCATTTTGACTTTCCTTAAAATGATTTCAGCCAATTGTAACCTTTGACCACCTTCATTAATGACAGAAGATGTTATACGACCTACCCGAAATGATGGTGATATTAAAAATAGAATCTGATATCTTTAATTTTGTTAAATTTTTTTCCGCTTTTCTGTCAGCTGTTCTGACATCTTGAAAACAAGATTACACACACACATACACACACACACACACACACACACACACACACACACACACACACACACACACACACACACACACACACACAAACATTACTATTTTTCCAGTTAAATAAATGTTAGCCGAACAAAACAAAGTTGTTTCGATACAAAATAAACCTTACTTGGAATGGTTCCTACCAACACAGATTTTCAAAATGATGCTTTGCAATGTTTTTTAAACACCCATATCTACCAATGGATGATGTTACTGCCTGCAACACAGACCAATCACTACATACGTTTTGTTTTTTGTTGAAAGGCAGATCGTATCAAACTGGTGGTGGCAAATGATCAAAGAGCTGCTCGTCGACCACACTACTAAAAAGGATACAGAGAGCTCTTTCCTTTGATCAGGGATAAAGGTATTCCACCTCAGGGTTCTGAAAGCCAAAAAGAAAGAAAAAAAATTGATTGCATTTTTTTGAAGATTTGCTTGAAGTCAATACTTTTGAAATGCACTTTGGGCCTCGAAATGATCGAAAATGGCAACATCTTTCTGTGTACACTGCCCCCTGTTTGTTATGTTACGTTACTCATTCCTACCTCACTCGATTGCTATCTTCATATCACTTGTTTGAAACTACAGTACACTCCTATAATGTTCTTTCTAACATTTTACGGGATAATCCATACTTATTCCAGAGACTGTATTATGAATTAGTCGATAATGTTTTACCTGATCAGTCTAGGTAAGAGGGAGATATCCAATACACGAACAATTAAAAGTCAACCTGTTTCGACAGTAACTGTTTCACCAGGACGGTGTTGGTGCCTGAAGATCATCCAGCATTTTAAGAAAGTAACATGCAGCATTTTACGAATGTATTTCAAGGTTACATTTCATGTCTCTGTCTTATAGCTTGTTGTCTTTTCCTCACTGAATTCAATCAAATACATCAAGCGAAACCGTTTTTGTTTGATCTGCAGTTTTGAGTTGTAGGGACTGCGCAACTCGTGGATCACGTGATCTCAATTTTCCATGCCCTTTAGTTTCTTGACCCGACGATGAGCACAACGGGAATAGATCCGTGTCTGATGGCGCATAGTGGAGACAGCAAAGCTCGTCGCCCATTGCCACCACTTCCACACCAAGTCTTCAGTACAGGTAGGATACACCCTAGCGCTGACACGCGTGATGATACATGCACTTTATTTCTGTTGCATCAATACATCATAAATTTCTTCTATTGTAACTTCAAACGGCGGTTAACCTTTTAGTTAGTTTCTGCTAGAACTCCCATTCAATGTCCAAGGCAAGCTCTGAGTCCCCTACATGTACCAGTCCTACGCCCTATTTTGGCTGACTTCTGCAGCTTTTCCAACTATGACATAGAATATAGGGTTACCTTTAAAACAACACAATTTTGCACTGTTTTCTCTTTATTTTATAACACAGAACTTTTGGAACTTTTTGCAGGAAGAGAGGCCACGCCCCCTGCTAGCAATGGGGACCATGAAGATCCTGAAACCCACATGTACAATTACGTAGACAAAGATGACATCAACAAGCTTCGACAGACCGACAGTAATGATGGACAACCATCCGGTGAAGGGACGGAGAGTCGTCGTCGTCGAGTAACTGTGGGCCGGAAAGTCGTTGGCTTGGTTCACAACCAAATGTATGGGCCTGATGGCGTACCACAGGAAGATGGAGGAGGTATGTTTTGTACCTTGTATTCTCATGTGGCTACATGCAGTCATAAAAAACTTTCATTTTAGTAAGGATGATAAATTTAGTAGTTTTGTGTATAATTCGTAGTTTTGTGGATAATTAGTATCAACTACATTAGAACACCAGTCTTGCACCAGCTGCCACATGTATTGGCAATAGGAACAACTGTCTAAGATGTCTTTTAGAAGTATTGGCCAGGCAAAAGGAGTGGCTTTGGGTTGTAAATCGGTGTAAACATGTCACATAACCTACTTTTTATACACCTTGCTATTGAGCGGGGAGGGGGCCTCAGTCAAACTGAATTTGGAACCAATTAACCTGTAATTGAGAATTGGGTGGGCAGAATGTGGTGTGGCCTGGCTGTCTAGGTACGGGTCATTGACCTTTGGTTGACATTGTTCCTTATGATCATGGTGGTGCTCTGTAAAAGTTTGGCACAATGTCTGATGCAGTAAATTTTACATCGGTGCAGTCATGTAACTACAACTGATTATATAATTGTTTTAACTAGTTTTTTTTAATTGATCAGAAAAAAAATCAATATTTTATGTGGAATCGTTATCAGACTGATCCATATATACAATGTAACTGTGTTACAATGCATTGAGGCTGCTGGAAGAGTCAAATTCAATGTTCTACTTTTGCACAGAGTTTGGAGGAGGGGGATGAAGTGAAATATGCTATATTTACCCGCAAGCAAATGTTGGCCTTTCTAGGTAGTATAATACTTTCTTTTAAAGGGATTTCTTTTCACTAATTGCTGTCGCTAGTAAGATCTAATAAGAACAAATAACCCTTGCTAACCAAGCAATACCTAATAGTATATAACCCTGTATATTTTACACTGCCTTGTTTGTCCTCCAGAAGTATTTACATGTAGGAATGCATGAAGGCTATACCACGTAATGACATATTCCTATGCATTATTTCCCCTGAAATCGTCCTCGAAACACATCATTTTCATCAAATTGGGCGAAAACACAAGCCAGAAGAGAAGCCCCAACCACATTGCATTCATGAAATCCTAGCCTAAGGGTGATGCTACTTTTAAAACAAACCACAGTTACCGTAATGATTGTATATTAGAAGTCAAGCTGACATATCCACCATTTATATACTGTCCAGGGTGCCGGAACACTGCAAGAGGTTAAGAGTCATTATGTGGTTGGAGAGTTGATCTTTTCCAAACTTTGACTGCAATCTTGACTCATTTTCTAAATATAATAACACCAAGTGAAATTGCTCGGCTGGTATCAGCAAAGGACTACAGCGTCTAAGATTTTTCAGCGAGCCTTACCTTACTTTTCTGGCTCGCTAATGATGCCTGAGCTATAATGGGGAGGGTGCATTCGTGTGATGAAGGTATCGGTTATGCATGTAGTTTGTTTTGTTTTTCTTTCCATTAGTCACGTTATGATATATAGGGCTGGGCTATTTAGTCATTGATATGGTTTATTATATTCTGAAGACTCACCCCTACCTTCAAGTGGTCTAACTTTCAGAATCATTGACATGCAGGGGATCCGGAAATTATATGTGGGGTTTAAGTGCCACCAACTGACCAGTCTTACCGGTCCCGACCTTTTAGCCTGGCGGTTAGTGCGTTGGGTTTGTGAGCTGGCAGCCCGGGTTCGATTCCCGGGTGCCATTACGTACTACTCGCCCCCTTTGTGGTTTCACACAGTCACATAAATTACACCACTGACAAAGCTAATAAAATGTTGTCAGTCACAGGGCTGCGTAACCTGGCCCACTGTCCAATGTGGGTTAAGGACACATGCTACAAGACATTAGTCCGCCCCCCTTTGGAATATATTATATAGTGCAGCAGTGTGGGATCCCCACACCAATAGTGAGGTGCTAGAGGGGTTCAGTGCAGAGCTGTCCGCATGACTGTCAAACATGTCACATAACCTACTTTTTATACACCTTGCTATTGAGCGGGGAGGGGGGCTCAGTCAAACTGAATTTGGAACCAATTAACCTGTAATTGAGAATTGGGTGGGCAGAATGTGGTGTGGCCTGGCTGACTAGGTACGGGTCATTGACCTTTGGTTGACATTGTTCCTTATGATTATGGTGGTGCTCTGTAAAAGTTTGGCATAATGTCTGATGCAGTAAATTTTACATCGGTGCAGTCATGTAACTACAACTGATTATATAATTGTTTTAACTATTTTTTTTAATTGGTCAGAAAAAAATCAATATTTTATGTGGAATCGTTTTCAGACTGATCCATATATATACAATGTAACTGTGTTACAATGCATTGAGGCTGCTGGAAGAGTCAAATTCAATGTTCTACTTTTGCACAGAGTTTGGAGGATGAAGTGAAATATGCTGTATTTGCCCGCAAGCAAATGTTGGCATTTCTAGTTACTTTCTTTTATAGGGATTTCTTTTCACTAATTGCTGTCGCTTAGAGCTAATAAGAACAAATCACCCTTGCTAACCAAGCAATACCTAATAGTATATAACCCTGTGACTACAAACATACTGCATATATTTTACACTGCCTTGTTTGTCCTCCAGAAGTATTTACATGTAGGAATGCATGAAGGCTATACTACGTAATGGCATATTCCTATGCATTATTTCCACTGAAATCGTCCTCGAAACACATCATTTTCATCAAATTGGGTGAAAACACAAGCCAGAAGAGAAGCCCCAACCACATTACAATAATGCAATCCTAGCCTAAGGGTGATGCTACTTTTAAAACAAACCACAGTTACCGTAATGATTGTATAAACCCTAGAGGTCAAGCTGACATATGCAGCATTTATATACTGTCCAGGGTGCCGGAACACTGCAAGAGGTTAGGAGTCATTATGTGGTTGGAGAGTTGATCTTTTCCAAACTTTGACTGCAATCTTGACTCATTTTCTAAATATAAAAATACCAAGTGAAATTGCTCGGCTGGTATCAGCAAAGGACTACAGCGTCTAAGATTTTTCAGCGAGCCTTACCTTACTTTTCTGGCTCGCTAATGATGCCTGAGCTATAATGAGGAGGGTGCATTCGTGTGATGAAGGTATCGGTTATGTATGTAGTTTGTTTTGTTTTTCTTTCCATAAGTCACGTTATGATATATAGGGCTGGGCTATTTAGTCATTGATATGGTTTATTATATTCTTAAGACTCACTCCTACCTTCAAGGGGTCTAACTTTCAGAATCATTGACATGCAGGGGAAATTATATGTAACAGTGGAGTTTAAGTGCCACCAACTGACCAGTCTTACCGGTCCCGACCTTTTAGCCTGGCGGTTAGTGCGTTGGGTTTGTGAGTTTTGTGTGGTTTCACACAGTCACATAAATTACACCACTGACAAAGCGAATAAAATATTGTCAGTCACAGAGCTGCGTAACCTGGCCCAACTGTCCAATGTCCAACAACCAGGACACATGCTACAAGACATTAGTCCGCCCCCCTTTGGAATATATTATATAGTGCAGCAGTGTGAGATCCCCACACCAATAGTGAGATGCTAGAGGGGTTCAGTGCAGAGCTGTCCGCATGACTGTCAATGACTATAGGCATACAAGCAGCGTTACACAAATACTAAAAGCCTGCACTGGCAGCTCTTTTTAGCCAGGAGGCGACATGCCCGCCTAACTACATCGTACAAAATAGCTCAAGGCTTTATATTATTAAACATTCCCAGTGACAAACACTTAAACGACCTTGACCTTGAATTTCATTTCGTTCATACGATAAAACTAGTCAAGTGGAAGAGTCATGCAAAAGTTTATTCAAGACAGACTTGTGGTTGCTGAGATATAGCCAACTTTGTTCTTCGGCTTTTTGTACAGGTTCAGGCCCCGTACATGGTCCGTCCTTGCGCCCTTTAATTGATGCCGTTACGAGGGCAAATCTAATATCCCGGTGAACTTTTGGGGCTTTTTAAAGTCCTTAGTGCCTGAATTAAAGTTGTAAGTAATTTCACTTTCCATACAGTCTAAATAACGGCAAGAAGGGGGGGGGGGTATCGGGTGTACGAAGCAGTGGGAACTCCCTATAGTTAAGCATAGGGGACGGTTTGGGCGGCCGTTGCCATGGCAACGGGGGTCTGACGGCATGAAAAAAGAATTCCTTTTATGACAACCGGGTTATAAACCTGAAATACCATCCAATTTTAAGTAGCGATTTTATTGAGGCAATTTATGGACCTGTTTCAAGGTAGCAGAACACACTTATCTCCCAATGGGCATTCGTATGGTTAAGGACCCCAAGGTGACTCACTTCGACTAGGTGAAAATTATAGTAGGGTGCACTAGAGAAGCACGACAAACTTATTCATTCAAAATTACGGTATAATCTACAAAATTCATGGGAAAACAAAAAGTTATGGTTTTTTAACAATTTGACGACCACTTTGATATACCCCTCTGCGGAGGTCAACGGAACTACAGCCGTCCCACCCAGGCGGTCAGCTGCATGCATCGCGCGCATTTATACACTGAACGGGCAGACTTCACAATTCTAATCATACGATCTAAAAGCCGACTTATCATACTACAATATTGTTGAGTTCATGCCTCCCTGCCTTTCACGTTAACGCCTTTACAAACGCTTCAAGATTGCGTCCGCACTACGTTTTTACCCCTACGTCACAGACGGGGGTCGCGGAAGAATACTGTGTTCTGCTACCTTAAAATAGCAAAGAACATGGGGGTTACCTAGACTTTAAATTTCAAATAAATACTGCGCAATAAAGACCCAGAACGATCCCGTACATCATCAAGCACCAGAAGCAAGACGAGCCCTTAAGGACGACGCCCCTGGAAGGATAACACCGCCGCCACGTCAGGCACAAGGAAGACACTGACCATACCACCAAGTGCGCTACAAGTTGCAACACCACTGCCCACCACACTACCGAAAAAAGGAGAGACCCAAGGATTCACGTGTTGTTCAAGCCCCACAAGATGCTGAGAAGCAAGAGCTACAGACGCCAGAGCAAGAAAACAGCCCAGGGAGGAGACGACACTTTGAAAAACATGGACTTTTCTTTTTCGAATTGTGTTATCAAGACCTTTATGACACGTGGTATTGTTCTAGAACAATAGGTGACGTCATTGTATAGGTCAACTAAGGTCAGAGCATTTCGACATGCTTGTAACTGACCAGATCAGAGCACTACGAACCCATGTAACTGATCAGGGCACTATGCACTGGAAAGGTATATCAGTGAGAACTTCATGCTACTTGTGTCATTTAGCCTCTGTACACTTGAAGAAGCCACACAGGCGAAACCAGTCGTGTGTCAGGCTGCAATAAAAATTCTAAACGGGAACTTTGCGGCTCCAGATGTCTTACTGAGGGACGACTGCGTACGTGTGCGAGATGGCGGTTAGCTGAGGAATGAATCATGAGGGATGAATTCGAATCCCCTCGAATTTATACTACACCGTACAAAATAGCTCAAGGCTTTATATTATTAAACATTCCCAGTGACAAACCTTTCAAATAGCACAGCAAAGAACCTGGGGGTTACCTAGACTTTAAATTTCAAATAATTACTGCGCAATTAAGATTGTTTTTAGTTAAACCTTTTTTCCTCGTACGATAAGCAAGTGGAACAATTTACTGCCGGGTCCAGTTTATGGGCCTTTAAAGGCTGGGTTAGCAGCCACCCTCCCCTCAGTAATACCCCATTTAGGGGTTGTTTGAGGGTACCTATAGAAGAAGAAGAAGAAGAAATCGTGATAAAGATACAATTTTGATTTTGTTAGAGTAGATATAGTCAAATATAATCTTTTAAAACAACTGCAGTTCCAAATTAAGCTGCCAGGGGGTTTAAAGCTACAATTTGTATGCAATCTCTTTTGAGAAAGCTATCTGCAACCAAGAAACCATGACGTCAAGAACAGGAGATTCAAAAACGACTCTGAAAGTTCTGCAGCAGCAGTTTAGGTAGCCACTAGGTGTGTCACTCAATGTCCTCAGCAACAGTTTCAAATGTCATTTCTTTGACTTCAACTAATATTACATATAGACACAATAAGAATATCAAAATAAGAAACATATTAAGATCCATTCACCAATGTGCCTGAAGTATTCAATGTTCCATATTCTCTTCCTGCCAAAGGCCAAAAAACGGAAGTCGGAACTGACAGCCACACGTACAACTCTGTCGACAGAGATGACATCAACAACCTACGGCAGCAATTTGCTGCTGATACAGGGGCAGTCCCCAAAACTACAGACAGTAACATTCCTGGCCTTGTTGATGGGATGTATGTACCCGGTGCCTTACGACAAGGTAAACACAGAGGTTTGCTGTTTACATAGTACATGTTACAATCAGTGTTACAAAAACTCAGTTATTAGCATATTTGCAGTTTTGGGGTTCCTACCAGGCATGTGTGGCATGAAGCATAGTCAACCTAATCCTAATACATGTAGATGCATTGAAAAAATTGTATTGATTATATAATTGATAGCAATAATAATTACTTTGACTAACTGACAGGTAATGTAGTACATGTAACTTGAGATAAAGCATATAAAGCATGCAGGTTCCTAGTCTTAAATATGATTTAAAATGATATCTTGTCAAGTCACAATTGGCTTAACTTTACATGTACAAGGGGCAAAACTTATTGACTGCCCCTTGTATATTTGTTCCCGAACGCAGGCTCAATGTATGATATTTCATTCCTATTTACTAGACAAAATTATAAACAATGCCCACGCTTCTTGTCATTGTAGTAGGAATAGGGCTAAGGCTTAACAACTTTCTGTAGATGATGACACAAAATGCACAAGATTTAAAACCAAATGTTTTGGTTTCCCACAGATACCAATGATGCGAAGAACATCCGTGGATTTTTTACAAGCTGCAAGATGGTGTTTCGCCGTTTACGCCAGTTTATCATCATCGCTATTGCAGTGGTGCTCTTGTTAGGGGGAGTAGCTGGTATCATCATGTATCTTACTCCCACACCTGGAAGGCAAGCTGGAATCAACATGGTTAGTCCTCTACCTTAGTCAGTGAGTCTGTTGTGATTTTAGTTTTTTAAAAATCTATTTAGTTCCAAATATACCACCAAAAAGAAGGAATTTATGTGGCATGGTGTGGCCTTATGGGCAAGTTAACCTGGGAATCTAGATCTTTGGGTTCTGGATTCGAATCCATATCAGGTCCTGCTATTAGGAAGGGCACTTTAAATTTAACTTCTCATTCTGCTCAGTTGAAAAATGTGTACCTAGCTTAAGTTAGGGACTCTTCTTAGATGGGACATAAAGTTGAGGTTCTAAGTTTGAGTGGAGCCACGCGTCAAGGATGTTAAAGGTATCCAATATGCAATTTTAGGGTCACAAAGCCAAAAATATTCTGGATGAGGAAATCTGATATTGACATTTACTGCCATTTCATGCACATTTTCGTGTGACAGTTTATACTTGAAACGTTTAAAATAGCCCCAAATTTACGGGTGGTCCCTTATTGTTACCACCCATAAATAGCTAGAACCAGCCTACGAAAAGAAACAAGCAACTGTTTTCGTCAGCCACATCGCATTTTTGCCTCACAGATATCAGTATGCTATGGGATAGGGTTGGCTCAACTTGATACAGTAAAGAAATGACCAGAAAATTGACTTTGAACATCCAGTTTTACTGCAGCTGTAAAATAACTTTGGGTGACTTTAAAGATCCCACCGCACTTATGCATAAGCCAAGGGATCCATCTCGGTGTGATAAATCAAACCTTGGAGTCTGGTCTCTGAGTTGACACCTGTTACTGTTTATGTTGATACTTCCTCAAATGTGGTGAAATCTCAATGTGAAATGAAATAATGAATGGATTGAGCTATGACTTACGTGTACCTCTTTTTAATAGCCCTTTGGGATCGCTGCAACAGGCAACTGGACAACCGCTCAGCCTGTGAAACGTACTGTGACTGCAACCTTCTTACCAGTCACTATGGCAAAGCCAGCCTTTGTGTCTGCAACCAGACTGCATTGGGCAACCAACATGTTTCCACCATCGGCCAGAACAGCAACAATGTCAGAGTTCATGCCGATAACTACAGCTCGAGTAAGTAAAATGCCATTGACTCAACACTTGATAGATACTTTTGGCCTTTTTTGCTATTTTCATACCAAAAATGTATCCTGTGAACAGGTATTAAAAAAACACATTTGGTTTATATCAGCAGATCACCAGTCATAATGTTGTGAGAACAACAAAGCTGTCAGAGGGGACAACCACACTGTCACAGGTGACAGCTGAACTACTAAATGAAACAACCACGGTGCCACAGGTGACAGCTGAACTGCTAAATGTGACAACCACACTGCCACAGGTAACAGCTGAAGCAGCAAAGGTGACAGCCACACTGCCACAGGTGACAGCTGAACTACCAAAGGTGACAACCACACTCCCACTAGTGACAGCTAAACCAGCAAAGGTGATAACCACTCTGCCAGGGATGACAACCACCCCATCAAAGATGACAACTACACTGCAGTGTTCAAAGCTGACCGCACCATCAAAAGGATCCATGACTGGCTCCAACTCCTACAAAGATGTGTTCCATTTTAGGTGTGACCCAGGATACAAGCTGGTCGGCGCCTCTTCACTCACCTGCCAGTCCGACGGGACTTGGAGCGGAAGATCTCCAACATGCAGAGGTTGGTTACTCAGAAAGAAAGGAAGGAACTTGCTAGCCTAGAAGTGAAACAAAGTTGGTATCAATCTACTTTTTATACAATCATGTTATAATGATTATACATTATTCAATATTCAAGATCATCATTCATATCTTATCATGCTGCTGCTGATGATGGTTGTTTCTTTCCTAAACCTATTTGGTGTTAATTTTGTCCCTTATTTAAAATCTATGTTTCAGTTGTACAGTGCCCGACATTGACACTTCCCATCCATGGCCATACGCGTGTAAGTTACTACAGATCCAACCACAAACTGGGCCAGGCATACTTCAGCTGTGACCGCGGGTACAATCTCGTAGGTGCGACAGAAATCACATGCCAAACAGACGGTACATGGAATGACAGTGCCCCAACTTGCAAAGGTACCGTATACAAAATTAATGTCACATGGCTTTAATTTCTTGTGGAAAGGGTGCATATCAACTGGCATCATGCTAAAACAGATTCCTGCATTTAAAAAACAACAAACTTTTGGATGTTTTCTGTTGAATGAATTAGTTGATGTTTATTTCTGAATTAACTCGCTCCTTATATATTGTTGCAAGTGTTGTGTTAAAGAGCACGCACAAGTTGAACCATATTGTCAGTTGATTTGCTTCCTCCACACGTTGTTTGACCCTCCATTTTCCAAAGTTCTACATCATATTCATCTTATTTGGTATGAGCACTTAAGACTAAACTAAAAGGGACACAGACAGAAAGTTTCTGTCACTAAAAAGTTCAGGAATGATGCAAATATTTCAAAAATGTTTTATAACTTTTGTCCTTTTTGTTTCTCTGTGTAGCTGTACGATGTCCCAAGCTGACAGCCCCAGGGAATGGTATTGTGACTGGGTCCAACTCCTACATGTACAAAAGTGTGGTCCGCTTCAGGTGTGACCCAGGATACAAGCTGGTCGGCGCCTCTTCACTCACCTGTCAGGCTGATGGGACTTGGAGCGGAAGATCTCCAACATGTACAGGTGCATGTTCGTCATGTAAAATATGAAGAAAAGAAGTGCAGATCAGTCAAACTTGCGCAAGCGGCCATCTCTATAAGCCGACCATCTGGCCATAATGACCCCTTTTTCTCAGTCCTGATTTTTCTCCCATAAGCATTAAGGGACTTGCCTAAGCCGTCCACTTGTCCAACCCAACCGCAACTGCCACTATTTGGGACAGCACATGACCCATCTCTGCCTATGACGACCGCATCATTTTCAAGCGTGTGCCGGAGAACATTTTTTTATGATAACTAGCAAAGAATCTTGACGGAATCAGCAAGTTTGCCATTGATTTTGACAGCATGACAGTCTTTGCTCAATCTAAAATGACACTGGCTAGGACACTGGATCTATGGTGCAGTCTATTGTAAAACGTGGAAATTTTGCTTTTTGTATATGAAGACCACTTGTCCAAGAAGACCACTTGTCCTCCTTTGTCTTAGACAAGTTTGACAGTAGTCTGAAATGTGTCCATCAAATTTATATCTTAGACATGGTTAGTGTAAAGAGAGAACTTTTAACTTGAAGTTCTATAACCCAATAGAAATTTATCCGCTATAAAATGCTGTCTGTAATTCTTGTTTTAGTTGTGCGATGCTTGAAACCGAGGCCTCCAATCAATGGTGATATGAAAGGCACCTGTTTGTACAAGGGAGTGATGCACTTCACCTGTGACCGCGGGTACAATCTTGTAGGTGTGACAGCCATCACATGCCAGGCAGACGGTACATGGAGGGGCAGTGTCCCTTCTTGTAAAGGTATTGATTTGACAGCTTTACATACAGCGATGCTACATGTATATGTCACATGGTCATTAACCTAGTACTAGTGGAATGTTGGACGACTCGGACTATTACCAATCCTCCAACATGCCCAATGCTGTGCCCTTAGGAAAGGCGCTTTACACAATTTTCCTCACTTTATTCAGGTGAAAATGAGTACCTAGCATTAGTTAGGGACGTCCCCCCCGATACATAGGACATTAACTGGAGGTCCGGTGTTTGGGAAGAGTCACACCCCATGCACGTTAAAGAACCCACCAAACCTTTCGCAAAAGAGTAGGGGCATTCCCCTGTGTGTGATGGTTCAAATCCTACTATATGAAGTTGGTGATTCACTTCAAATTACCCGGACAGAGGTCTGGCGAACACCTGTCTTGTATTAGCCACACGGTGATTTACATCATCACTGGGTATACACCCAAGCCGTAGGGAAGGCCGCATTGCACAAGTATAGCTTCTCGAAAAAGCATCTGTTGACAATGACTGATTACGAAGATGACGTAAAATGTTTCAACTTCAGATCTAAATTGGTGGAATAAAGTATGTTCTAATCGATTTAACAGATACCCTTGTCTGTAAATCAATGATTATGCCAACTTAGCAGCACGTAGTACTGTCCGGTGGAGGACCGGTGTTTGGGGAGAGCCACACCCCATGCACGTTAAAAAACCCACCACACCTTTTGAAAAAGAGTAGGGGCATGCCCTAGTGTGAGATGGTCCAAATTCTATAGAAGTTTGTGATTCACTAAATCACCCGGATGGAGGCCTGGTGAACCCCCGTCTCCTATTAACCATGCAACCCTAAATTGTGAAGCCGCATTGCACTACCAGCTGCTTGAAAATGCATCATGCTTCACCTTTGATGAAGATGACAAAAGAAGAAAAACTAGCACTGTAGAATCCACAACTTTCAGTGATAGTGTAAAACAGAATTTTGCAGGTCTGAAACTCCCAAAAGATTAGAGTGCAGCTCTGCCAGCCACGTATTTCTTCACACAATATCAAATGTACAGTAGCTCTTTGTAAACATTTTGAGATGGGGGCTACATACAACAACATTACATCTGTTTGTGACATTCCATATCCCTGAAGAAAGATGGAATAATATGAAATAATATGAACTGTGATGGGGCCATTTTCTTTAACAACGAGTGGTGACTTTTTTCTCATAAGTGGTAATGTTAAATTTGTGTAAGATTAGTCATCCAGGAATATATCATTAGATAAATAGAATTGTTATTAAAACTTTACCACTGAATAAAATTGAAACAATTTATTAACAGACATTTCGAGTATCTGTCAGACACTCTTCATCAGTGAAGAATATAAACAGTGGTAATTAAGTTTATTCTATAAGTGTTACACTTTGCTTCAATTTAATGTTTCAGCTGTGCAATGCCAGAGAGTGTGGGTTCCAGCCAATGGCAAAATGACAGGCTCGTCCAGTTCCTACCAAGGCTCGAGACATTTCAGCTGTGACCGCGGGTACAATCTTGTAGGTGCGACAATCATCACGTGCCATGCTGACGGTACATGGAGCGGCAGTGTTCCCAAATGTGAAGGTCAGGATCTTGTCAATGTCTTTCATTCATTGAAAAGTGCCCATCTGTCCTGCATTCAAGTACTCATAAACAAAAATCTTCTTGTCTTGATTCCCTTTATTTCACTTAATTTTTTCAAGTTATGTGATTGCAAGGTGGTCTTGTATGTGGTTAGGGTTGTTGACTCAGAATCTGAAGGTCCCGGGTTTAAATCCCTAGCAGGACCCGTGTTGTGCCCTTGGGAAAAGCACTTCAGACCTACATTGTATTTCCTCACTTGACTCAGTTGAAAATGAGTACATGGCTTCAGTTAGGGACGCCCTCTCGGATAGGATGTAAAGCCCGTGTTTCAGGAGAGCCACATCTCAAGCACCTTAAAGATCCCACCACACTTATTGAAAAGAGCAGGGGTCCTTCTTGGTTTGAGTGGTTCAAACCTTACAGTCTGGTCTCAGGGTTGACATCTTGAAGAGGTGATATTCACCTTTTATGTAAATCATTTCACAATGTTCTTGAAATAATATTGAATGATATATTAAAAAATAAGTATATAGCAAATTTAAACTGATATGCACGACTGAAAAGTTTCAAGCACAGAAGCTTTCAGATGCATCTTTTTCAGCTGCTTTATTTATTTATTTTTGTTTTCTTTAGCCATGGTAGCCCTCTCGGGGATCAACACTGCTTTGCAGCAGGGCCCTGGATAACCTGTTAAAAAATAAATACCATTAGATTAGGTGTGACAGGCCGTTTGATATGGCGTGTGATACACTGAACTACATGTACGCTAAGCCTAATATACTGGCTATTCAATACTTAAATTCAATATTTAGAAGTAGAATAAATGATGATGTCAAGTCATGTGGGACATTTTCAGCCAAATGCAGCAATGGCTACCAGCTACTCGCTCGAACCTGCATCCGGGTTTATCGTAACCGAAAGATGTACAGTGAAGCCCAGGCGGCCTGTGCGAAAGATGGAGCGAAACTAGCCATGCCTAAGACGAGGGAATTGGACTTCGCTCTGAGAAACCAAATTAGACGATTTAAACAGGAGACCTACTGGATTGGTCTGGTCAAAGAAAACACCTGGACATGGGCAGATGGGTCTCACTTAAAAGACCATGATTACAAGGTATGTTGACTCAAGCTGTGTGGTGTTCTTTAAGCTAAGAGAGTTATAGATTATCATAGATATCTGACCCTGGTGTCTCGGATCATGAACCGTTTGATTTCACTTGACAACAGGTCCTTAAAAGTAGTGAGTCTCATAAAGTTATCAAAATGAAGTTTCCATTTTCTCATTTTTCATGCCAGTCTGCTTTATATTTGTTAATGCACCGTTGCTTGCTGCTGATACTGATTTTTTGTTGATTTGTCTCAGAATATCACAATCTACATATTAAGTGAGGAATGCATTATGTCACCTATTTAACCCCTTGGAAAATACACATGTAAGTTAAAGGTATTTACAGATTGACTGAAACAGGCGCATATTGACATGAAACTAACTTGAAGTTCTTTTTTTGGTTAGGGATGGAATCCAGGAGAGCCGGAGAATTCATTTGAGGCATTTTGGACAAAATCAAAGTGCGTACAGTACTGGTCAACGTCTGGTCCCCATATGTGGGACGATACTAGATGCCATAATAGCCAAGGGTACATCTGCCAAGCTTCTTATAATACGATACCTTCTTATAATAAGATACCACGGAAAAGTGGAAACCTCATGACTGGTGCAGTACATATGCTCGCTAACTTGTTTGGGAGGTAAAAATCATAAGATTGTTTCTGACGAGTATACATGCCATGTACCTGACAGTGTATTAGGCCATACAAGTATTGATGTTTTGCTCAATAGGTTGATCAAATGTTCACTTTAAGGCTGCCAGTACTAGTTTTTTTAGCTTGTTGTGGCATGCCATTTTATATATAACAGCAACTGTTATATGATAATTCCCTATAAGACTGCCACTGTTGGCACATAAAAAACGGTTTTATCATTGAGGCATTTTCAAGTATGTCTTGAGCACCTCAAGTGTGCATACATGTACATGTACCTCATAGTCTGATACTGCATTCATTTAATAGATCTCTTTAACCCTCAAACACCCCACCTATTTTTGCGACTAAAATGACCAAACGGGGTCAGATTTGACCCCAATTTGTTTCGTTCAAAAATATCTTTTTTTTGCATTTTTCAGTGATCTTTTCACATACATTGCTTCTTCATTTTAAAAGGTATATTTTGGCATGTTCAGGTTTGAATAATTTAAGCTCATTATCATAATTTGTGCAAAAAGAGGAGGAGGGCCACATTTTTACTGAACTACCTTTATTTCTTGAATTTAGTCCCTTACATGTCTACACAAATATCACTATGTTGCTATTATGATGCAGATATTCAATACTGGGCTAAGTGGTTTGTAAATGTTTATAACATAGTATTCTTTTAACAATTAACAGCTGTCAATCAAAATGCACCAAGCCTGGGACACCCCCCCCCCAGTCAGGAATAATCATTTTTAGTGTTTGTTGGAACCCCCCAAAAAGGTGAATATTTCTAGAAACGCCATGGATGTTGTACAGGATAATGTTTTCATTCAAAGAGAAGGGATTCTGTATGTGTAGGGATTTTCCAGCTGTTTATTCTTAGCTTTATGTGTGTAAAATATAGGGGGGCACAGTAGGCACAGTATGGTGTGGTAGCAGGTATAAAAGTTAAAATAAAAAGGAAATCTTCTTTTGAATTGTTGTAAATTCTCTTCGGAGTAGACAAGACTATAGTGTCTACTGATTGAGAGTTGTCAATAGACAAACCCCTGTGAAATTTGATATTAGGTAGGTATACTGGCACACTGCTGTACAAGCCAGTATAGGGCCCCAGACACTGGACATGAGCCTTGCTCTCGATTCCCAAGGGAACTATCAATGAACTTCACCTTCGGGAAACATGATCAGATACCCCTAGTGTATAAGAGAGGGGGATAGTTTGTCTCAACTCTCTTTTTCTTTATCCCAGAATCTAGGCATGGACATGGGTGACCCTTGACCTCAAATGATAGGTCATGACCTCTAATAACCTATTGACCAAATCATGAAGCTAAGGTCACTTGGCAAACTGCATTATAATATTGAAGCAATTATGCTTCCTACAAGACATATTGTAGACAGCCAAAGCCTTTCGTGTGTTTAAAAAAATGCTCATATTCCTGAGCATTTTCCTGAAAATTCCATTAATTAAAAGTAGCGGATGAAATTTAGTTGGCTTCATTAGGGGCGAGTGTTTAGTTGCATTTTTTAATCCTTTCTGTATACAGGGCAGTTTACTTTTTCCCATATATACTTGTATAGGGTATGAAGGCATCACCATAGTCCATAGTTGCAAACTTGTTGTTTACTGTTCAGTGTAATGTAGCCAGCTGCCGCCGCGCCGCGTGCGAAGCTGGTGTGTTACGCCAAAGGGCGGCTATACAAATACAGATACCGATACTGGATGATATCGGACTGCAAACTTAGCAAGCCCAAACATTTTGTTTTTATATCAATTAGTAAGTTTTTAAATTCATATCAGAAGACAATAGTCCATACAATCATGAACTCCAAAACACGCACAATAAAATCCGCAAGCTGCTTGTGAAGATTCTGACAGTGAATAAAACTCCTCTACTAAGAGCCTTTCAAGTTTTCTATGACTCATACCAGTCTCGTTTTCAATGAATGATTGTAAAAAATGTGAATATAATATAATATAATATAATATAATATACATGTATATTCTGTTAAAAAGAATAACAGCACCATTGAATAATCTTAGTTTTACTTGTCACCAGTAATGCTTCGTAGGAAGACCATACAAATTTTGTAACGTAATTCCAAGACCTGTAGAACTACTACAATTATGTGAGAATAAAAGCCCATCTGTAACATCATTTTTGTGTAACTACTAAACAATAAATATAATGTCAGAATGAAAGACCATCTGTAACGTCATTCTTGTATAACTACTAAACAATAAATACAATGAAATAAATTAAATGAAAGCCCATTCTGTAATGCCATTCTTGTATAAAACAATTATCATGTCACATCCGTGAATAGTTTCATCAGGTTGCTAAGTCACTGAATAAAAAGACTCTTTTTTTCGCAACCAGGTGTTCAATTCAGCCAACGTTGCGGTGACCGTCTGTCACCTTCCTCAGAACCAGTCAGAATTGCCCTCAGGAGGGTGACAGACGGTCACTGAAACATCAGCAAACAAAGTTTTTATTCAATTATAATGTCAAAATGAAAGCCCATCCATGCTGGTAGAAGACAATAGCGTCATGTTTTTATGTCATCTTTTGGTCCAACACAAGAGAATCAACTCAACTTCGGCAGGTCAATAACCTTCCAATGATTAGTCTGCCAGTCGGTAAATAAAAGCGCAAACAACAATTGTAATAAGATTTGTGATTCAAAGCTTTTTGTTGGAAGGGGTGCCTTTCCTCGGCCAGAACATTTAGATGTGTGCTGTTATGATGAAGAAGTTATTATGGTCATACTCATAGTGAATTTATGATCCATCTAGTAGAAAGATAAGAATTTTGTAGGGTATATACTAGTGGGTATGGCAAGATGAAACAACAAAGGTTGCCAATAACATGAATTATAAAACTTGCTATTCTAGAAAATACCAAAGGTGTGGATTTCAATCAATAAGTTGTATTGTGAAAGGTCACACGCAGACAATTTGTAAAAACAATCACAGACTAGTCTCTCTCAAAAGAAGGCATGCCGTGCTATGTTATCAATAAGCTGTGAAGTGTATTAAGTATTCTTTCATTCGAGAGTTAAAAGCATTCTCTTTCAAATTGGGTTGTGTTGCAGTGTGTTTTTTAGTAAAAACAGTATGAGGTGACCTCACAATCGTCTATGGACCTTTCGTCGAAAACATTTGAATACTCATCAGTTAACTGACATTTGCAGTTTTTCAATTGCCTTTTTATCGGTTCGTTGCCCTCTTGGCGATTTTCAGGGTTTCATAAAAATTGTGTTTTTTTAATGTAAATTATAAAGACACCAGTCCTGTTCTCTCTTTTGCTTCTAAAAGGACAATTTGGGTCACTACTATAAAAAAGGAATAGCAAATCACTAGACTAAGTCTATATATATTTATTGATCTCAGTAAAAAAATATATTTTTCCAAAGCCATTCATTTGAATTAGTCTAAACACTGTGTGAATAACATCACAATGGTCTGTCGACATTTCGTTGAGAATATATTCTGACATTTTCAGTTTTCAATTGCCTTTTTATTGTTTCGTTGCCCTTTTGGTAATTTTCAGGATTCTATGAAAATTGTGTTAATTTTTGGGGGGGGATGTAAATAATAAGAACACCAGTCCTGTTCTATAATAATCATAATGATAATTTTTTTTTGCTTCCAAAAAGATAATTCGAGTCACTCGTATCCAAAAAAGGAATAGAACATCATGTAACGTTACCGGGTTCATTAATCGCAATAAAAAGAAAATTCAAAAGCCGCTGAATTAGTAATCAGGCCTTACCTGACTAAAGGTGCACATGTAAAAGGACAGTCCTACATGTAGCCACGTATAGCCTGCCTAAATTCAAACATCTTGTTGAACCTGTCAGTGTCAGTTAAGCACAACAGTGTTGGCTTGTCATCCGCCTGACTAATGGCTAAAGATTATGGTAAAGTTATCAAAACCCAGACAAGGGTCAACATAATGTCACGCATTGCTTTCTTGCATGCTGCCCTACGTTTTCAATACGTTGTGGAGTGTATAAAGTATTCTTTCATCCCAGAGTTAAAAGCATTCTGTTTCAAATTGGGTTGGGCTGCAGCCTGTTGTATGAGCTAAACACTGTGTGAATGACATCACAGTCGACCTTTTTTCGAGAATAATTTGAATATTCACCAGTTAACTGGCATTTGCAGTTTTTTAAAATGCCGTTTTATCGGTTAGTTTCCCTCTTGGCGATTTTCACGGTTTTATGTGAATTGTGTTTCATTTTGTTTTGGATGTAAATAATACTTACTAACACCGGTCCTGTTCTGTAATTACGACACATTTATTTGGCTTCTAAAAAGATAATTTGGGTCACTTATATCAGAAAAAAGGAATAGAAAATTGTGTGTGTGTGTTTGTGTGTATACTAGGTTCATTGATCTCAATGATTTTTTTTCAAAAGCCGTTGAATTAGTAATCAGGTCTTACCTGCCTAAAAGTGCGCGTGCCCTCACTATAGCTTGCCTAAATTTAAACAACCAACAGTTTAACCTGTCGGTTAAGCACTACAGTGTAGGTTTGTCATCAGCCTGCCCAATGGCTAAAGATTATGGTAAAGTTAGCGAAGCTCGGACAAATTTGGCATACACCTCTCGATGCCCAGTACCCCCAGACCAGGCTGTTGATACACTGTCAGGTAGGTTTCAATGTATTGATATATATATATGAGGAAAATTAAGCATAGTTCCTCGTTGAACAACTAATGTACACAAAATATGTGCATTCTGATCATTATAGCACTTAATTTTTCATGTACATGTAGTCCTTGTCCCAATAAAAAACATTGGGTTGATATTAGATTGAATTATTATATAGAACTGCAATTTGGGATCATTATAGTCACATGTTTTTATAGATATTTAACCCTCAAACCACCGTATGGGGTCAAAACTGACCCCAGGCGTATATAAATATGCGCCATTTTTACATTTCTTGTCGAAAACGAAATTCCTCCTATGAGTTTGTTTGTATATATGTCTTGTAACTTCTTATACGGTTTTACTGAGATTGGCTCATTGTTGACTGAGTTATTCTAGAAAGTTTATGCCTTGTCCAGTGGGGTCAAAATTGACCCCAGAAAAATATTATGCATTTTTTAATACATTTGCGTCATTTTTTGTCCCCGAAATTTCTTCCAGATGATATGTTTGCTTGAGCTTAATGCTGTCATGACCTCATGTTTTGAATGAACGCAATATTGAATCAGAAAACTCAATAGTTGTGACTCTTGAATAAGTTGCCTATGGAATTGGGGTCAAAGGTCATCAATATTGCTGCCTGTGGACCTCTAGTGAAATTAGATTAAATTATGATAATGAGCAGAAATTATTCACACCTAATCATGTCAAACTATCCCTGATAGATTAATGAAACTGTACATACATACAAACCAGAAAAAGAGTCACACTAAAAAACCGTATTCGTGCAAAACATTATGGGGTCAATTTTGACCCCATACGGTAAGATTCGTCGCAAAAAATCTACGGTTGTTTGAGGGTTAATAGGCTTATTGTCTAGTGCAATTTGCCATAATGTATCCAACTCTGTAATGAAGTTTTGAGTTGGAAATACCCACTCTCCTTGACTCTTGCTGCGCAAGTCATGTTTTTGTGCGAGACTTGTGCGTTTTTTGTGTGCGTTAATTTGTCCAATTATCCTTTCAGAAAATATAAAATTAAAGTATGGCTTAGATATTTTCTAACTTATAGATGGCACAGAACAATCGGGAACAAAAAAGGAATAATTATTAATATAATTAAGGAATAATATATAAATAAAGGAATAATTATTAATATAATTATTCTCTGTTACAACAGGTATCGACGATGATGTTGACAAACATGAATACAGCTACATCGATGAGGAGGAAATTTACGGCATACGACAGAATTATAAACAAGCAAGCTATAGTGGGCAGTCAACCTGTGCCAGGCAGCCAGACACACAACCAAAACAAGCAGGACCAACCCGTGTAATGCGGCCAGACACACAACCAAGGCCTGCAATCCGCAATACTAAGGGCCTCATAAATAACCGGATGTATGCAACTTCTGCTTCGGCCAAAAAAGAACAAGGTATTTTTTTTAATTTAGTCCTGTTTGGATGTTAGTTCTGTTGCAGCCCTGCAAGGCCACACCAATTTAATCATGATCATATTGGTTCTCAGATTTGCCCTCTCAATTTTTTTTTCTGATTTGAAAAAAAAAGAAGAAAATTCCAGTTCCAAATCAACTTCAAAATGCTCACTACTTTAATTTGGCCAGTTGAAGAAAGTTATTGTTTTTCCTAGTTGTTACAGTTTTTTTCATCTATCAATGCAGCGGTTTGATTACAAGTTCAAAATTCATTGTTTGAGTTACAAACCACCCTAACGCTTGTATGTTGACTTCATGACTCCTATTGTAGCATTTGGGGCTCTCGTGATCATAGGAAGCCAAGGTCTGTTTTTTTCCCTGTCAGTTCATATTTTTTCTTTTAAAAATCCTAGAACCTACACATCAAATTGGTGTGGCCTTACAAAAAGGAATTTTTGGATAGTGTTGTGGTAACAATGATTTTCTTGTGGATTCTAGTCAAAAGTATGATATCTCAGAGTATGTTTACTTAATATGTTTGTGTTTTATTTCATATTCATAATATACGTACTACATACAAATGACATATAACGATAGTGCAATTATGATTAATATGAATGCAGCAAAAAAAGGCTCCAATGTTTTTACCATCCCCTCTTCAATGCATTTTAGGGCAATTCAGATGATGAACACGACATGTTTTATCTTACCTTACTCTACTCTAACTCATTGAAACAAAACAAGTCACACTGCTAACATAAGAAATATAATACTATAATTCCATTTCAAAGAGCATTGAGATCTAAATAAAAGTATCCTTGTCAATAAATTATATCAGGGTTACATAGTCAATGTAACTACCTTAAATGTTTGCTTTATCATACCTCACATTGATACTTAAGGCCACACCAATTCAATTGTGTGAGAACCAATTACCAATTGGTTTTCAAATTTGCCCACTTCATTTTATAGGAAAAAAAATCAGGTTTTGAATCAACTTCAAAATTTTTTGCTTGAATTTTAGCCCCAACAGTTGAAGAAAATTATTTCTTTCCTATAGTGTTGTTACAGTGTTACAAAACACCCCAGTATGTTGACTTCATGACTCCTATCGTAGCATTTGGGCTATCACAGGATGCCTAGACCTGTTTTTCCCTAGGCTTTCTCTTCATATTTTTTTCTAAAACAAGTTGTAGACAATGTCTAGCATTTATGAAGTAATATATCATTGTAGTTCTTGTACATTGACACTAAATGGATCTAGATTAAGCAATAACATTATTTTGATTTTGCTGCTGTCAGGTACAACATGTATTTCTGGGCTTCTGAAAAGCTTGAAGAAGAAGTTTCGCCGTTCCTGTGTCGTCCGTGCCATCGCCATCAGCGTTGCTGTGGTTTCCATTGTACTTGCAGGAGCTTGTGTCGGCATGTATTTCACTTCCACAAAGGACAACAAGGCAGAGATTCACCCGGTCAGTGTCATATTTAAAGCCACACCAATTTTAATGAATTGGTTCTCGGATTCGCCTGCTTAATTTTTTTCTGATTTGCAAAAGAGAAAAAAAAACAGGTTCTGAAACAACACCATATTTCAGCCCAAACAGTTGAAGAAACTCCTTGTCTTCCTAGTTGTAACAGTTTTCCATCTAAAAATACAGCGGTTTGATTAAAAATAAAAAATGCATTGTTTGAATTATAAAACTGGTATGATGACTTCACGGCTCCTATCAATAGCATTTGGGGCTATCATAGGATGCCTATAGGCCTTTTTCGCCCTGTCACTTCATATTTTTTTCTGAAAAAAAAATCAAAGAACCAATACAATTGGTGTAGCCTAAGATACAAATTGAATGAAAATTGTATTTTCAGTCCTGATAATTGTCATGATTCCACACGCCTCCTCAGCTCAAACAACGGCTTCATAAAACTTGTAATTCATTCTGATTCATTCTCTCTCAGCCACTTCTGGAAACATTACGTCAACCTGGTATTCAAACAGTCCACACTTTAAACTTCCATTACCACTGTATTTTAACTTTACTTTACATAACTGTATTTATGTTTGTACACCTGTATTCGTTTTTTAAATTTTATGTAGTGATATGGGCCCTGTGCCTGAAATAAAGAATTGAATTGAATTGAATTGAATTTAAGCACTTTGAATGTCCTTTGGCACCACAAATAGAAAACACCTGAGATGAAAGTCATTCAGTACCAATGAGGGAGCAGTCAGAATAAATATTGTTCTGAATCTTATTAAACCTTTAGAGAGGTGTTGCCTGTTATTCAGCATCAAAGACCCTCATAAACAAACAGTTACAGAAGTATCATATTAATAATGGACAGAGATAATTTTTTAAAGCATTTCAGGCCATTATGATCTAGGAATACTGCTTTAAGATAACCTGCTGACTGTATTGTTTCCACACCATACGATATATGAATGATGTATTAGACATCAGTTGTAGGCATGTATTTCAAATTGGGATTTGTATTTTGCAAGGTTACCTAGTACATGTACTTTGTTTCAGGACCAGTGGCTTAATCCTTTTTTTAAAGTTACAGTTTCTTTTTTTGTTGTTGTTAGCAACATTGCAACATTGTTTCTGTGTACAATGTACATTGCAATAACTTTGCTTGTAAGCTTTGAACTTAATCTATGTCTCTCTTCTTATATACTGTAGCCACGCAGAATGTCGGCCCCAACGGATCGGAAAGATTTGCGTCCGGGGAAGATAGCAGCTCCCAAAGTACGTCTTTTGGGAACTGCCACCCCCTCTCCCTTATCCGGTTCTTCGAAGGCCATGCCACTGCCTACAACACTGAAAGTAAGAGAAATTCTTATATAATAGGTTAAACCTGGGTGTTTGGAATGCCATATTATGATTTGTTGAAATATAAATGGTTTATTTGCAAATTCATACAGAGCTAAAACAACATTGCAGCCTAATAATACAATGTAAACAGGCTGAATTACGCAGTTTCAGGGAATACACAACTGTACAAAATATCATCAATATTTACAAACCTAACCAAAACTGAATAAAAAGAATATGTACAAACAGTAGTAAGGTGATTACACAATATGGTATAAGTTACAAAAGACTGTTCATGAGTTTTGACAAGTACGGAATGGCACTGTTCCTGTACCTGTCAGATCTTATAAAAGGTATGCTAAGCTGGAACCCCCCTTTTAAGTCCATATTGTGAACGTCATTGCGGGTGGGGGGTAGCCAGGGTCGAAACGTTGGTGAATTCATCAGAGATTTTGCAAACTTAAGACAGAGTGATTCCCTTCTTACTTTTAAAGTACAGAGGTTAAAAGTTGAGAGTGCATCAGCATAGGAAGTATAATTATTGCCAAGTATGATTCTGAGGGCACGTTTTTGAATGCGTTCAAGTTGGTGGGATTGTAGAGTGGTTAGACCTGCGTGCCATACTGGGACTGCATATTCTATGACTGGTCGGACATATAGTAAATAAATTTCACAAAGATCTTTAGTGCAGACACCAGAGCGTTTTAGCTTTTTAAGCCAGAAGAGGCGCGAGCTTGCTTTTTTTATGATTGTTGTGACATGTTTTCCCCATTTCATGTCGGTAGAAATCCAAACACCTAAAATACAGGCATCCTCAGTATACTCAATGGCTTTGCCATTCAGTAACATTACAGGGGAAGGGGGAGGATCCTTCATGAAGGAGATACAAATTAATTTACACTTATCTTCATTCAATGACATACAATTTTCTGATGACCACGTGTCCAGTTGGTTAATTGCTGTCTGCATAGAAGATTGTTCACTAAAAAGTCTACTTTCTTTTAACGTTAGATCATCAACATACTTCCATCTGTTTAGAAAAAATTGCATCGCATCATTTACATATACTAAGAAGAGGACAGGCCCTAATTTTGTACCTTGTGGAACTCCTGATGCAATTTTCTCCCAACACGATGTTACACCTCGGTACCGAACACACTGTGTACGGTCATTAAGAAAACTACAAATCCATGGTAAGATAGAAGTGCGTACACCACAAGTTAACAGTTTACGGATTAGAAGAGTATGATCGATTCTATCGAACGCCTTGCTAAAATCAGTCAACAGAACAGTCTGGATAGTTTTGGGGGTTTCAGCGTCACGAAGAATAGAGTCGATCATACTTATCAAGTAGTGAACTGATGAGCGCCCCTTTCTGCTGCCATATTGGTTGGGGTCCAAAACTTTGTCTATGTCTTGAAGAACCCATTTTGTAATAAAGGATTCGAACGTTTTTATAAAGACAGACGTAAGTGATATAGGTCGTAGATTTTCTACTGATGCTGGGCTTTTCTTTGGAATTGGAGAAATAACAGCTTCCTTCCATTGTTTGGGAACACGCCCCTCCTCCAAAGAGCAATTGAAAATATGGGCAAGAATGTCGCTTAATTCAACAGCAAACGTTTTGACGATTTTTGGGGAAATGTTATCCGGCCCACAACTTTTCCTGGCATCAAGGCTTTTCAAAATTTCATAAACTTCATACGAATGAATATGCGGCACTTTTGAAGGAGAAGGCAGGTAAGACGGCAACGATTCGAAATCAAGACATGGAAGTTGGTTCACAATGTCTGAAAAGTGGCGATTGATCGCAGCAGCGATCTCTTTGTCAGTTAGAGGTGAACTGCTGGGAACAGACACTGATACATTACGGCGGACATTAAGAATGTTTCGTAGAGACATGTGCCATCTTGCTGGATTCTCCTTCTTTAAAACATGTATCTTATGAACATAATGTCTTTTCCTTGCCTTCATACACAATCGGTTTACACGGTTCCTTAGCTTTCTATACAATATCATATTACCGGAATGAAAAGCTTGTTGTCTTTTCTTAATAAGAGATTTAATTTGAGGGGTAACCCATTCTTTATCTGAATTGTGTTTAACGACAGATTTCATAGGAAAATGAAGGTCTATTCTCGTTTGAAGAGTTTGATAGAAAGTATTAACTTTACTCTGGATATCGTGGGCATCAAAAACTTCTGTCCACGGGTGTGACGAAATCCATTGTCCAAAAGAGCGGACCTCAGAGTCTTTAAAAGGGCGAAATTGTGACCTTGTTTTAGTATTAATAGGTATATGATCATGGGGAGACCATATTACCGTATTATGATCACTCATTGCCAAAGGTTCCTCGATTCGAGGATCCTGATAAAAGGGCTTTAAATTTGTAATGATCAGATCAAGAATAGCTTCTCCCCTGGTGGGCTGTGTAACAAGCTGGTTTAGCTGGGTTCCATGAACAACATTACTGATGTCACATCTATTAAAATCCCCCAAAACACATATTCCTGCATTAGGGTACCTAGTATTAATCTTATCAATACTGTCTATGATGTGTTTACATAACATTTCCTGGTACGAAGACGCTGGAGGGTTATAAACTGCACAAATAGCAATATTCGAAATTGAGCGTGGCAGCCAAAAGGGCTTGACCAGTACCCACAGACACTCAAGTTCTATGGGTACTTCAATAAAATTCATGATTTCTGAAGGTATGGAATCTTTAACATATATAGCAACTCCTCCACCGCGGCCTTCGGTACGACATCGAGAAAATAGGTTAAAGCCATTAACTTGTGTACATTCAGGAGGATGCTCATAAGAAAACCAGGTTTCAGAAATGATGGCAATATCTATCTTATTGTCATTCAAAGAAACAGAAAGGTCTTCTAACTTATTTAAAAGGGATCGAGCATTACTAAGCAAAAAAGATGGCAGCCTTCTAGTCAAAGATGGTAAATTGTTGTCCTTAATACTTAGTCCCACATTCTCTTGGCCATCCTCAGTAGACTCGTCTGCTCCGCTGTCCGGAACTTCCACCTGCTGCTGGGAGCTCCCCGTCCGTGAAAATCCACCGTCGTTGCTGTTGGCGTCCTCACGGCGTCAGAATAGGATGTCCCAACACGAACCCTTGATTGGTTCTCACCCCTGATAAAGCCTATCAGGTTTCTTGCCAGCTGGATAGTTCCCTGTCGGTTCAAGTGTACGCCGTCATGACATAAGAAGTATGGTCCTATGTTACTATTGTCAATAAAATTCCAGCCATTTGCAGTACACATTCTTGCCAAGCCAATGTTGATCAGGTGAGTTCGTTCAGGGTCCATATCAGCCCGCGAGATGACACCGGATACTGCGATGTTCCTCACACCTGTCTCCTGGAGAGTTGATGACAGGTTGTGGGTTTTGTCGACAACTGCTTGCGCGGGGTCCCTGTTGTTGTTGGTGCCGGCGTGTATGATAACGGTATCTGGGCTTTCAGACGAAACGATCCTGTGTGCCGGGGGAACCAACTGTTCAACACGAGCACCGCGATGTGTGAAGCATTTCACATTCCCACTCTTCGACATTCTGTTTGGCTTTAGATCTTTGACCATCGAATCACCAATGATGACAGTTTTCTCCGGTGATCTGGACTGGTAGAACCTCTTTTGTTGGTGTTTTCGATAGGACCTAATCTGGTTATTCTGATCGACAGCTTCACATTCCTCTGGAGGGGTTACCCGTTCATTGTCACAGCAATCCAGCAGGGAAAAACGATTTGAAGTTCTGATCGTTTCCTCAGTGTCAGCAGAGCGTTTGTTCAGTCGCCGTGATGTTTGGCCTTCCTTTGGTTGACACCAGTCAGAGGATTTGTTGACTTCGGTCTTCTCATCTGTCAACACTTGGATGATCTTTACCAGGGACGCATTTTCGTCACGGAGTCTCTGAATCTCGCGGGTTAGATCATCCTGTATGTTGTGGGTGTCGTTTTCCTTTGGGATGTTTGCAGTAATTTGTTTTTCGAGCTGCTCAACCCTCTCAACAAGAACCTTCACCGTCTCCGGAAGCGTTTTGCATGACCCGCATACCTGTGACAGGTGGTTGGAATGCGTATTGCAAGATTTGCATACCTGCGTCGGGTGATCATATTCAACACTGCTCGCTCTTCCACACAGTAAACAAAGAGGAATCAGTGGACTTGCTATATGATCATGGTCATCCTCGAGTAAATCCTTCCTTGGGGTTTTGGTCATAGTTAAAGGGAGTTCGTCACTTTCACAGCTTTGACTCGAAGACCCTGCATCTTGGCTAGGGCGTATGCAGTCCTTCAATTCTTTACTGACGTCACCGGAATTGCCAAAGTTAAACAACGCTATGATGTCTCTGATAAGAGTAAAGCGCTGAAAAGTGTTTTTGTTCCTTCGCACTAACCTGGCATCAGATAGATCGTCAGATCTGTTAGGAAGCCTCTCGATGCTGTCAAATAACTCCTGACGTACTTGCTTCAGGGCTTCCAAGGTGGAGGGGGCATTGTCTGTAGCGATTTCAGCGATACGATCAGCTTGCCAAGGAGGGTTATTCTGGTGACTTTCAAACTGCGACAGTCTGTCCAAGATCCTGTCCTTCAAGTTGGGAATGACACTGCTTCCAGAAGCTGCCATTGCTATGATACAGCGTCCGCGTCCCTGGTGACGAAAACAATGGCGGCGTCCTCGCCCTCCCCAGGTAGACTACTCCGGTCTTGTAACTTCCAGATTTTAGTCCAAAAGTGACACAAAACGGACCAATTTTTGCAGATCCGCACACATAAAGTCGTTTGCAACAACTTAGATCCTCGATTCAGGTTCGATGCAGACTTTCGACGGCAAAAAGAAGCATTTTCTAACGAAACACCCAGGAGCAAGAAAATGCGTGACCATAGGTTGGAGACACCTAGCGGAGTACTGATGATGTCAGTTGCAGGCGTGCATATCAAATTTGGGATTTATATTTTGCAAGGTACTAAATAAATGTTTGAGGTTTGGTGGCTCAAAATCCTTTTTATAAAGTTTATGTTTCGCGTTGTCTTCTGCCATTCCACAAATGCATAAACTTAAGTTTGCACTGATGATACAGACACACTCTAGACCTAGGCATGGACCCTATTGCATTCTGGGGGACACAGGGCACTATGGGTAGCTCAGGGGGCAAACAACATTATTTACCATGACAAAACATATTTATTTATTTATTTATTTATAACAATTTACTACACTGTGGATGGTATGTTGGAACAGGTGTTCAGGGACACCTTTTCAAGGCTACCATACCGACAAAATCATAAAACACTAATACATCACATATGAAATTATAGATATTCATAAAATCAGAAACAAGTAATTCAAATAGATCTTATATGCAATTGTAGATATTCATAAAAATCAGAAACAAGTAATTCAAATAGAGTCTGACTTAGAATTCAAATCAAAACAAAAATAATGCAAGATAAGATACTATTATTATTATTAATAGGATGAAATTAGTGATAATATTACAAGGCTGCTCTAGACTGTAGGTTTGGTGGAATCTATTCCACATGCATGATTGAGCTTCCTTTTAGCAGTATGACTGAGTAAAGAGGGACAAGATACAATGTACCCTTGACAAAATCAGTGGCACATGCGTACTGTGTTCGGTCAGATCTATGTTGTCATGGTGATGATGTTGTTTGCCCTCCTGATTAGCTCATAGTGCCCCTCATATCCCAACAGGCCATAAGCACGTCGGCAGAACATACTGCACCTGCGCGAAACCCGTAATGTATTGTGCATAGCACTTTGGCAGAACGTCTCATATGAGGTTGTATTAGAGCATATAAGGTTGACAGCTTGTCTGTAGTTTTCAGATGTTGTATAGGAAAAGATGTTGTCAGCTACGGGCAAAATTTTGATGCAATGTTGACCAACGAAAAACGTGAAAGATCAGGGTTTTGCGCAGGCGCAGTACGTTCTGCCGACGTGCTAGGCAATACAATGTATAGGATCTGTGAATATCATCTAGGGGGTACATTTATGATTTTATACACAACTCACTCACTCACTCTTACATTCTCATCACTCAGCATTTGGCCGCCCTCAGCAAAGACCGCAAGATGACAACTGAACCACCAGAGATCAAAACTACAGCACCTAAGGTAACAGCTAACGTTGGACCACCAGCGATGACAGCTACACCACAAGTGATGACAACTACACCACCAGCGATGACAGCTACACCACAAGTGATGACAACCACACCACCAGCGATGACAGCTACACCACAAGTGATGACAACTACACCACCAGCGATGACAGCTACACCACAAGTGATGACAACTACACCACCAGCGATGACAGCTGCACCACAAGTGATGACAACTGCACCACCAGCGATGACAGCTGCACCACAAGTGATGACAACTACACTGCCAGAGGTGACAGAGTACTTTCTTGGAAATTATGTAATCATGTACATTTTCCTCCTCATATACAAAATTGATCCATAGAATAATTTCCCCAGCTGCACTTTTCAAACCACATTTATTTATTATTCTACAATGTTATCAAACTCTGCAAAAGGCAATTTAAAGGATTGTAATAATCATTTTCTACCAGAATATGACACAACACTATTCACTATGTTCTTTACATAAAAAATAGAAAGTCTGTATTTTTCATTGAACCACATTTGTACACTCAGAGAGAATTTTTTCCACACTGTTTGTACAGTTTGTTGTATATGTAGTGTTTTCTTAAAGCCTTTCAAATGCCTTTTCATGTTGCAAACTATGCATGTACATTATGTGCTTACACCACAAGTATCATCACGAGATAACAAAACTAGTTGTTCTGCTGCAGTAGCATAACGAGCTGCTAGAGGGCCCAAAATTTAATCATTTCTTTGATAAGGCCTAACCACATACCAAGTTTCATGACAATCCATCCAAAGCTTCTTGAGTCATTGTGCTACACAACATACATACAATCATACAAACACTACCAAAAACATTTATGTTGTGTTTGGACAATGCGATTGGTTATTTGGGTGAATGTTCCGGGACGTGGCTGTTTGTCCTTGGTGCTGATTGGCTGTCCATGTCTGCATGTAACCTGTTCTTGGTGCTGTTTGGCTGTCCATGTCTGCATGTAACCTGTCCTTGGTGCTGATGGGTTGTCCACGTCTGCATGTAGCCTGTCCTTGGTGCTGATTTGCTATTGGACTGTCCTCGGTGCTCATTGGCTGTCCACGCCTGCATGCGACCTTGGGGCTAATTGGCTAATCATGGCTATATGTTGACGGGATGATACTTTATTTATCTCTCGTTTTGTTTGCTCATCATGTAGCATGATGACTCACGGAGGAACTGGTACAACGGGTACACGTCGGACTGGGCAGGTAGGACAGATCGTGATGAACATCGTTGGACTGATTATGTCTCAGGTGCTGCAGGTCTCTTGTCCATACTGCTAAAAAAATATGTATAATCGATAGTTGTTATCCGATTTATTTTCGCCTTAAACTTAAATATAGACTTTGAGGCATCGCTTTTGACCATGCAGGATGTATCACCTTGACTTTAATGTCAAATTGTGTCATTATATTTTGACAACAATTATGTTGCAATGAATGTAAGTTTCAGTGCAATTCAGACATTTCAAATCTGCAAAGTTGTACAAAGAGCAAACTTTCGAAGACCATTTGTGTGACTCTCCCTTTGTCTTTTACCACAATAACTCCATGCCCTTCTTCATGTTAATCAAATTAATATCATCTTCAAATTAATATCATCTAAAACTTTAACCATATGCTAAAAACAGCATTATTCATAGACTCCAAGAGTCAGACGCATTTTCCCCCAGAACAATTTACTGTATTTGATTTAGATTTTTAATCTTTGCCCACTTGGAATGTTTCATTATTTGGTTTTTGTCAATTTTGACAGGATTACTTTCCAAATACTCAGTCACACCAATGTATATTTCTTTTATAAATTTGACTTATTGGTTCAGCTTACATACATGTAGTATTTATACAATCATTGTACACCCAATATTGCCCAACTAGCGTCAGCCTATCACCAATAGACATTGGTTTCAAGTTTTCATTATGATAGAGAATCCTTGAAGGTTTGTAGGCCAACAAGTAGTGACAAATTTGTATAATTGGTTTTGCATAATATGAACCTACATGTTACAGTAGTACTTAGAAGTGCCCAGTGATACCATTTAATGCCATTACTGTTTGTACTGTTAAGACTATTTAAAGGGCAATAATAAGTACACACTAAATTACTGTAAACAAAAGAGTCCAATAGTACATAAAAAACACAAGTCATATCGTAGACGGTAGGGATAGAGAAGTAATGTTGTGTACATCAGTACCTGTATGTGTATGGGTGGAGCATTAAAAGGGCAATAACAAGTGCACACTAAATTACTGTAAACAAAAGAGTCCAATAGTACATAAAAAACACAAGTGATATCGTAGACGGTAGGGATAGAGAAGTAATGTGTACATCAGTACCTGTATGTGTATGGGTGGAGCATTAAAAGGGCAATGACAAGTGCACACTAAATTACTGTAAACAGAAGAGACCAATAGTACTTTAAAAAACACATGCGATGTCAAAGATGGTAGGGATAGAGAAGTAAATGTTGTGTATCTCAGTACCTGTATGTGTATGGGTGGCAATACAGTGCTGTAATACTGTTACAATTGTACAGTACACATGTACAGATTTCTGAAGAGCAGATTTCTAAATGATGGAAGATTGTATATTTATGCTTGAAATCACCAGATTCAACTTAGTGGGTCAGAAACACAATTATTTGGGAATCCATGTTTTGGTGGCAGTTCTGAATACATAATATGTAGTGTTATCTTAGGGCCACAAGTTCAGTACAAGTGTCACATTTGAAAGGGTCAGTAGAAAGTGGAATGGACTGGATATGAAATATAAGAGAGTACCTAGCACATGAGACATTTTTGTTTAAATTTATGTACTTCAGATCTTCATAACTGTGATTAATAATATTTAGAAAACATTTCATTCTAAGTATTTTGATTGATGATCATTATCTTGAAATATAATGATGCAATTAGCAACATCTTTCGAAAGTTTTAATCAGTATTAAATTTTAATTTGTTGAATTTAATATGGATTTTCCTTTTTTTCTTTGAATATATGTTGTATGCCATTTTCTGGCAGCATAATGATGCATTTATGCAACTGCTGCAAAATTGTCTGTAAGTAACATTAATATTCATAGTCATCTATTTGATATAATATATTATACAGGTTGACGTGACTAGAATGGATAGACAGTAACTCACATGACTTTTTTGTAAACATATACATTTGTAACTCTTCTGTTTTGTGCAGAAAAACAGGCCCTAGGCCAGGTGTGCCTCCTTTTAATTTTGTAAAATCGAGTCCAACTCTGGACAATAACGTAAGTCCAATCACACAAGGTTAGCATTGTTATTGGAGCACTATATACAATACTGTAATTTTAGTTTGGATCACTAAATACAGTCAAACTTGCCCAAGTGACCACCTCTATACGCCAACCATCTGGCCATGACGACCGCTTTTTCTCAGTCCTGATTTCCCCCCGTAGACGTAAGCATTAAGGGACTTGTCTAATAAATATAAGTGACCACTTGTCCAATCATGTGACCGCTACTGGTAGTATTTGAGAACACCTATGGCCCAATCTCTGCCAATGATGACCGCGCTATTTCAAGCGTGTGATGGAAAACCTTTTTTTATGATAATATCATTATTATAATAGTATATCATTGATGATATAATGAGAAATCTTCATGGAATTGGCCAGTTTGCCATTGATTTCGACAGCATGACAGTCTTTGTGCAATGCAAAATGGGGTCAATGGGGCAGTCTATTGTATAATGGGTGGAAATTTTGCTGCGGTTTTCTTGTTTTTTTGTCTTGTCTTGTTGCCATGCATTTTGAATAATAAGACCACTAGTCTAAGACCACATTTACTCGGTCCCCTGGGTAGTCGTCTTACACAAGTTTGACTGTACAATACTGTATCAGGTCCTCTACACCTTGATTTGGTGTGCATGCATATTGCTACACACCCATGCAGTTGTTCGAACATTTATTGTGTTTAACTTTAACTGCAACTAATAGTAAGGGTTGTTTTCATTGTATTTCTAGACAAATTGTATAATATGTAGTATGTATTTTAGAAACAGTAATTGAATTGGCTTCAATGAAGCTAAGACCTGACAGTGTATTGTATTTATTTGCCCCATTTGGCTTAAAGTACAAGTTACAAAATACAAGCTAGTGTGATAAAAATGATGATGATGACAGCTAAGACCTGACAGTGTATTGTATTTATTTGCCCCATTTGGCTTAAAGTACAAGTTACAAAATACAAGCTAGTGTGATAAAAATGATGATGATGACTGGTTTATTCACATAAATATACACAGGTTAAAAGTCTATATGGCAGCCTAAATGGCTGAATTGTCGACCACTTACAAGTTAAAAGCTTGAAGACACATGTACCATAAATTCAGACTTACACTACACAGACTTATACATATGATATATAAATATGCTTCTTTTTCAAAATATTCCAAAGAAATGTTCAAGTAACCTCAATCAGTAACTAACAATTGTACTAACTCTATGGCTTGTAAGTCACAGATGATGGTAATGTGATATGTTTCATACTATATACAATGTATATGTTAGTGATGAATATGATTTAAACTATCATGATAATTATTCTTATAAAGGTCCATCTCTTCTGGATCATTCCTCCTTTAAAAAATCAAATCCCCTTCTTTGATAATATTCACAAATACTGTTACATGTAGCTCACTGTTTACCAGTATGTTTACAGTCATGTAAATGCGGTGTGTGTATTCAAATAAAACTCGTACCAAAATATAGGGCTGCGCAGATATTTTCTTAGTCATAGTAATTATCATCATTTTATGTCATCCTGCTATCAAAGTTCTAGGTCCATATTCGACATATGAACTTCACTTTGATATGCTTTATCAAACATAATTGATGAACAGCAAAATGATAAAAGTGATATCTAATATAATTGATAAACCTTATCAACTAAACCTTTTTTTAAGTTGATAGAGCATGAAGATCTTACAGGTCTAAGAAAAGGCACTCATAACTGGTAAGAAGGGTATTCTTTCTGGAAGAACTACTTTAAGGTGTCTCAGCCATACAATTATGTACGTGTCAATGACACATTCAAATAATGAGTCTGGGTGGAATGAGAATAGCTATTTTTTTTTTGTGTGGGGGGGGAGCTGCTCAATCATAATCATTGAATACCTTGCCTCACCTGATCCTTTGAAGCCTTTTAAAATGTTAAGATTGGTATTTTTCTTTTTTTTCCAGAAAAAAAATACTTAGTCCGGTGGTAACAAGCTGGCGGGTGGAAAAGACTGAAGCCGCTGTTTCATAGTTTTAGTGATATGCGTATTAGATTCTAAACATTTTGTTGAGCTTCCAGACAACACCAGGTCCTATGCTTTAATTGATATGCGCAGTGGATGGAGACTGGCTTTTTGAGCAGATGAAGTAAAGATGTTTACTGATTCAGAGTTAAAACTAAAATTTTAAAGTAATGAAACATTTTAGGTGATGTTTGATCTCTTGAGACCACAAGAAGAAATAGTGTATACTGGTCATGCCATACCACCAGAGGCGGCGGCACGAAATTCCAATTGGGGGGAAAGATTTTCGTTGAACAATATTTCCCCTAGCGAGCGTCGAAGGTGCGACGTACCTAGGGGGGTCTGGGTCCCGGAAAAATTTGAAATTTTAACCCTCGATCTGAAACACCATTTCCTGCATTTTGAGCGGTAAATTTTGCTGGTATAAAAAGCTAAGTTTATTCCCTCTATTAGAGGACATTTCGTTCTCGAACTTTTCCGGGGGGCATGCTCCCCCAGGAAAATTTGAAATTTTAACCCTCTGAAACGCCATTTCCTGCATTTTTAGAGGCAAATTTTGCTGGTACACAAAGCTAAGTTTATTCTCTCTATCAGACTACTTTCGTCCTCGAACTTCTTCCGCATGCTATTTATCTCAATCAGGGAATTAAGGCTGCTTTGAAACTACTTAGGGTATTCTGAGATCAGACATTAAACATTGAGTCAGTCCTTAGTTTAATCACAATACTTGGTATGATTCGTCCACATCCGCACCGAGAAATTTAAAAAGGGCGGCCGGGCCAGAACCAGCGGAATTTGTTTCGATATCGTTACGAATGGCGCTACAAAACGAGATCTATCTTGGTCAGAATTAATGCACATCCTCTCAACTGCGTGAAAACTCGCGCCATATTGTTACGTAATGCACGACTGATAAACCAATCAGAGCGCAGGTTATCTGAGGTGAACCAATCAGATGCGGTCTTGCATGCGGTAATGTGTGTATGTAGAAGATGGCGCCCGTGTGATTTGAAATGGTAGTGCGCGCGCAGCGCGGAAAATCCGTTTTACAAGCGGTTTTACAAATAGAAATCCTGCTGTTTGATGGCTGGTCATTACATCTACCAAAAAAAATTCACGACGCCCCCCCAACATTATTTGGGGGGGGGGGCGACCCTTCTGCCCCCCCGGTGCCGCCGCCACTGCATACCACACACGGATCACTTAGAGCATGTGGCATGTGGGAACACCAAACTATCTGTAGCTACTACTACTACTACTACTACTACTGATGCTGTTTCATTTAAGTTGCATCAAATTGTGTGTTTAGTTAATATTAGAGTTCTGACAGTATACAGCTAGGACGTCAACATGTAAATTAATCCACACCACAAATGACCTTAGGTTTTAATCTTTAATCGCCCTTCAAACAATTAAAACATTTATAAGTCACTAATGTCACAAAAGGTCAACACGGCGTCCCATTTAGTTAATGATTTAAAACTACATGTAGTAACAAGTATCAGACAGTGAGTGTATTTATCTAACATCTATGTAGAAAGATTAGAGATCAAAAAATTTGACATTATGTTTGAAACTTTAAAGAAGAAAATTAATGTGATGCTCACTCATCACTCAATGCTTACTCATCAGTGGGTTCACTTAAAAAAACCTTTGGACTGCAGCTGCCATGTACAAATTGTAGTATGACGTGATGTTTGCTTATAGTTGGCCCCAACACAACACGACACGGAAACCATTTTGGGGAACAGCATGGAATCAGCATTTCCTTTCTTTTCTGCTGAAGTCTGAAAATGGTGTGTTCTGTGGTCTTTGTTTTGTACTTGATTGTCACAATTGCAGTCCAAGTTTACACCCAGGACAATCAACTTGAAGGTATGTTGAACTTCATAATTACTAAGAATCAAATAGGACAGATTCTATATTCTATAAAGCTTCATCAGTCCATTAGCTAAGTTACAAACTGTGTACTATCTAAGTAAATTGTTAGAAAACAAGGTTTTTATTTTCATTTTGTAAGAAGTACATAAGCCACTGCAGAATGGCTGATGAATATGCACTTACATGTATTGTACGTCACAAACAGTAGACATTCCAATTAGGTAGTGATTTATACTAAGTTTAACTTAGTATTTGTCAATGAAGGAGAGGGGCAGAATGATATTGACCGGTGTGTTTAGAAACCATGTTGGGGCAGTCTATAATTGTGGGTAAATTACATGAACCTGAATGTCTTCCATTGGCATGACCTAACAGTATTTCACCAAACATGCTTTTCCAAAATACACTACTGTGGCAAAAGCTCCAGCTGCATATAGCTAATGGTATATGAGACGATTTCAGCACGACGGTGTTTGTCTTGTGTGTATTATGATATAGACTGAGACAAGATACAACGTAGGTCAAAAGTATTATGGTTAATATTTAATTAGTTAAATGTTTTCTGTACCTTGTCTTACAATTAATAGTTTCATTTATTGGACATTCAACATTGTCTATTGTAGATGCAGTGACATGGTGGATCTGTGAGAACAAACAGGACACCATAGAGTGTCGCAGCCAGGACAGAATCAACATTATTTCAGCTTTCTATGGGAATGAAGGCGACGATGGTCACTGCAATAGTTGCAGTGTTCTCTGTGACTGCTCTTATGATGTTACAGCACGTGTACAATACATGTGTAATGGCAAATACACCTGTGAGGTCAGCAGTCATAACGACGTGTTTGGAGATCCCTGTGTAGGGAGAAAAAAATTCCTGCGACTTACCTACAGTTGTGACTACGGTATTGTCTCTTTCAATTTATCTACTGATCATGAGTTCTTAAATTGGTTTGTTCAATTGTGACAAACTTTATATAGCTGTTTTACAAGTTAAAAGGTCTCGTCTTTGTTGTGTTTACTAAGGAAGTAACATGTTCTGTAACAGTTTTCCTTTACTAGTTTGCATAATATATTGTTTGTGAGGTGAATAATTCTGTTAAGGGTTTAAACGCCAAAAGAAGCATCTCGCTGTTTTTATTAAGCCTGTAAGGCCCATAGACTTTGCGTATGATCCAATGAATATATTAAGTAAATTTTTTTGAAATCCTTATTATAATGTATTGTCTATGACACCAGTGTTGACAACAACAGAAAGGACAGCTCAGCCAAGTACAACAGTCACTGCTACTACATCTGCTGTAATCACTGAAGTTTCTTTTAAAACTGCTGGATCTGCTAAAACAACAGGTTAGTCTAATTGTGCCGATCTAAAGGAAGGGGTCATAGGAGGCAGTATCATCTTATACTTTGTAATATTCATATTCTGTTCAAATGGACCATGAGTCACTTATTTTAACAGAAAGCTTTCATTGACTATTATGATTGATTTACAAATTTACTGTTGGGAAGCCAGTGACTACATGTAGTACTGAGTCTTATTAATTTTAATTATTACTTGAATTGAATAGGATGGGTAAGATTGTAATATTCAGTATGCCAAGATAACAATTTATCTAAAAGATGTTGTTAATAAATTTCATATCTCTGAGCAGGGTCCATCATTCGGCCTCAAACAACAGTTGACACTCAACCTGAGACAACTGTGAAAACAATTGAAGGCTTCACACATGAAGACACCAGCACTTCAGGTAATGTCTTGTATGTAGAAGTAGTACACTGTCCCATTGAAAAAAATTATAATTGGATATTGAAGTAACATTATTGTGTACAAGGTGTTACACATTATTCCACTACAATGAATTATTTATGTTTCAGGAACTACATGGGATGTCACCACTTCCTTGAGGGGAAATTCTGATGCCCTGAACAGCCACGGTATGTGACTTTGCGTTGTCACATAATGCATGATTCCACTTTACAAAATTATACTTTTCTTCTTATTCAGTGTTCTTTCAAATCTGTACTTTGTTATTAATGCTCTATTACACAATGTAGTTTTTACAAACTTAGGGTAGTACTGTAAACATAAAATTTTGTAATGTCTTAATGCATTTGTGTGAAAATTTAGCATTTAAAGTACCTTTCTTCTTGAAACGTTATGGTAGTATATTCACATTTGGTTTTGAAATCAGAAATACTTAATTTTTCTTTTACCCTCTCCTCTCTTAGGATCACCAGGTGGCACAGTGATAATGGCCATTGTTGGTGCCAGTGTGGTTGCGTTTATCCTCATACCTGGAGTTGCAGGTTTTATTCTCTGGAAAAGAAGGTATTTACTAAATCAAATTGTTACAATTGTTTCATGTATATATACAAAAAGGTGGTGTTGTATCAGACTTGTTACTAGTAATGTATACACTGACTTACAATAGATGCTTTTCAGGCCAATAATAAGACTCACAATACATTTTGCTTTCTCCCCCACTGAAAGAGACATTCATATTGAAAGTGTGGCCACTATATGGCATGGAAATGTCTTACTTATTAGTTAAAAAGTAACCTATTTCTTGACAGGAAAAGACCTGATTCAACAGAGTCCCCAACCAGCACACACATCTATGATGAGGTCACAACTTCTTCTAACATTCAACTCACAAACACAGGCGCCACCTACCGGACTGATGGAAACTGCAACCCTACAGGCCCAGCTAACATTGCCGACCTCTACGCAAAACCAAACAAGAAGAAATCAGCTCCCAATGTCGACCAACTCTACGCTAAGCCCATCAAGAAGAAAATTAATGACTTAAATGTTGATCAGATGTATGCCAAGCCACATAAGACAACAGGTGGCTCAAATAGTCCCTGTAACAGTGGACTAAACAATGAAGAAGAGGGTTATGTTGATAACATGTTGTATGAGTCTACCGGTACTATCACATTTTCTACAACTGGTAATGAGGAAGGATATGTTGACAACGAGTTGTATGGAAGTACTGCATGAAAGTATGCAGTGTAATGTTGGTTAATAAACTGAAGGAACTTCTGTACTTTACTTTTTAGACCATGTACATTAGTAAGGAATTTCCCACTTCTAGATTTGTTGTTTTAGTTTTAGATTGCAATTGCAATGTCCAAGCTATTGAATAAGTACAGATAGACAGACAGACAGACATGCACACACATTCACAAACACACAAATAGACAGACACATTGTGTCAAGTAGTTTATTGCTCATTAGGGGTGAAGTAAAAAAAGTACAAATCAAGTTGTATACAATAGATACAAGTTGTTTCATTAATAAAAGCTTTTTGTTATCATAAATGCTGAACACATTTGTCTATCTTCACTTAAATCAACGGTGACATGGGAAACAGTACGTAGTATGTAGAATGGGGGCAATATAAAGGTTGTATATGTCAACATGAACAGAGATAGCATTGCTCTGTCACATATTTACTTGCACCTACACCAAATGACCACTGACCTTTCAATAACAGGTGCCTTTTAATTCCCCAAAACAATTAAATATAAACAATGCAGCATGAATACACATGACCATAACAAGATTGTGCATTACTAGATAATTTGAAATCGTCCCCATGCATGACATGTACATGTATCATTAAAATATAGAAGACGTTACAGTGTGTGCAGCAAAACAAGACAATTTTCTCAAATTATCAGGTGGTCTATCTCATGACCTTTTGGACTACTAATAACGGTAGCTACTGTTACATAACGTATGCACATTGTATCTTAGGCCACAACAAGTAATTTTAATGGATGGCATCAGCGCGCGCAAATTGATTGTCACCTGATTTCTTTTAAAAATTTTTGTTGCCTTCTGACAATGGTCAACATCATGAACATGCCGAAAATTAGCATATATGTCGTAAATTATCAGTTCAGAGACCATCAGGGATGAAGCAAACTTGAGGCAAAATTGCTCGCGTTTGATGGCAAGTGTTGACAGTCTAAGGTTATGAATACCCAGTGTACTAGTAGCTCCCATGGTTGTACGACAAGCTCTTTTCTACAATTTTGCTAGTTTGGAGGGGTATACACATGTACATGGGGAGGCAATACTGTTAAATACAGGAATAAAAGACCTGTTGGTTGTGATAATTTGTCCCTTCAATTCTTTTTTTGTCCCTTCAATTCTTGTTTTACAAGGTTTACATTTATGACGTCAAAATTTAAAAATCTTGTCTTTTGTGCCCACTTTTTTTTCGACCTGTCGCATTAGATTTGGAGTCTGTGTAGAATATCATCCGTAAAATTTACTTGGTGTGGCCTTATCATGTAGTATCACGTGTTGTATTTGCTAAGTTGGTCAGAACGCAGAAACAATTGAAGTCTGGGGTTATGATAAGGAGATTTCTGACATTACGAAATCACCATTTCTGTCATTCTGCTAACAGAAGTTAGGGTAGAAAGTAGATTGCAATGGCAGGTCTGAATGTTGCGTGTTTTCACTGCTTGTTTCTGTACTTGGTTTTGACAACTGTAGCCCAAGTTTCCACCCAAACCAGTCCAGGTACGTCCTCGCTTATCCAGAATCAATGTGAGAGATTTGCTAGCCATGAATTTTAAACTCTGTTGGTAGCAAGGTGTGTCTATTATGCAAAGAAATTAGCGTTCATGTATCACTATCACCTACATGTAAGATCATACTGCCTTATGTCCCGAATTTGTAAATATGTGTGCCTTCTATTCCATACATTAGTTTTGATCTTTCTTATTGTGCACATGAACTAGAATAATTAATCATTTAAGATAAGGAATTGCTGTAAATATGTGTACATGTAGGACACCAAGAGCATGTTACTACCCATCCTGTTTTCGAAATGCTTCAATTTTTGAATATTCAACATCCTTTATTCTAGGTCAACAGACAATAGTGATCTGTGAAAACGATCTGGGCACAATACGGTGTAGCGGACAGGGCAGTATCCACATCATTTCAGCTTCCTATGGTCCAAAAGACCTTGAAAGCTACTGCGGTATAATTTGTTATGGATATTACGGCGCTTCCTGTGACTGCACTTATGACGTAACTGCACGTATACAGGACATATGTAATGGCCTCTACACGTGCCAGATTCGCATTGACAACGCCTTTGAAGATGATCCCTGTTCAGATTACAACAGAAAATCACTACACATTACTTACGACTGTGACTATGGTACAGTTTTCAGCCTTTATTATTAAAAGTTACTTTATAAATAGTTATCAATATTATTTTATTTCTTAAACAACAGAATGCATATTGTGTTTGTATACGTTCAGTTTCAGGCTTTATGCATTGACATGTCCGAGTTTGTTTGATTTTGCTGAAATTGCATTTTTATGATTTATTCATGAAGGTATACAACAAAAGAAGTACATCTTATTTACAAGACATCCATTGATCCTCAAACCTGGAAATGTTAACTTTGTAAATTAAGCATTCACTGTTTCCAAACAGTAGCTACAACACCTGTGGTTATAACAGAAACGACAACTCCCCTAAAAAACAACAATAGCAACTACAGCTACAGCTACAACAGTGGTTGCTTCTTTTACAACTGCTGAACTTTTCAAAACTATAGGTAAATGATGTCACAATGACTTTATAGTAATTCCACTAAATGCGTGGGACGTTGTTAATGTGAGGGTTTTTGTATTGTAATATCCATGTATTGAAACGATAAGTTTAGCTTAGCCGTGGCGACTGTTACAGGGTTTAATTCTCTTACTTGCTGTCCTATATATAGCCCATACGGCCCAATCAGAGACCACCATTCCAATTGGAACGACGGTTGAAACTAAACCAAAGCTGACAACGAAGGAAACATCTGAAGTCTCCGCCAACATTTCAGGTAATGCCTTTTATCTAACTATCAGCATAGCTCTCTCTCTCTCTTTCTCTCTCTGTATTGTTAAGTAAACATTTCATTGCAAATTGAAGCAGGATCACCGAGCTTAAACTTCTGTATACTTTTTTTTTCATTTCCATGCATGTCAACACTTCAGAAACTACTGTGAAAGTAACAACTGCCTCAAGAGGTAATCATGATGCCCAGGATGCCAGTGGTAAGAGACTTTGTGTTGTCTATTACTATTAGGTAGTGTACGATATTTAGCGGGGGGGACCAGTCGTCTGGGGGGAGGGCCTAGGAAAAAAATTGAGCCGTGGGGAGGACGTAGGAAAAATTATTTTACCTGGAGGAGGGCCTAGGGAAAAAAAAAAGATTCCATGATCCATGAAAATTTTTGACGTTTTTATATAAATGATATATTAGTGTATTTATCGAATTATCGAATTTCACATCATCTTAACTCTGTATCTTTTAGGAATGCAATGTGTTATTTTCTCATCTTAGGACAAGCATCATCCGATAACATGGTTATCATAGCCTCAGTAAGCGCCTGTGTAGCTGCTGCTATCACTGGAGCTGGAGTTACAGGTTTTATTCTCTGGAAAAAAAGGTAATATTATAATATTATAATACATTGAGTTGGTTGACTCATTCCATTTCACATATTAAAGAAGCCAGAACAGAGAGGAATTTTGAAAAATAATGCATAGAACAGAATGATGCTGTAACAATATGATTAAAGCTTAATTTTCAATCTATAAAATCAAATCTTTATTCAGTAAGGAACTCGCGGGATGACCCGAATTACGTCCTTGTTACAAAACCGATCACTTACCAACAATGACTGTACACTGACGTAACATAATTGAAACTCACTTAGAACATTTACAAAACAATAACGCAGTTAAAAAAACCATACATAGAATACGATTACCAAGTGCGGTTTAACATGCGTGCCAATGGTACTACTGGTTAATTGTCTTATTGTAGAGACGAACTGCACAATGCAGGAAAGAGTTGCTCAGTCTCTTAGTCCGGGCTTTAGGTACACTGATTGTGCCAGAGTTTCTGAGTCTGAGTCCCGTAGCACCTGACCTTGTAGGTGGCACCAAGTCATGTAGAGGGTGATCCTCCTGCAGCATGCGTTGGAACAGGTGGACTGCTGCCTCCTCCCTTCTCGACTTCAGTGTGGGCAGGTCAGGCACACTGCGTCTTCCTCCCAGAGAAATGATGCGCAAGGCCCGGCGCTGGACCCTCTCAATGGCCAGTTCTTGCTCATTACTGCACCCGACGAGTAACACATGTGCGTACTCGAGCACTGGCCGGACTAGTGCCAGGTAAATCTGGATAAGGTCCGTGACACTGGTGCCTTGTTTCGTTAGAAGCCGTAAGTAATGTAGTCTGCGCGACGCCTTACTTATCATAGAGGTAACCTGTTCGTTGAAGGTGAGGTCCTTGTCTATGAGGAAACCCAGTCCCTTGGCACAGTCAACAGATGGCACTGGTTGACCTCCAAGAGTAATCGTGGGTGGAGTTGGGACAGATCTACTGAAACAGATCTGGAGAAGCAGGCTCTTCCCACCGTTCAGCGTCATTCTGTTGTCCTCTGCCCAGGAGTTAAGGTGAGAGGACTCGTCCTGTACAGTTGTGTCCTGATCGGCTAAGGGTACGGAGAGAGTCCTTGACAAGGTAACGTCATCGGCATACCCTACGTTCATTGTGTCGTTATGTACGGTGGTTCTCGTGCTCATGAAGAGAATGAACAAGTAGGGGGAAAGAACCCCTCCCTGCGGCACCCCCGACGTTAGAGTGCGCCAAGAACTGGTCTCGCCGTCGATGACGACTCGCTGCCGGCGGTTCTGTAGGTAGCTGAAGAGCCATCTCTGCATACGAGGGCTAACGTGGATGTCAATCACGCGCTGCAGGAGCCGAGCGTGGTCCACGCGGTCGAACGCTTTACTCATGTCAGCGAAGATAGCTCTGACCAAGGTCGGCTTGTTCGAGTCCACTGCTGTTAGCCACGTTTGCACCATTCGAACCAGAGCCAAGGTCGTTGAGGAACCCTTTACATAGGCGTACTGGTCCTTGATGACAGTCTGAATGGAAGGTAGTAGCCTTTTCAAGATACTCCTCTCCAGAAGCTTTGCTAAGACTGAGAGCAGGGACACTGGCCTCATGTCCTGCGCTCGAGCTGCGCCAGCACATTTAGGCACCGGGACCACGTTTGCCGACTTCCAGTCTGTAGGTACCGTTCCTTCTTCGTATGAGGCGTTAAATAGGTGTGTGACAATCGGGGCAAGGTCATCTGCGAACTCCTTTAGAATCCAGTTTGGTAGATTATCCGGACCACATGCCTTCTTGGGTTTAACAGACTTCAGGAGACCCTTGACCTCCCCAATCGAGCACAATTCAGGTCCAGGATCCCCGATTGGCAGAGGAAACATGTGGAGTGGCGAACCAAGGCACCATGACTCAGAAAAATGCTGGCTGATCGTTTCCGTCACCTGTCTCCCTGAAGTCCCATCCATGTCAGAGCGTCTCGGCTTCTCCTGCGATCTACCAAGCTCCCGGTTTATACATGACCACCATTTGCGCGGGTTTTCCTGTTGTAGCTGCTGTATGCAGTTGCGGTAGTGCCAGCTTTTGGCCTGCTGGACCACAGTTTTCACCCTGTTTCTCAGTTGTTTCCACAGGGGCGACTTTCCGTGTCGCTGGAATTCCGCTTGCCTCTGTGAAATAGCTCGTTTCACCCTTTCCGTCATCCAGCCTTTGTCGTTCGTCAGAAATGACCTACGCTTCAGCGGGAAGTGATAATCCACGAGACTTGTGATGATGTCGTAGAACGCCGGGACTTTCTCTTCCACAGACGTGGCTTCCAGCACTCGTGACCAGTCAGTAGTGGCAATGGCAAGTCCAAAGCTAGTTTTGTTGGAGTGAGTGACCACTCTACGAGACAGCTTCACTGGTGCTTGCTTTTCACCTCGTGACCGAGCCTGAAGCATCACACAGGCATGGTCACTTCTACCTATAGGTGCGATTATCTGAGGATCACGATAAAACCGAGCAATATTCGTGATCACGACGTCGAGAATAGCTGTGCCCCTGGTGGGCTGCTTGACAATCTGCTTTAGTGTCGGATGGGCAGCATGGATACGTCGCAGGGGTAGCCTGTTTACATCTCCACAGAGCAGGACACCGGCTTGGGGTTGTCGGCTGTGAATGCCATCGATGGTGTTGACTATGTGTTTCAGAATCTGATCATTTCCATCTTTGTTGTTTCTACATGGAGGGTGGTAAACAACACCCAGTACTATAACGGGAACAGGCCTTGGGAGCCGACATGGCCGGACCTCGATCCACATTACTTCAAAGTCCTTGGCCTCAAGGTCTTGGAGCCTTCGGGCAGGAATGGAGCTTGAGATGTATGTGACCAGTCCGCCACCCTTCCGACCTAGTCTGTCTTTCCGAAACAGCTGAAAACCAGGCAGTGACAAAACGTGATCAGGTACATCAGCATTTGTCCAGGATTCAGTAATGCAGGCTATTTGCGCGGAATAAGTAGCGATCGTGGCTTCTAGTTCATGTTTTTTGTTGCAAATCGAACGTGCATTGCAGACGAGAATTCCCGGCATGGGGTTACCTACTGCGGGTAGCGGGTGCCCGTCCTTCTTAATTGGATCTACGGCAGCCAGGTTACGATGTTGTTGTTTACGTGACTGCTGGTATGATTTGCATATGAAGGAACCGGAGAAAGGGCGATGACCAACTATGGTAGAGATCTTACGTACCATCCATTTCCCAGCTTTTTTCCCCCGAGGTCTGCTTCTCATCCGCATTAATCCATGGAGTTGGAGTCTGTCCTTAATGGTTCTGCTTTCCTGTGGGTCCACCATGGGCATAGAACGTCTCAGGCTTCTGAGGAAGTTCAGGGAGTATCGGAAGACGCCAGAGGCCGCCATTATCCCATAGGCGCAGGTCTCCTCGGAGATCCTCAGAATATATGTCAGTAATCCAACAGAGCACAGCAGGTCTCAGTTCTAGACAATCCTGACACATTCACATGGCACATAATAACATGTATATTGCACTATCCCAAGAAAAAACGATGGTTGAAGATGTAAGGGTTCGCCAAGTAGGGTGTATTACGTGGTAGCGTAGTGGCCTTGGCTTCGATGGGTGCCCTCACAACGTTCGTGTAGATAGCCGCCGATGTTGTAGATGTACGTACAGACCCGAGAAATGACACAGGAGCCAGTGCTACATAGAGACGTGTCTGTATTCTCTCCTCTCCCTCACTTCCCGAACTGACTTAACTACAAGAGTGCATGGGTTTTTATATCCTCTAATCGCCTACGTACAGATTTCTTGGAAAAAGTTACATAGTTCCTATAACAGTCATTATATGAATCATTGGTCATCACTTCCTCAGACCTTAGTGGACAAGCCCTCAAGCTATCCCCAAATAAGGCAATGGCCGGAGGCCACGCGCGTGTCCAGCAGAGTCCCCTGGTGGGTTAGAGTCGTTACCGGTGTCACTCAAAGGTCGCCCACTGTTCAGGCCATGCTTCTCAGAAGAGAGCAGGGCTAATCTGAGTCATGCACAAGGAAAGTGAATGTCCTAGGATGTCCAAGAAACTGTCCTTGAAGAAACTAACTCTCGCTATACTATAGTATAACATAAGGTTAGAGCACCCCATTACATGCTCCCCTTTCAAAATAGAGCCGTCCCCGGCGACGTAATTACAGACGTGGTTAACATTAGTACAAACTAGGAAATATATCAAAGTATTACAATATAGCAAATCGAAAGTTACGTGTTATCAAAGCGACGCTTAACAAATACAAGAGAAAATACGATCGTTCCTTAAAATACAAGTTGCAACATTATTCCTTAAACATTCCGCATTCTGACATCTTAATTCACAGTTCATTCATCTTCCGAATTCGTCTAGAGTTCATGATTCTTCATTCCATCTTCTGTTTCTTCTCCTGGCTCGTCCTTGGTCGTCTTGACTCGTCTGCGCAGGTGCACTCGTCCCATAGCCCGTCTTCATACTGCACGCAGGTCCCGAACTTGCGTTGATCCTTCCGGTAGCATGTCCCCCGGGGCCCTGTCGGATGTACCGCCGGTGGTGAACATTGTTGCGCTGTAGAAGTCCCTGTTGAGGTTGATCTGCAAGCCGTTGTCCTGGAGACGCAAGTGACACGGTTGGGGGTCCCCGATGAGCCGTGAAATCCTGCCATCCGCACTGTGCCTGTATGGGGAAGAGGGACGGAAACACACACAACGCCACAGTCCGACCATTCTAAACTATCTGACTATTAAGTTCTTCCTCGCGTTCCTCCTACTATATTACCTCAGCTCACCAAGAACATATCTCGCTTTATGTCCCTGATGGTCTGTACTAACTTAAATAAACAACTTATCCTATGTCACAATTTCGCAAGATAACCAACCAGTTCATCTAACTAAGGTGAGATCTTTTCCATCTGAACGAAAATTCAGTCCCCGAGGTCTGGGTTTCCAAGGAAACGAGTCACCAACCCCCTACCAACTGACTAATCATTCCCCGAACTGGCTGGGAATCTGCATCCTCAAAACAATGTTCAATTTCCGTCTTCATGGTCAATCTTATCCGCCAAGGTTTGAAAAGCGGAGCGCAAGAATCCTTTCGCGCGCTGCCGAAGCGATTTCACAGCCCGACCTGTCGGACTTGCCTCTATTTTCATTTGCCAGTTTCCATACCGATCGGGTGGTACACCACGATTGGCTCTAATCGGATATCGGTTCCGTTCCTCGTCATCAGGTGGGGCAGGGAGAACTTCTTCCGGTGCAGGTGGTTGAACATTTGCATTTTCCACTTGTTCATTCACGATCGGATCTATAGGTACGTTTACAGGTTCAACAGGTCTAGGTTCAGGCACAAGTAAAACCGGTATCCCTTGGTTGTCATCCTCATTATCACTGCTTTCCTGGTTATTCTCGGTGTCGTTTATCTCGCCTACAGGGTGGTCATTAGCTGATGGGTTCCGCCCCCTTCTTTTGTTAACTTCCCGAGGGGCAAAAGTACAAGGGGTTAACATGTCACGGTGTAATGTTCTCGTGGGGCCCTCTCCCCTTTCAGGCGTGACTACATACACAGGAACATCCTCATTAGGCTGACTTTCAACAATGTGGGGTATCGTTTCCCATCTATCCTTTAACTTGTGTCTACCTCGATGTTTCTTGTTCAATATCAACACCCTTTCACCAGGTAGTAATGGAGATGTCTTAGCCGTACGATCATAGTTCTTCTTCTGACTCGCCTTTGCTGTTTCGCTGTGTTCTTTGGCCAAATCGTAAGCATATTTATACCGTTTCCAATGATCCTTAACCCACTCATCATAGTCCATTTCCTCGTCTTGTACTTCGTTAGGTTCTGTCCCTAGCGTGAGATCAACAGGTAGTCGTGCCTGTCTGCCAAACATTAGGTAGTATGGAGAGTACCCCGTAGTACTATGTACGGTGTTATTGTACGAGTGAACCAACTCAGGCAGATATTCTGTCCATCTCCTTTTCTGTTCGGATGTCAAGGTTCCTAACATATTTAACAGGGTTCTATTAAATCTCTCACATTGTCCATTCCCAGCCGGATGATAAGGAGTGGTTCTAGACTGTGCTGCTCCATACAACTTACACAATTCTTTGATAGTGGCAGACTGAAAGTTAGCGCCCTGATCTGAGTGTAGATTTCTTGGGAAACCGTACGGCATGATGAAATGTTTCCACAACGCCTTGGCGGTCGTGGTTGCCAATTGGTCCTTAGTAGGAACTGCCACACTGAACTTGGTAAAGTGGTCCGTAATCACTAAAATGTTTTCATGACCACTGCTCGATTTTTCAACTTTCAGAAAGTCCATGGCAACTAACTCAAGGGGAGCAGAAGTATGTATGCTAACCAATGGGCTACGGTTGTTTGGAATTCGAGTTTTCCTCAAGCAACACCTTTCACATGTTCTCACCCAATTTTTGATATCCGCTTCCATACACGGCCAATAGAATCTCTTTCGCAACATGTCAGCAACACGGCCGGCTCCAAAGTGGCCTGCACGTGTATGTACAAGATCAAATACTTCTCTTCTCAGCGAAGTCGGTAGGACTAACTGCCATCTACCTTCCTGAGCTAAAGGGTCATATGCAGTCCTGTAAAGCACATCATTTCTCAAATGCAGGCGGTCCCATTGTTGTAGTATTCTATGTACCTCAGGAGTCTCCCGATTACGTTCCTTCTCATTAGGCAGGCGACCTCGTTTCACATAATAATGTACTCTCTCAATAGTCGGGTCGTCTTGCTGTTGTTGTGCTAATTTCGTCTTTGTGTGCCCTGACAGGGATGCACAAGGTTCCTGATCAGAAAGAGGTTCTTCAACTATCTTCTCGGACAGTGTAGGTTTTGAGGCCGGCCTGTATCTATCACAGAAAATCTTAGTTACTTGAGCTGTGACAGTCTTCCTGTCGCTGTCCTGACCTTCATTCTGACTGGCAGGGAGGCGTGACAATACGTCCGCATTGGCATTATTCTTCCCCGGTCGGTATTTGATATCGAAGTTAAAGTTGGCTAGCCTGGCCACCCAACGCTGTTCTGTCGCACCCAATTGTGCCGTATTAAGGTGAGCTAGTGGGTTGTTATCAGTATAGACTGTAAACTTAGATCCGTACAAGTAATCTTTGAACTTCTCTGTCACTGCCCACTTCAGCCCTAACAATTCTAACTTAAATGAGCTATAGTTATCCATATTCCTCTCAGCTGGCCTAAGTCCTCTAGAACCATACGCAATAACCTTTTCCTTCCCTTCCTGTACTTGAGATAAAACTGCCCCTAGTCCATCATGACTAGCATCAATATACACTACAAAGGGTAGACTGTAGTCAGGGTAAGCCAACACATCGGCACTCATTAGGCAGTGACGTAAAGTATCAAATGCCTTCTGACACTCATCTGTCCATAGAAACGGCTGAGACTTACGCTGTCCCTTCTTGTTCCCTGCTGTTAAACGATGTAGGGGAGCTGCTATCTTACTGAAGTCCTTTACAAAACGCCGATAATAGGAACAAAAGGCAACAAATGATTTCACTTCTCTTGGGTTTCTCGGTACTGGCCAATCACGCAATGCTGCACATTTCTCTGGGTCAGTGGCTACTCCATCTGCCGAAACAACATGACCCAGGTATTTCACTCTACGTCTGAACAAGTGGCACTTGTCTGGTCGAAGTTTCAGTCCGTATGACTTTAGTCTAGAGAAAACCAAGCTCAGGCGGGACAATTGTTCGTCGAAGTCTTTGGAGAATACTATGATGTCATCTAGGTAGATGAGCAGAATCTCGAGATTTTGGTCGCCAAGACAACGTTGCATCAGTCTTTGGAATGTTTGGGCGGACCCCGATAAGCCCATACTCATTCGGTCAAATTCAAACAATCCAAATGGTGTACAAAAAGCAGTCTTTTCCCTGTCTTTTTCGTCCATTTTCACCTGCCAATAGCCACTAGCCAAATCTAGGGTGGAAAACAGACTAGCTCCCTGGAGCGCATCTAAGGATTCCTCTATACGTGGCAACGGGAAAGCATCTTTGTGTGTCTTGGCATTCAGTTTACGGTAGTCTACACAAAATCGTAAGTCTCCATCTTTCTTACGAACCAGCACAACAGGCGACGCCCAGGGACTACAACTTTCCCTAACCACGCCCTGTTCTAACAGGTCACTAACATGCTGCTTGACTTCTTGGTAAAGGGCAGGAGGAATTCTCCTGTACGGTTCCCTGGTGGGAGGGGAATCACCAGTTGGAATTCTATGAGTCACCGCATCAGTACATCCGAAATCATACTTGTGTGCCGAGAACACATCAGCATGTTCATCTAGAAACTTCTCCAATTTCTCCTTCTGTTCCTCTGTTAAGTCTGCCCCTGACAGGTCAACTTTGGGCCTAGAGGATTGTGGTTTATTCTCACTATCAGTAGAACACGAGTGGAAATCAACACGAATTTCATTTTGGCTCACTTCTGTAAACTCTACCGTTCCCTGAGGTTGAATTTCAGCTTGATACAATTCTCCTAAAACTGCATTGTGCCCAATCTGAACATCATAATCAGAAACATTAGCTATGCGAACAGGAACTCTCCCATGTCTGACTTCAGCATAGGTACGAGCTACAAGAACTCCATTGGGAAGACAACCTGTTTCTGGGGTTTCAACTAACACTGAATAGGGTTTACCATCTGGTCCTGGGCGAGCTCTACAGAACAAAATCATTTCATGGCCAGCCGGCACTGTTACTTTATTCCTACCAGATACACGTGCAAGACCCACTCGACCATCTTCTCTCGCGAAAGATCCTTGCTTCTTGATAGATTTAATCGTTTCATTCCACGACTGGTCTACATTCTGCGTCTTATTCTTTGCACTTAAGTTGAATGGTTGGTCCCCGAATTCTTGCAAAACATTCATACCCAAAACACCAGGGGCTGGACCTTCCCCTTCATCCTCAACAACGATTACCCCCCGTTTTTCTAAGACTTTCCCCATGAATTGAACATCTAACTCACAGTAGCCGACACACTTAATAGGGAGACCATTTGCTGCCGTTAGCTTAAGCCAGCTCGACGTGTCCTTCAATCTTTCACCATTATTTCCAAAATGAGTCTTGAAACAGCTATGCGTCATTGTGGTTACTTGGGATCCTGTATCAATCAAACAAGGCACGGTTTCCCCTTCAAAGTTCACATATCTAATTTTACATTCCCCCACTGTTCTAGTTAACAAAGTATCTTCCTTGCGGTCTACTGGTTCACTAGCTACTTCTTTCTCTTCTTGTGGGTTCACTTCGACCTTGTTACAGCTGCTATGTACTACTTTGGGACAAGTTTCTTCAATGGCTTCAATCACAGTGGACCCTACTGATCGTCCACTCCGCCTGCCAGGATCCATGGTTGCGGAGCGCTCTAGTTTGGGTTCACCGCAGGGCTAGTGAACCTTGCACTATTTTGCTGAGGATTCCTTCTACACTCACGAGCCATGTGGCCAGCTAAATCGCAATTTCTACAAATGGGTCGTCCAGAAGGATCCCATTTGTCAGTGGGGAGAGCTCGGGACTGACGAGCTGTCGGGTCATGTGCAGATTGGTTATTGACCGAGTAGGAGTTTGGAGTTGGAGGGCGCATGGTCAGCCTGGAGATTTCCCTACGGAGGTTATCTAGGGATTTCTCAGTCTCCTGCCGGAAGCGGGTTAGTTCGTCTACCATGTCTACATGGCTCCCCACTGCCATCTGTCTAGCCTGTACTTGTGAGCTAGCCCCCCACTCTCCACTGAGATGGAACGCCTCCTCCTTTATCTCCCTAAAACTTCTAGGGTTAGCCGCTGGGGCTCTCATGACCTCTCTACGTAGTTGGCGTCGAAGCCACTCGTCTCTTATACCGTCTAGAAATCTGTCTCTCAAAAGACTATCACTGTCCACTAATGGGTTGCCCCTCCGCCTATCGGCTCTCTTCAATAGCTCCTGCAGTGCCAGGGCATAGTTCTGTAGGGTTTCTCTGGGCATCTGTATCCTGGAGTAAAACTGGCCCATAATGACCGAAACGGGGGCGGTGTCCCCGAAAGCTTCTACCAGTCTATCTTTCAGCCTGTCTAAGTTTGTCCTATCCTCATTAGATAAAACGGCCACCTGTCTTCTTGCTTCCCCCTCTAGCTGGCGGTACAATAGGCCTGCCCTATGGACCACGGGGACGTTGAATAACTGAAAGGATCCTTCAATTTCGTCTAACCATTCCTCGATTGACAAGCTCGACCCGGTCCCATTGAATTTGGGCAACTTCCTGTCGAAAGGCAGATAGCCCATTCCGAAGTTCAAGACTGGATTTACCTGATTATTCTGGTTTACTCCGTTCGGGTTTTGCTGATTTTCTCCATTCTGATTATTCTGGGGATTTGCACCATTCTGGTTATTCGGAGGGTCTACCTGTGCACCATTCTGGTTATCCTGATTTTCTCCGTTCTGATTATCCTGATTTTCTCCGTTCTGATTATCCTGATTTTCTCCGTTCTGATTATCCTGATTTTCTCCGTTCTGATTATCCTGATTTTCTCCGTTCTGATTATCCATGGTTCTTTGTCATACACGTATACACTCCTATTACTGAAACGGTCGGACAAAAAGGCGTGTGTGTCTCCCCCTCAACCCACAAACAAAGGCACTTACCGCCGGTCTTCAGTCTGTCGTAGCGTTGATGTTGAACTTGACTCCTGGTCCTCTGGGCGACGTACGCAGCTATCCCACCGCTGCCACCAAATGTAAGGGTTCGCCAAGTAGGGTGTATTACGTGGTAGCGTAGTGGCCTTGGCTTCGATGGGTGCCCTCACAACGTTCGTGTAGATAGCCGCCGATGTTGTAGATGTACGTACAGACCCGAGAAATGACACAGGAGCCAGTGCTACATAGAGACGTGTCTGTATTCTCTCCTCTCCCTCACTTCCCGAACTGACTTAACTACAAGAGTGCATGGGTTTTTATATCCTCTAATCGCCTACGTACAGATTTCTTGGAAAAAGTTACATAGTTCCTATAACAGTCATTATATGAATCATTGGTCATCACTTCCTCAGACCTTAGTGGACAAGCCCTCAAGCTATCCCCAAATAAGGCAATGGCCGGAGGCCACGCGCGTGTCCAGCAGAGTCCCCTGGTGGGTTAGAGTCGTTACCGGTGTCACTCAAAGGTCGCCCACTGTTCAGGCCATGCTTCTCAGAAGAGAGCAGGGCTAATCTGAGTCATGCACAAGGAAAGTGAATGTCCTAGGATGTCCAAGAAACTGTCCTTGAAGAAACTAACTCTCGCTATACTATAGTATAACATAAGGTTAGAGCACCCCATTACAAAGACACCAAAAGCACTCCTGCAGGGGAGAGGTACAAAACCGCGGCTGCCCCTACAGGAGCGCCACCTAGTAAAAAAAAAAAAAAAAGAATCTAGATCTAGAAGTTCAACTGATCCACACAAGTGCAACATCAACCATCTTATACTAGACTACGCTATCGTGAAGTTTTCTTGGCTTACCATCTTCAATACTGCTTAGCATGTTTTGAGTTACTTTTGACTATATAATTACATATTATAAATATTACACAACTTCAATGTAAAATATGACAAAGAAGTGTGTGATTACTCCTGAGGATAAATATGTCCTGATATACTTCTTGGCAGAAAGAGACCACCAACGAGTGTATACAACAACATCTATGATGAAGTCGCAACGTCCTCCAACATACAACTCACAGACACAAGCACCACCTACCGGACTGGTGGAAACTGCAGCCCTACAGACCCAGCTAACATTGCCGATCTGTACACAAAACCAAACAGGAACACGTCAGCCCCCAATGTCGACCAACTCTACGCTAAGCCTACCAAGTATAAAACTAATCACTCAAATGTTGATCAGATGTATGCCAAGCCACATGAGACTACAGGTCCCTATGACAATGAACTAGATAATGAGGAAGAGGGTTCTGTTGATAACATGTTGTATGAGTCTACAGGTAATATCACAGCTACTACAGGTAACGGGGAAGGATCTGTTGTTAATGCGTTGTATGGACGTGTGTAAACTACTGTGTGTACTTAAGTATACAGGGTTTGATTTGAAAAGGCATCAAGATATTCGAATTTCCTCTTTTTTTAATGATTTTTTTGTCTGCTTTATTAATAGGTACATGTATGACTGTTGAAATTATTAATGGAGACGCTTTCTCAAAAGATGGATATGAAACATTGACTAGTACAAACAATATGCCTGATGTAGGACATGTGTAGATGTTTTGATGTAACCGTCATTCAACATTTCACACCAGACACGTACACACACAAACACACACACAAACATACACAATTACACACACAAACATACACAATTACACACACACACATACACACAATTACACACACACACACACACACACACACACAGTCACACACACATACACGTGCACATACACATACACAGAAACACACACACACACACACACACAAACATACATGTACGCATACAGATAAGTACACGCACAGAAACATGCACACACACACACAAACATACACCCTCACACACACACGCACACACGCACAAACATACATGTACGCATACACATAAGTACACGCACACAAACATGCACACACACACACACACACAAACATACACCCTCACACACACACACATACATACGCACACACACAGATACACACACACTCACTCACACACACAGAGAGAGAGAGTCACACACGCACACACAGTACGTCGAGCTCACATAACATATAAGTGTATATATAAAGTCATAAAAAGACTCTCAGTCACGTAATGTTTATCTCGAAGTGCAATCTAGTCTAGGTATTTTGTATGCACACGCCTTTTGTAAACCACTACAACGCTACCAACAATAAATTTTACCGTACAGTTACCAGAACAAGTGATAGCAATGCCATTGTTCCAAGTGTCTGACTGTAAACATTATTTTACAAAGAGCCAGTTCACGGACATTTTTTGTATAACCTGTTGCTGCCTTTGCTAACCTTCCGAACTATGGCAAGTACATGGCGACTGTGGTTACTACCTATAGAGTCGTCGCCAAGTACAAACAGAGTGGTTGTAAATTAAATATATTTCCCACTGAGTCCAAGTACGTGTTGTTCATATACTTCAGATCTGTATTTCTTGGGACTTGTCCGTCCGCCATTTTGTTCTGGGGACACTTGTTCTATTGGAACGTCGTGTAGCCGCCTTACACTGAGATTGCTACATGATTTTCTTGTTCGTCTGAGGTGGATGTATCTTTGGCCGTATAGCAGATGTTCAAGGTAATTGTATTTGTGAATGAACTTGATGTAAACAACGAGAGATTTTCTAGCCATAAAACCCTGTTGGTAGCAAGGTGTGTCTTATCATGCTAGGAAATTATCGTTCATGTATCACTATCACCTACATGTAAGACCATACTACCTTACAAAAATTATGTTTCCAAAAATCCCTAGCTGGCACAATACGCCTGGAAATTCTTTCAGGTGACATACAGTGTACATTTGCATGTTTGTATCATTTTTAATCTTATCTTGAAACTTTATTTGTGTTGGTAGAGGTCATTATGAAGCAAGTTTAAACTGTAATTTCCAACACAAGAAATTGAACTTACCCAAATTTTCAACAGTGACAAATACTGGAGTTGTACAGTCGAAAATTTAGGTAAGTCCAATTTCTTGTGTTATAAATTACATAGACCTGACTATTTAGCACATTTATTTAGTTAGTATCTGAAAAAGAGGGCAAAAGACGTGTTAAGGAGATAAGTGGTGCTAATGCGTTGTTTGTACTTTTAGCCCAATAAATTATCATATATTAGTGAAAAAATGAGTTAGCACCCCTCTAACTCATTTTTTCACTAATAAGAGCCTCCATAGAATCTCTTACTAGTGAAAAAATGAGTTAGCATGCCTCTAACTCATTTTTTCACTAATAAGAGCCTCCATAGAATCTCTTACTAGTGAAAAAATGAGTTAGCACGCCTCTAACTCATTTTTTCACTAATAAGAGACTCCATAGAATCTCTTATTAGTGAAAGAATGAGTTAGCACGCGTCTAACTCATTTTTTCACTAATGAGAGACTCCATAGAATCTCTTATTAGTGAAAGAATGAATTAGGACCCCTCTAACTCATTCATTCACTAATAAGAGACTATATTCAACTTCTTACTAGTGAAAGAATGAGTTAGGACCCCTCTAACTCATTTTTTCACTAATAAGAGACTCCATAGAATCTCTTACTAGTGAAAAAATGAGTTAGCACGCCTCTAACTCATTTTTTCACTAATAAGAGACTCCATAGAATCTCTTATTAGTGAAAGAATGAGTTAGCACGCCACTAACTCATTTTTTCACTAATAAGAGACTATTTCAACTTCCTACTAGTGAAAAAATGAGTTAGGACCCCTCTAACTCATTTTTTCACTAATAAGAGACTATTTCAACTTCCTACTAGTGAAAAAATGAGTTAGGACCCCTCTAACTCATTTTTTCACTAATAAGAGACTCCATAGAATCTCTTACTAGTGAAAAAATGAGTTAGCACGCCTCTGAAGTACAAAACTGGCAAATCATTTGCTGTAGAGGAATGCGGTTGTGTCTGGCTTTTTCTATATGGAGTTTGTGTGAACTTATCCGGAGTTTTGAGATGGCTGCTCTGTGTCGAATGTTTGTAAACCTCCATGGTAATACTCGAATATTTTTCCTTGCGGTGTACGTGCCGTTATAAACCCACCCGGCTAGATCGGGAAACCAGCCCGTGTCGCCACGTGAATAGCCTGCCATCCAGTTTTACGTGATTGGGGGTGTTGGGGTGTTCAGGCAGGCTGTGTCTTCGGGGGCTCTAATAACTTCCCCCGCCAAGTGCAACAGTCCGCCCCGGTAGGAGTGTTACGCTAATAAGAAACAGTATGCTTGGGGATTTGTTCGTGGAGGGCTAATCAATCTCTCGTGAAATACACACCGGGGAAACCTATGTGAGGCGGGCGGACAGGGCTCTTGCAGCCCCGAACACGATCAGACTGGATACGGATACCAGGATACCACGTGCATGGGCCTGCATATATGCCAACTCTGCAAGTCTGCCAACTCTGATCGGCGTGAACAAGGACGTAAATAGAGTTTTAACTTAAAAGTTAAGTTAAGTTATGCTCACCACCCCAAGGCTAGTTATGCCCGCCACCCCTAGGGCTGTGTAATTTAATCTTGGCAGGTGACGACGACCATGTAATGATTTGAACAGACCTAACCAGGCAGGGCTTAATTTATTTTTTCACTAGTAAGGGACTGGAGAAAGCCTCACTGGTGATTAAATGAGTTAACACCCCTCTAACTCATTTTTTCACTAGTAAGAGATTTTTAAGTCTTTTATTAGTGAAAAAATGAGTTAGAGGGGTGTTAACTCATTTTTTCACTAGTAAGAGACTCTATAGAATCCCATACTAGTGAAAAAATGAGTTAGCACCCCTCTCTTACTAGTGAAAAAATGAGTTAACACCCCTCTAACTCATTTTTTCACTAGTATGAGATTTTATAGTCTCTTACTAGTGAAAAAATGAGTTAGAGGGGTGTTAACTCATTTTTTCACTAGTAAGAGATTGAAAGTCTTCAAAGAAATCTCTTATTAGTGAAAAAATTATTTGTTAACACAGGTAAAGGTGCTTAGCACGTATATGGAATGAAAAAATTATCTGAACTAAATAAATGAGATAAATAGCCAGCTCTAATTACATACAGTTTAAACTTGCTTCATAATTTGCATGTTTGGTTTTGTTCGAATATCCGACACTTTATAATCATTTTTAAAATAAACATTTATATATGTCATCTTATAAGAAACCTCACCTATGTTTTTGTTTTGATGTTTCATTTAATGATTTACAAACATTGGCAGTGAATAGTCCATTTTTCTTCTTTCCATTAGATTCAGACGTCACAACTATCAGTATGACAGTGGCAAACTCAAGAGATATTTCTGTCGACACAGCCGACTTTCAACTCAGTTTAACCAGGAAACCAAGTATGGTGCCTGAAATAACTTACCGTATTGTTCTAGTTGATCACGATTTATGATTTTATGGTAGTGTTAACCCTATTTGCCTTACACTGCATAGAGAAATCGTATTTGAGCCTTTCTCTGTGTGCTTACGAGAGCCTCTAGCGGATCAGTCTATAACTGCACTACTGCCGGATAAAACGTCAATTCAAAGCGTTTAGTGATGTATACACTCCAGAACTAAACTATCCCTTTGGATTCTAGTGCCATCATTTTTTCTCAGTAACTTAATATACATTTGTTGAGGGATTGACTTTCAATTTTGTTACAGAATCTTCATCAGAATTTGATCATTTGGAAATCATCATTCCAGTAACAGTCGGAGGTGTGGCCATACTCCTGATGCTCATAGCTATGTGCTGTGTATACTGGATGAAGAGGTTAGAAAACTTGACTTTGTATTGTCTGTACATGTGGATTAACTATGTTATATACATCCAATGCAATTTCACGGTGACAAAACCGGATTTCAAAGTCAATATTCTGGTCATTCTTTTAATTTAGTAAGTTGAATCGATCCTGTCCCATATATTTTGACTGATATCTGTGAGGCAAAAATGCGATGTCCCTGACGGAAAACGGTTGCTTGTTTTGTATCATAGGCTGGTTCTAGCTGTTTATAGGCGGTATGTATTTGAAAAATAAAAGAGACGCCTCCCGTAGCTTGTTTTGGGGCTATATCAAACGCTTTAAGTATGAAATGATGACGAAAGTGTGCTACGAAATGGGAGGAAATGTCAATATCAGACAGATTTCCTCATCCAGAATATTATGTTTTGCCGCCCTGAAATTGCATTGTATGTCTTTAATTCTATTATGAAAATCAACGTGTAGAAGGAACACAGTAATTTAGTACAAGCTCTCTCCATATTCTTGCCACTGTAGATATGGTTTGTTACTTCGGGGTACGGAAGTATTGTTTTGGGTGGCTGAGTTCTTGGTTTTTGTGTCTGTCCAAGTAGCGACGGTTGTGTGGGAGGTGATTTTGGCAGTCGATTCACACTTTCAGATCTGAAGGTGACCCAGCACGCACCGGGTGGCAGTAATTGGGCTATATGTGGAGGAATTCAGGAAGCGGTGTAATACCCAATTACAGTGTACATTACATCCACGTGTATTATACAATCCCCTCCACAGTTCCAATGCATTCACGACAACCCAACATACTTCCCGGTAGTCTGAAGTCTCCATATTCTTTGTGTAAGGAAACGTTGAAGTTCATTGGACGTTTTTTTTTCTCATTCAACAGAAGAATGGAAGTTAGAAGTAACGAATCTCACACAACACCCAAACCGGTCAACACACGTCCAACGGTCAATGTCACACAGACGTCATCAGAGTTCCCCAATCTACATGTCACCATGCCAAGCGCCGCCTGTTACATCAATGAGAACTGCAACACCGTTGACCCCGATCACATAGAACTGTTGTATATCAAACCCAATCAGAACAATGAAACATCACTACACATTCTTAGTGTGGATTAACATTACCCCAGGTCTTTTAACTGTGCAACAATACAAATAGGTTGACAAACTAAGTGACCAATGGGAACAGCGAAAAGAGTGTTGATTTTATACATACTGCATGATTCGTGCGGAGGTAGGTTTGAACCCTGCTAGGGCACGGTGTGAGGGGTTGCATCAGTCGTTTCGGTTGGGGACTTGAAATTTTTGTTGGGCATACTGCATTGGAACCGAGACTGATGTGTTTCTTGACTTTGTATTGAACGCTCTAAGTTAGAAGCTTGCAGTTTAGTTGGTATATCCTGAAGAGGGTTAGTAGATTCACATCTATAGCGGTGTGTCTTATGATGCTCATTCTGGGTCGAGCCAGAAAGAGGCCGTTGTTTATGCGTACTTAGATATTGAATCACTGCGGTGGACTATGTCATTACAGTGTGTTGGGGTGCTCGTGCTTCTCACTTAGTAATACGTACTATAACATAGACTACCTTGCTGGACTAGGGTTAAAACATACGAACATAGGAAATGGATTCCCTTGCATGTAATGTAGCAGCTGTTTTGATACCCCAGCTTTTCTGTAGACAAGACAAAACCTGAAACACCTGCGTCTGTGCACGATAGACTTTTTTGTCAGGACTAGTCCAAATACGTAAGAGGGGAAGCGAGATGTCTACTTTTTTTTACCCTGTGCATTTTCCAACTTCCTGCAACAAATCACTGTTGATGCATGCATAATAGTTCCCTATCGCACATGCAGAACCTTCCCCCGACCACCAACCAACCAAAGTTGGCTGAAATTCGGGAGCAGTCTGACCAGATTTAGGTCACTCCTACATTTCGATACGAATCAAATCGAATTTGAGTTGAATTTGACCCCCGAACACTGCTGATTTTCTCCCGAACACCAGCCAACCATGGCCGAACCTCCCATCCATACCCGACGGTGTTTTAAACATTTTGATACATTTGGCTAGCGCAGCCAAACAGTAGCCAACCTCACCGAACACCAGCCAACACCAGCCGACCTACTCCTAACCATGGTTGGGAGGAGTTCGGCGGTATTCGGGAGGCCATATTTGGCTATGTGTGACAGGGGCTAAAGGCCCACAGATTGTGTTATACAAACATGATACAGTACATATAGTTTTTGTCATTGGCAAGTTACAATTGTACTATAACTCCGTGAATATCATAGATTACGGATCGTTTTAATCATCGGGTATGTCACTTTATGCTCGTCCTCTTTTATAATATCATAATAGCCTGGTTGCTCCCAAAAGGTGCATATTTAATGTCCCAATTTCTATGCACCTGTTCTGTTTTTCATAGTGTCTGCATTTATCAATAAACTTTGTTTCACAAAAAATTGTACAAGGTACAAAGTATGGCATCTACTGGTACATAACTACAGTAACTGTTCCATAAACCTAATACAAAAGTGTGTAGTATGGGATAAGAATCCATTGGGCTTTTACAAGCATTGTAGGAATTTCTAACGTCTAGACATTTTTAATATATCTTCCTATGAATACCGTATGGTCTTTGTTTTTTCTGTATTGTTTGTTGTATAAACAAGTGTCTTTCCTGGCAACGAACACCAATAAATTATCAATGCCCGATGGAACAGAAATGACAACGTGTCATTGAAGGCGGACTCTGGCGTAAGAAATTAAATGGAGAAAATGCCCTAACTGTCACTTATATAAAGAACGTGCATGCTCTGAATATATGGCTCACCCTAGATATTTACTAAACAATTTACCCTAGTTACAATGAGGGAGGAAAAATAAAAAAAGATTCTCCTTATCCATAGTATTTATCATTTTGTCTCCAAAGTATTTTGGTAATTTTCTTGTTTACCGTAACCGTAAATAACGTAAGTTACGTGTTGATCCTTTGCATGTTTTAGCGACAAGGGATCGCTTGTGATTCACTTCTGTCGAATGATTGACATTATCTAATGAATCGTGCCTTGAATAATTGATAAATCATATTAATCTAAGAGCCTTGATACCTCCCTCGACAACCCTTCCAGCGATTTGACCTTATAGATAAGCTTGTTTTCAAAAATCTATCCTGACAGCTTTAGGGGGAACCAACTATAGAGCCGTTGCTTTTGATTTGCTAACGACCTTGAAGAAAATATGTGGCAAGTGACAGGGCAGAGCTGTACGTTGTGACTCGTGACTACATTTAACGTTTTTTTTTTCATTAGAATGTCACAAATATTTTGCTATGTATGTATTCACCTATTACGAATAGGACAATATTGTATAACATTTTGGTGTTAGTAACACAAACGATAAAACAGATGTTACTACTAGTATTGTTTGAATTTTAGCTCTGTCGTTTTCGTCAACAAAAGATTTTATTTTGGAAGGGAATTTTTTGTGTGTACCCATCTGAAATGTCAGTTATTGTGTACTTAACGTAGCGGTTGCGTGACAACATCTCATGTCACGTGGCCACTGGCCTTTAAAACGTCGTCTGTCATAATTGTTATTGACAGGCGAGGTTATGCTAATGACATTGGTTGCGGGGATACAGGTCTTTGTGTTTCGCTAAGACATAGCTGGTCGCTGTGTTAATCTGACAACAGTTCTACCATCCTCAGTACAGGTGGACGCAACACTCTCAGGTAGGCAATATCTATAGTCTCAAAACCTATACTTAACAATATATTCTGTTAAGTATATAGGTCTAAAAAGTACAGCCTAGGTGCCATAAAAGTCGTAAAATTGATTTGGTAAATTTGTACGTATTTTTTTTATATATACGAGCGAAAGATGTGTAGAATAATGTGTATGATATAAAAGTTGGTGCTTGTAATGTTTAATGTTTATGTTTAACCACAAACTTTTAGTCTATACAATCATTGTATGTATGTAGAAGCTAAGCAGATATCGAAATCCTGCAATGTTGCGGCAACCACACCCAAAGTCTGGGAGTGATGAACACTACATATGCCGCTTGCTGTCCGGATAGACCTTCATAGAAAAAAAGACTAACTTTGAAATCATATTTTGGTATGTTTGTCCAATTTGCCATATTTTCATAAGCCTGCTTGAAATAAAAGTATCGAAACCATTATTAAAGTAAGACAATGTTCAATTCAGAGATTTTCACAGAGATTTTCTCTATATACTCTTTGCTTATCAAGACCCTAATCTAAAATGATACACAGCCAAAAAGGGCATTTCAGATAAATATTTACCCGTTGCTAGCATAGCAAAATGATGCACGAATTTTTCTTAAATCATTTCCAATTGTTCGTTTTTATTTAGAGGACGTCAATAGTGCCCCTAACTGTACAATTTTAACACTTAAATATAAGCTTAAGATTGATATTGAATGTTTACCTATGCTTATAAATATCTGTTGCAATTTTGCAGCACATTTCTGTTGATTGAAAATACGTATAAAACGTGATTTCAAATTTTGTCCTCATAAGACTTTAAAAAGACTTTAAAGATTCCAATTATATCAACACCAACCTTTCCTATTGATGAACATATTTTATTGTCAGTCAATGGAGTAGAAGAGCCTGGAACATTCCACAGTTCGCCTTTGTCCAAACTGTTTCTATGCAGTACAATAGTCGACGATGACAGCGCCAAATTGATACAGAGTGTCACTTTGGGCATCGGATTATTAATTATGTATTCCAATTTATCTGTTCTTCATCACTTCACCCCGTGGGTGCAATTCTTCAAAATTCCTAAAATAAAACAAATTTTAGAAAGAAATGTTCAATTTTGGTCAAATAAGGAATAACAATAGATTTTTTTCAGAGCTCATCTTCAATAATCTTGGACCAGCTCGGACAAAATGAAGGTTATTGCGTGTCTTCTTCTTGTGACGTTCATCTTTTGTGGTAAGTAACTTTATAAATATTGTATGTTACATACATAGTCATGTTAAACTTGTCGCCTTGCAGTATATCACAGAAAGGTCTGTGATTATCGTGACTTTGACGACTTGTCCAAATGAAAACTATGAGATACAGGAATGTTACATGAAACTTTTATTTGAAATATTGATTCCCTTACCTGAACTGTTCAGGGAATATTAAATTTCTGCTGTCGTTTTGCCAAATCGGATATATATATCAGCTGTCACCACTGCTTGCTGCATTTTTTCACTGCACCATGCAGGTTGAATTTTACCAATAGTGATAAATGCCAGTAAAGTCGGGTAATAGGATATTGTGATTTTCTTATACACCTTCCTCATAGCTTCTGACTGGAGTACTGTTTCTCGCCGCTATATATATAGCCGATATAGGTGGCGCTTTTGCAACGAGAAAACAATCCCAAACGTGGCTTAGACTGTCTCGTTGAGTTCCGTGACGTTTCTGATCTGAACTGGTACAATAGAGATTCGAGATCATTGACCGTTTATTGCAAGACACTTGAGAGATCTGTCACCTTTTTTTTTTGGAACGCTCGACAGTCTCGCCAGCCTCTACCAGGTTTCGGGAAGCAGCTGGAAAGGGTACAAATTTCGGGATCGGCAAACTGTTCTCTTATACTGAGGTCACATTTCAAAAACGGGGCCCGGCCGGGCTATTTCGATTAACGAAAAATCAACAATTTATATCAAGAATATACGCAAATAGTTCCCATTATTTTGTGCGTTGTTGTCTTTTACATCATACTTTTCGTTTCATAAGACTGCCCGACCTGGTCCCGGTTTGAAAATGTGACCTCAGCATTAGCAGACCAACTTCCCTGGCATAGCATCTGTTTATTTGGCCAATTGCATATCATCTGTCTATTTGCCGCTCCTTCGGGAGCGGCAAGCTGTTCTCTTAGCGGACTAACTCCCCTGGCATGTCATCTGTCTATTCGGCCAATTTCTACCCTTTCCAGCCGCTTCCCCAAAGTCTCGTCTCTAGCTCTGTGGACTTTCCGCTTTTAAAACACTTTTTTGTGCCCCCAGTTGGCCAGGTGACGTCCCTGCAGTGCTACTCGTGCTTGGGCACGGGGACCGGTACCGACTACGACAACTGCGTCAACAAGAAGGACACTTGGAACGTGACGACCTGCGGTGCTAACGCCACCAACTGCTTTGTAAGACTTTTTGTTGTCGTCTTTGTTCAAATCTTTTTGCCCACCATTTACCAGTATGGAATTATAGAATTTTCTCATTAATTATGCAAATTGGGTCACAATTTACATAATCAATATCTGCCAATGTTCCTCTTCCTCTCAATTACATATGTCACAAGCTTGAAGTGTCGTATCTTGGAACGCAGCAGATTTATAGAATTTCGCCATTAATTATGTAAATTAGATCCTGATTTGCATAATTATCATCTAATTATGTTAAGCATCACTTGAACGGTTCTTGAGTTATCCTACTTCAAAGATTTTCAAACAAACGCCCCTGCAGTTTCCAAAGAAGCTGCTAGGGGGCCCAAACTCACATCACTTCTTTCCGAGCACAACAGCTACCTACTATCCAAATATCAAGGTCTAAGCCTTCTCGAGTTATGAGTTGACAGACAGACAGACACACAGACACACACAGCCAAGAAAACATAACCTTCTTGGCGAAGGTAACCAGCCCGATTCCCTGTGACGGCTTAGATGCGTTTTTTTTTTTTTTTTGGCCGGGACCCGAGCTGATTTGAAGAAAACTACCCGGTGGGGCATGACTTTAGACATGTGACTGTAACATTACAGACAATGTCTTTCTTTCATTGCAGTCTATGAAACTGACGCTGAACTCAACAGTCATGGGGTATAGTCGCGGCTGCGCAACCCCGAGTCAGTGTACCACATCAAGCCTGAACAACGCTACCGCCGCCTGCATCCGCTTGTTCGGACCCAATGCTGATACCAGCGGGTGTTCTAGTAAGTGTGCAAGATAGCGCAACGGTTCACCTGTTACAGGATTCAGCTGTTATTTCAAGTACATAATAAAGATTACCCATATTTCTGTTTGAACACCAGCCTTTGTCAGGGAATTAGCAATCCTTCTATGACGTCACTTCTATGACGTCACTTCTATGACGTCACTTCTATGACGTGTTGCAGAAAGTTTATAGCGTCCCCCGTCTCTAGTAAGGGGCTATCTTTTTTTATTAAGTCCCAAACGATCATCATTGGTTAACATAGATCGTAAACAGCTAATCTTGGTTTCAACAAGAAATTTTAAGCTCGCCCTGCCACAGCCTTCTTCATGTTTGAATGGCCAGTCACTTAGGACACGTGACCTTATTCCTAAACGCGTGAAGTCACTTAGTTGAAGCACGTCGGCAGAACGTACTGCGCCTGCGCAAAACCCTGATTTTTCACATTTTTAGTTGGATGTTTGGTCAACGTTGCATCAAAATTTTGCCTGTTGCAGACAATATCTTTTCCTATACAACATCTGAAAACTACAGACAGGCTGTCAACCTTATATGCTCTAATACAACCTTATATGAGACGTTCTGTCAAAGTTCTATGCACAATACATTACGGGTTTCGCGCAGGTGCAGTACGTTCTACCGACGTGCTCTTAGTTGACCGGTTTTGACCGGTTTTGATTGTAATTGTTTTAATCAATGCTGTGCTTTAATTTTTCAGTTTCTTCTGCGAAATGCTGCACCTCGGAGAAGTGTAACGGAGGGACAGCTGTCCTTCCACAAGTCACACTGGTGCCAGCTCTGATCACCTTGTCTTTGGCTGCAGTGCTACAATGAGACAAAACTCGGTGGATACCCGCCCCCCTCCCCCCTCTGAGTTGTGTATCAGGCATTTACAGTTTGACACAAATGTTTCTTCAAGCTGAAGTCAAGTCGACACCCTAGAAAAACGACTCATTTAACATTTTTTCCGTCTAAATATTCAGTGTGGCTGAAATGAGTCAAAATTAAAGACAAGATTGAAGAAAATTGTGTCATTCTGAAAGATTACTTTTGCTCATGAAGGGACTGTTTTACCATCTCTGAGGCTTTTGAAGTAGTCTTTGTCCTGAATGTTTATATCGGCCGTCAAAGTTTTGTAACGTTGAAACAAACATCAGGTCCCAAGCCATTTTTTTTTTCAAAATCCAATACGGGATTCTGATTGGTTGAACTTGTCGTTAAGTCGTGTTCAGCGCGTTTCTGATTGGTCAAATAGATGCAAAATCTCTTGACGAACATTTTTTTTTCAAAATTCAAAACAAGATTCTGATTGGTTGAACATTTCGTTACGTCAGTGTTCAGTGCGTTTCTGATTGGTCAAATATGCAAAATCTCTTGACGGCCATGATGACATCTCAATGCAACTACAGGGGTTGGGGATGACTACATCTTATATATAGAAGAATATACGTAGTATGACTTTGATGATGATGTATGTGTAGTTTGAATATTTGACATTTCGTGCACGTATGTTCACATTTACCAGGGAAAGAACGATTACCCAGCAAGCCTGTCTCAATTTTACACGAAAAGTTGGATTTACCAATTATATTATTATTATTATAGTAAATGCCAGTAAAGTCGGGTAATGTTTACTTTGTAAACAGTACCGGGCTTGACAATGGTAGTAAATAAAAGTCAAATAATTTCATTTACTACCATTGTAAAGTCCAAATTACCGAACTTGCCTTTTGTAAACATTACCCGGCTTTACTGGCATTTACTAACCATTGGTAAATCCAACATTTCGTGCAGTGTGAACCATGAAAAGTTATGAAGTGCCCACCTAAAACATTACATAACACATCATTTCTGTATCATCTCATAGCACACTGCAGTTGGTACGAAAAACAGGCTGACTGGGGGTTGTAATTGTATGTACCTGGTCTCGTATATATGATATATATGTACGTGTGTTCGTAGCACAATATTGTCTACACATCGTGATGTGTAAGTGGTCGTCTTTGTGCCTTAAAAATACGCCCATGTCTACTCAATCTAGGATACAAAAACCATGAAACCCTGCAATGTAAAACAGTGAAAAGTTCAGATTATTTAACCTGTGAAGTGCTACATGCCGTTGGCTTTAACCATTTGTACAAGCAAGTAAAAGTGTCCTTACATGACTTTACATTTACATGTTATCACCTCAGAATCCATAACATTTGTAAGGCCTATGGCTAGATACTGGCATCAGGTCTTCATTGGTAGTATGTAAAAGAATGTCCATGTAAAAATGATAAGTGATCTTTTCTTCGTCTATTAACCACCCACAATGACACGACATATTGTCACATTTCAATTATGATATATGATATTGTTAGTAAATAAACTCCACATTCAATAGTCCTATCTTTCTTTCAATGGTTGCTCATATTCACAAAGATACCCTTTTATATGTAGTTGTGACTTTTTTTAAATTGACTGTAACTGTAAGGATGCTTATGCAAGGGTTGTATGGGTTGAAAAGAATGCACACAAAGCCGTTGTTCACTTGTTTATGCAGTTCATAATACCGCCGATAGAGGCGCTATGTGACCACCAATGGAACGGCTGCATTGAACTTGGCCACCATGGGCAACACAACATATTCTGTACTTCTAAACTCAACCGCTAGACGGCGCCGATCGAGAGGACCTTGAAAAGTACTCTCCAAGCAGATGTTGGAGGAGGATATCGTTATTGGTTGCTTGCTTGCTTCGTCGTTTTTTTTCTTGACTATGCGATGTAGAATTTTAGTTTTAGATTCATTTACTGAAGTGATGATAACTTTATGATTATAAAACTAAAAGAAACATATTTCCATTGGTATCAGTGTTTCAACATACCGTACTGTTCTGGAATTCCTGGGTCGGTCTGTCCTTAAACTAATTAGAGAGAATGATAGATGGCTGCGCTTTGAACCGTCTTCTGTCCAATTAAAACGAGGAGATATACAATCCTGTCCGATGATTGGACAGCTGCCCTAGCCGTGCTTCTGCTGAAGTCTGACGGATGTGTCCCACAAAAGAACCCGTATGTCAAACGTCGCGTCCGCTCCCCTCATGTGTGACTTCCAAACCTCAGTACGTTTTTATTTCACAGGTACATAAAGAATAAGCGACTGTTACTTCAAAACGCACGCCTATGTCCAGCTGTTCAACTTCAATTTCTTACACCTTTTGTCGTTTTTCACAACGTGGCCTCGTTGCCATAGCGACGGGCGCAAAACATCGTCTGACACTGAGTGACAGTTGATGATCTGTTGTTGACTTGTGAATCCTTAAACGTTCCGATGACTGCGCGCGCGTCACAGCAAGACGCTGACATGTGGCCTGGTTTTCCAGCCCCGTGACCCTTCACAAATACACCAGCCCCTGGCTGTTGACACTGATTGCCAATTTAGTACTCAGGGTCCCGGGCTGGGATCAGTCCCGGCGCGTGACGCTATGAGAGAAAGGTGCATTTGGTGGGTGGCGCCGCACCTGACCACATAGTAGGGCGTTTTCTCCTCCATTCTGTACGTGGTGCGCATACGCAACAACTGACTTCTACTTAGAGAGACAAGCTTCGCGACAGGAGAGCATGCAGAGCCCCAGTCGTGTCAGGGGCAGGCCTGGAGAACCGTCACCGATAAGGCGCGCAGTCGTCGGCGGGCAGCAAGCGCGATGAGGCCGCTGGATGTTCTACTAGTCATCGGTATCCTCGCTTGGGAACTAGCTTTAGCAGACACCAGATCCAGGGACAGCCGTTACGAGGTCAGTTTACGGCTAAATCTGAAAGGCCAACTCTATGTCATTGCCTTATCGTGAGAGACAACTCCTAAAACATAAATCCCATATGAAGCTATCACCCAAAATGTAAGGAACAGACGTCCAAGAATTAGGACAAAACTCTGGCAACATCGTTAATCATACCATTTATGGAAGTATCATTTTTGCCAACCTATTTTTCTCATGCTAGACAAAATTATCTGAAAGCGGTCATGATTCTGTCAGACATTTATTGTTTTTTTAATTAAGTCTGCAAATGTTGCTTACTAGAACTGAAAGACAATCCAATTTCACAACCTACCAAAAAAACTACGAGATATGAACTGCGAGATAATTCAGTGTGTTTTCAAAATAAGCCACCGACTGTTGCCTTAGCATTAGCTGTTGATTACTTTAAGTAAAACCTTGTCCTATATGTCCAATTTCTTGCCATATATACCGAAAGAACGTGAGAAACAACTGGCCTGGTTAGCAGGATATACTTACTAGTATGTTGTTGAAAAGAGGGGGTAAAACTGATACTTTAGTCCTTGATGCGGCGTTAGATGACAGCCTAGGACAACATGTCTGCCAATTAAACGTATCAGAATGATTTAATAGAGCCTCGTTCACAGCTATACAAACGTTAGCAGGTAGGTATTAAAAGCTCAGGAAAGCTGTAAGTTTAATTGACCAGAATTTACGATGAAAATAATGATTAAGACTTAGTCTAATTCTGGTCTATATCACACTACACGAGTTGGTTAGGCTGCATGCCTTAGAACCTAAGTCAACATTCAATCCGATTTCAGGGCAGCAAAGCAAAAAAAAAATATTCTTGATGAGGAAATCTGTCTGATATTGACATTTACTGCCATTTCTTAGCACATTTTCGTCATCATTTCATACTTAAAGCGATTGAAAGAGCCAAAAAAGAAAACTACGTGTGGAGTCCCTTCATTTTTGGTACCGCCAATAAATAGCTAGAACCAGCGTACATGAAACAAGCAACCGTTTTCCGTCAGTGACAGCCTCACGGATATCTCAGAATGCTATTGGAATTATGCATGTAGGGTTGATTCAACCTACTACATCAAAAGAATGACCAGAAAATTGACTTTGAAAATCAAGTTTTGCTGCCCTGAAATTGCATTGGATGCCTTTATTTGAACAGTGCGACTGCAGAATTTGGTACAAGTAGATGTCACCAGCAAAATGCAGGGCAAAAACAACAGCTGAGTTTTTTGGGGGGTTATAACCTTAGCATACGCAAAGGCGGAACTGTATGCTTGCATAAGCACAATGCCACAAGTGGTAAACAACGACTATTCAAAACCAAGCACCTTAACTCTCAACTTGACCATGACGCTACTTCAATGTTACTATAGACGCCCTTAAAATAGTACTTGAAAAACATGAGCTCGTTGTACCTCAAGTACAGTGCATAGATTTTTGGAACAGGTATGGTTTGTTTTCGCTAAGTGGGGGTCTGTATGGAGACTAAACCTAGCCCGTTGTTCGGGGACTATTTCAAGCGTGCTAGTGTTGACAAGGGTCTTACGGAAAGTGCGGTGAAAAGAGCCTCCTATACTTGAACCTGCTTTTACTGTAAACTTGTCTGTGTCTGTACTATAACGTAATGTCTGTAGCATCTGGTAACATTACGTGAAGGTACTACAGGACTAAACACTCACAAGACACCTGCCATTTAACCATCAAAGTGTCAGGGAATATTAGAATCAGGCTTTAAAACTGGGATGTGACACTGGGAGGGTTAAAGGTTTCCAATGCAATTTCAGGGCGGCAATACAAAAATATTCTGGATGATAACATCTGTCTGATATTGACATTTACTGCCATTTCATAGTACATTTTCGTCATCATTTCATACTTAAAGCGTTTGAAATAACCCAAAACAAGCTATACGTGTGAAGTCCCTTTATTTTTTGGTACCACCAATAAATAGCTAGGACCAACATACTATGCGAAACAAGCAACCGTCTTCCGTCAGCGACATCGCACAGGTATCAGTATGCTATAGGAAAGGGTTGATTCAACTTACTAAATTTTTTTTTTAAATGACCAGAAAATTGCCAGTTTTACTTCCCTGAAATCGCTTTGGGTGCCTTACAAAGATGAAATGTTAGAATAAATGTGCACCTATCCGTTCTCTATGCAGTCTTCATCATATCCATAAACGCAAGTTTCCTGATATGGAATATTACAGACCATAAAATGATCAGAAAACTTGATGACGCGTGAAATAGACCTACATGACCTTTATCCGTATGTGGCAAAGGCCGGATGGACACATGTGGTGTTGGCCAACCAGGGTAATCTCCAAGCAGATCTTACGGTGGCTGCAAAGACAGTATCCAATTGGCCAGACAGTTACCATTTGCCTTCGGTGGCAAATGGTAACTGTCTGGCCAATTGGATACTGTCTTTGCAGCCACCGTAAGATCTGCTTGGATATTACATCTAGGGAAAGTCTGAGGTGTCTGCTTGTAATAGAATGTCTTTCATCCTACACTATTAGTATATCTGTAAATGTAACTATATATATTTTCAATCATGAAATACGAAGATTTTGCATGCCATTTCTGAAAAATATTCAATATTTCTAGGCATTTAAAGTTCGCAGAGGTCCCGTGTTTAAGGAGAGCCACACCTTGAGCGCGTCAAAGATCCCACCACACTTATCGAAAGAGTAAGGATCCTTCCCGGTGTGAGTGGTTCAAACCTTACAGTCAGCTCTCAGGTTTGACATCTTGAAGAGGTGATAGTTACATGTTATGTCAAATGTGGTAAATCTTCAGAAATGCATGCATTTTCCAATTATGTGAATTCTCATAAAAAAAGGCACTACTGCTACCCCCCCCCCACACACACATATGCAAACAACTTAGACTGAAGTTTATTTTGAAGCATTCACAATCAATTGACCCTCATACAAGCGGCGACATTGCGGCAGCTTGTTCTGATTTCTCCGTAACCCAAGATGTTGCAGAGTTCCCTGTCCCCATAGCCTGGTGCTCAGTCTATCGTGGTCGGGGCGGGCTCTCTTCGCGGAGCTCTAATAGTTTTCCCCCGCCCAGCTCAACTGGCCGCCCGGTGGGAGTGTTACGTACGCCTGTGCTAATAGAGTTTTGCACTCCAGGAGTTGATTAGCCCCGCCACAATATCGTGTGGGCTATTAAACTGAACTCCCTTCGTGCAAAACCTACCGGGGAGCTTAGTTGAGTCAGGCGGTGAAGAGCTAACTGCAGCCCCGACGAGAACCCGCCCCGACCACGATAGACCAGGCTAAAATACTGTCCCCAGTGCGGGGACGTGTATGTGGCTGAGTGCTGCCAAACCTAAGAAAGTCCCGTCACAACAATGTGTGCACACATAGGAAGCCAGGGATAACATTCCGACTCGCCAGTCCACTTCATACATCTAGCTTAGCCTCCTTTGCAGGCGTTTTCCACGGGGGGAGGGGGGGGGAGGTAGGGCTGATTATTTCCCGGCGCGGTCGGCGTTTTTTTTTGGGGGGGGTGTGCTTATTTGCAAGTTCTACGATGTTCTGATCACAAGATAGCACGCGATAGAGATTTTGCCGGCAACCCTGTACCACGTATCGTAGAACCTGCAAATAAACCCTGTACCACGGAGGGGGGTACAGGGTTGCCGGCAAAATCTCTATCGCGTGCTATCTTGTGATCAGAACATCGTAGAACCTGCAAATAAGCACCACCCCCCCCCCCCCAAAAAAAAAAACGCCGACCGCGCCGGGAAAAAATCAGCCCTACCCCCCTCCCCCCGTGGAAAACGCCTGCAAAGGAGGCTACATCTAGCTAACTAATAGCGCTGCGGATTCCTCGAATTGTCGAGGAGTCTATTGAAAAATACCGACCCGTCCTGCCTTCTAACCTCGACAAGAAATGTAGGCCATGTTGTTTTATCCCAAGGCTGTTGAGACCCCGTGTAAACATGGAACGTTGTATTCTCGATTGAAGAACTTTATTTTGAATCTTCTTGTACAGCTGTGTGGCCCAAGGGCCAAAGAGAATGAGAGGTGCGCCGCCCTATGTACCATGCGGTGTGGAAAAGACTTTATAAGACATGTTGTACTAATCATAATAAATCATATAAGATAAGTATAAAATGAATCATAAACAAAATACCAACATTGCTGCTTACTGTGTAGATAGTTATTTTACATGCTAGTCTAGTTAGTTTCTCGTCTTTTCAAGATGACATGTCACGTTTCGCCGATTTCAGTTGACTGTCAGATTCCGTAACAGTTTTCTATGACAGCACTGCGACAGTCCCATCAGACACCGTGCGGCTTCAGTGTCAGTCAAAGTTGGCTTGTGTGCATGTTTTTCTTGTGGACAATTTTTCGGACTGTCATTGTTTTCTGTGTTTTATTTTCGCAACTTCAAGCACTATTTTGTTAGAGATACTAGATAAACAACAACAACTATATTCTGTATCAGTAAGGTACTACTTGGTGTAGTTTCAAGGTCAAAGTCACTGTGTTTGTCACATTAGTATACTAAAGAGCACAGTTTTTCCCATGAAGTCATCAAAATCTGTGCAATCGACGCCATCTTGAAAGTATCAATTTTTGTAGGCCATGTTGTTTTATCCCAAGGCTGTTGAGACCCCGTGTAAACATGGAACGTTGTATTCTCGATTGAAGAACTTTATTTTGAATCTTCTTGTACAGCTGTGTGGCCCAAGGGCCAAAGAGAATGAGAGGTCAAAGTTGGCTTGTGTGCATGTTTTTCTTGTGGACAATTTTTCGGACTGTCATTGTTTTCTGTGTTTTATTTTCGCAACTTCAAGCACTATTTTGTTAGAGATACTAGATAAACAACAACAACTATATTCTGTATCAGTAAGGTACTACTTGGTGTCGTTTCAAGGTCAAAGTCACTGTGTTTGTCACATTAGTATACTAAAGAGCACAGTTTTTCCCATGAAGTCATCAAAATCTGTGCAATCGACGCCATCTTGAAAGTATCAATTTTTGACCTAAATCTATAGACATATACGTGCATCTCTACTGCCTGATTTCTGATAATCTAAAAGGTGTATTGCATTTCAAATGGCAGCTGAGAAGGCATATGTCACGATGCAAACTTGAACACCCCTCTAGATCTTCCCTCCCCCCAAATTACAAATAAACATTCGACATTCTTTTGGACTTGACACTTTGTGAAGACATACTTATGGAGAGGGAGAACTAGATCCTGGCATGGGTCCATCAGCTCAAATATTTGGACAGATTTTAGAAAAGTAAGACAGTGCCCCTCCTTCAAACTGTGTTAAAAATAAACCCAGCCTTCCTTTCTTTCCGGAGGTAGTTTATTTTCATTCTGTAAGTTTGGCTCCACTCGCTCTGTGACTATGACTGTGTGTCCATGCGGCACCAATTTTTACCTTCGCCAGAAGGTTACGTTTTTGGTAGCGTTTGTGTGTATGTATGTATGTATGTCTATACGTATGTATAATGTTTAGCATGATAACTCAAGAAGCTATGAATGGATTGTCATGAAACTTGGTAGGTGGGTAGGTCTTTATAAGACCTCAAAATGGTAAGATTTTGGGCCACCTGGCGGCTTGTTTTACAGGTAAAGTCTGCAATACTAAAACCAGATTTGTTATTTATTTTTAACCGGAAGCATCGGGGTGATAGATTACATTACTTCATGCTATAAATTAATGAAATAGAATCCCAAAAAAATGTAGAATAAAATCCGAAGGGCTCTTAGAATTTGCAGTAGAGCAACTAACGCTCGTCAAAAGTAAAATGTTTGAGCGCACGCGCCTGACTTTGTTTGGGTATAGACGGAAATCCAAATGTAAACAGAGTAGGACAGGTGTAGTGGTTTACTGTTTACGTGTGCAAACAACTAGTGTACACTCGTGTCACTTCTTATCCCAACTTTGTTTACACGTACACGCTCTAACAAAAAAGCCGAAAATCTTTCCTATTTGGGGCTATCTATGGCCTCCCGAACACTGCCGAACTTCCCCCCAACCATGGTTAGGAGTAGGTCGGGAGCAAGGTAGGTCGGCTGGTGTTCGGCCAGGTTGGCTACTAGTACTGTTCGGCTGCAAATGTTTAAAAATGGTTAAAACATTCGGATGTGGACGGGAGGTGCGGCTATGGTTGGCTGGTGTTCCGGTGTAGGTCAGCAGTGGTTAGGGCGTGGTTGGCAGTCAAATTTGACTTAAATTTAACTCAAATTCGATTAGATTAGTATTGAAAGATAGGCGTGGCCTAAATCTGGCCAGACTGCTCCCGAACGTCAGCCAACCTTGCTCAGCTGGTGTTCGGGGGAAGGTTCTGAATGTGTGACAGGGGCTTTAGCTTTAGGTACATTTGCACATTAGGTACACAAGCGGCCAGCTCAATAGAATAACCTTAACACAGACTTTCTGTTATCGTCTACGAAATGGATTCACAGAAGATAGTTTATCAAAGGATGTCACAACTGGTACTCTTCCTCTACATGTTGTGACAGACAAGAATAAACTAACACCCTTCCTCTGACATTACTACCCCGTAGAGAAAAATAAACTAATAACTCCCACGTTATTTGCTAAGAACTTGAGCTATGTGTTAATAGGAGCTCTGTACACACACTGGGACCAAGGATTAGAGCTCACGCTAAGAAAATAAATACAAGGATTTGATGAGTACAAAATCATCAAACATTTTAGTAAAATGATTACTTAAGAGCCAAGAAGTTGAGGAACCCCCTAGGAAGTAGTGATATTTCAGGTGCTGCCTCGCAGACTTATATAGTAAGGCCACACGAAGAAATTTTTATGGATGGCGTCCTCTGGAGACCCTAAATCTAATGCGAGAGCGCGGAAAAAACAAAAAGGGCCGAAAAAAACAAGATGCCTAAATTTGAAATATACTAAGGGACAACAAATGTTAGGACTAAATTGAATGAGAGAACACAGTGTAACAACCAACAAGTCTTTAATTCGTCATGAAAACAGCAATAAATCAGTGGAACAGCAGTTGTCGTCCTGTCCTGTTTCTTTCCTTTCATCACATCTTCACTTTATCTAACGATTTGCGGCACTAACGCAACTCTTTGATCATAGTAATTACAGGAAGCGGAATTTCTTGTGTTTCTTTTTTTTTTTGGGGGGGGGGGAGTTCAAAATCAATGCGCGCGCGGACGTCATCCATAGAAATTACTTGGTATGGCCTAAACTACAAAGTCAAGGGCAAAGATTTCCCTATTGCTACTGACTATTCTCTTTTTTTACTGCAGACTTGTTTGAAACGTATATCCAATCTACTTACGTAAGAAGTATACGCACAAAAAGTGTCTGTATTCTTAGTCTATCATACATGACACGTATCGATGCGATCCTTCAAAATGGGTACTTTCCAAAATAGAACTTGAGACGGATCCTTGTAGCCGATGGTTGCGTTTAGCTGCGACCTGTAAATCTATAATGTAGAGTCACACTGTCACGCAAGGGCCAACCTCCTCGGTATTAGTCACGGACCATATATGACACAAAACCGCATGGAAACTGTTTGTCACTCAAGAATTGTGCCAATCAGGTGAAACCCCAGACTTGTAAGGATCAGCGGATCTTGAGTTTGACTTGGCTCGGGAGATACTAACTCAGGAGAATCTCATCCCTGTAGGTCGTTTGTCTCGTGTTCGTCTTAATGACAGCCATGTGTAGATTTTGATTCACTTCCAAGGTATCTTCTGAAGTAAATCACGGAATAGAAATAAACACCAAAATGCTTCCTAGCTTTATTTACCTTTCCAGCCTACAAAAAAACTGCATTTCTATTATCACATCCCAATTCATATATCTCGCAAAACGTCGGGCATTTCATACTCCACTGCACACAAAAAAGAAATCAAGCCCAATCATAACTATATTAAAAGTAGCATTAGTAGTAGTTTTTTAAGTCATTTTTACTGTTTACTGTTATTTCATTATGTCCTTATGTCCTTGCAATTAGCCTTCGGGCATGAGTTTGCAATAAACTCTCTATAGAAATAAACAAATTCTAGAATATAAAATGTAGATTAGTTCATGAAAATTAGTTAAGAATTTCATTTATCAATGTCTTCTTCGGTTTACATGTCGAAACTTCAGGGGGGGGGGGAAGGGTAATATGAAGTGGGGAGGGGGGTCGCCACTTGCTATGTCAATGTATTGCTACCAAACATTAGAGATATTCAATGGTGATGCAGACAAATTGATGAAGTCAGTATAAAAAGTTTAAGTCTTTCCCACAACTTTCGGTGTATAAGGCCGTGCCTGTCTTAGTGGCTAGCCCTTGGGCCACACAGTTGTGCACTTACTACAACAGGGGGCTGAGTTTACTGGTAGAAACTGGAAGTACTGAAAATGAATATCTTAAACACTGACAACTAGTAGTTATTTTCTTCTAAAATGACAATTGTACAAAACACTGCGAATCACTGTGCATATGCATGGATACGTTATAAATTGATACAAAATGAAAAGGGGGCATGGCGGTCACGAGACAGGGGTTTGAAAGTGGGTGGTCTCCAGATCTCCAAAACTGTCACCCTGAAAGAGATGGTGTCGCTTTCCGTAAGGCCATGTTGATTTGATTATATGGATGACATCTGCATGAATTTTCGTCCGTTTCCCCCCAAAAGGAAAAGTTTTTCAACCATACTGTAAGCAGTTGTAAACAGAGCAAATATATGCCGTAAATTGCCCCCCCCAAAAAAAATATTGGAAAACGATACTAATGTAGTAGAACGCCAAAATCAATTCCAAAGGAAAAGAAGAAAATCTAAAGAAATGAAAATGAAGAGTCTTTTATTCGCCATACTCTGTGTGTTTAGTCATTTGTTCGGCCTTCCTTGCCACTTACAAATGTAGATTTCATAATGAAGACAGCTTTTTTTTCTGCCAAACTTTTTTTTCAATGATTCGCATCTTGGGGTTCCCAGAGGATGTCATCCATATAATCAAATCAACATGGCCTAAGTGAAATCACATTAGGTTAAACGTTATAACGCTTTAAGGATCGCGCTTCATTTGAACTTGACTTTAGACATGTTCTCACGTATCAAGGCCAACGTCCTGAGCCAACTGATCTAAAACTGCCTCACAGACTCAGTAACGCATATCTGGAATACATAATACTTTTATGTACCTTTATAAAATATGTCATACAGGCGTTATACTTGCAGGGGATGGGCAAGACTGTATATTGTGTATATAGTGTCTTATGCCCTGTATATCTAATGACTCGTATATCCACGTACTCTTATGAGAAAAGTATAGTTAGTGTTCACTAAAACGCCTCTCTTTCCTGGCCGCGTATTTTCTATCGTAGAACGTCACTGTAGGAAATATCTGTTTCCTATTGTAAATTTAACATGAAGAAGTAAGTTTAAACGTCATTATTACTATTATTATTATTATTATTATCATTATTATTATTATTATAACGATGATGTTTATAACACCAGCGGCAATTCAGTGATCAAGATAGCTAGCGGCAGTAGTGATGTTTGCACTCACAGTCATCTAGCCACTGTTTGGTAGTTGACCTGGCATCCCTCCCCTATACTAATTCAACAATTTGTCTTCAGTACACTTTTGGCACCTATCGCCTGATGCTGAATTCCTCTGCTCAACCCCCATTACCCTCTCCTTATAACGACAGCCATGTTGGAAATGTAGCCGGAACTGAGTGTCAAATCTGTCGAAAGTTCATTTCATGACCATGACATTTCAAGATCAAAATTTGACCTTGAAATGCCACGATTTCATGCCACACATGCCGTGTAACTAGTACCCAACTGACAAAATCCAAGGAAGTACTGAGCACCGCAAAAAGCTTAGTAATTCGTAATAACGTAATTTATATATATAGCATAACGTTAGATGCATTCTTAATCAAAGAAAGTCTTACTTATTGAGTATTTTATTTGGGGCAAAAGTAGTGAGCCTTTGTGCCGGATAGTTTAGATACGACCTACATAGTGTTTCTGAAACAATATCCGAGTTCGACATGTAAGGACTTAGTGATGACATTTGGGTAATCAGGTTCAGGTCCAGTGACCCCTATGATCTAGCGGTCAAAGGTGGATGCGGCAAACTTTCTATGTTAACCGGGAATTTTTCCTCAAAATTGAAAGTTTTATAAGTTTGTGTATGCCCCTAACTTTACAGTGAAACCATGTTTTTGGTGAGTTGAAGTCTCCAAAGGTGAGTTTAGGGCTAGTTCTTACTTCTATCTTGTCATTATCTCCCAATTTATCCATTGATATAAGAATCAAATCCCTGAAGACTGCTCATAATTTTTCCGAAACAAAAAACAGTCCTCCCTCCTCATCTATATACAGTGTGTAACGTCATATAGGTTTTTTCCATTTTTTTTGATACAGGCTTTTAAAGTGGGTTTATTTGGGTTTTTACTATATATGGCAAGGCATGACCATATTTGGCACAAATGGATGCATGACCATATTTGGCACACATGACCTACTTTCATATCAGGTGAGTAGCATAATGCAGAAGGGATCTAGCATGCAGGTGGATAGGTCGATGCTGATTGGCTGATTGGGATAATTGGTTTAACTGCATGGAAAACCTGGAACAGCTGTAGATATTGACAGTAGGAACTGCATTCAAGTTTATAGTAGGCATGTCCTCTTTAGCATTGGAATGCAGGGTGTAAACGTTTGTTTGTTTTTAATCTTGAAAATCAACAGTTTGCAATATGCCAACAAAAATCATTACCAATAATGTATGGGATGTTACCAATAACTGTAGTTAGTTATTTTTCAATTCATATCATAAGTATGGATGAAAAACATTGTTTTTCGTCATGTTCCTCCTTGTTCCCCTGCCATTTCGTTAAATGGATTCAACTTTTGGGGCCAAATGACCTGACATTTACAATCTCCAAGCAGATACAGGGTAGCATGGGTACGTTATCTTTAAGCAGATACAGGGTGGCTAGGCCTTCAAGCAGATACAGGGTGGCGTGGATTCTGTCAAAAATACGAAAATTTGCACTAGTGGCGGGGTGATCCTTGAAAACTCAATATGGGGATTTCGAGAACACGCTTACTGAAAAGCACTGTATGGGGGTTTTGAGCACTACATGGGGGTTTTGAAAATACCTATTTTTGAAAAGTACTACAGGAGGGATTTACGAATACTTACTGAAAATCACTGTATGGGGGTTTTGAGAATATTTTACTGAAATCTACTGTATGGGGGTTTCGAGAACAATTGTTACTAAAAAGCAGTGTATAGGTATTGGGGACTACATGGCGGTATGGAAACAATGTTGTGGAGCTAAGAAAGAGGTCGAGGGTGCAAGACCTGGGGTGTTTCTTTTTTTCTATGTCTATATAATAAAGTCAAAATTTAACTTTTTTCTGTTTTCGCTCATTTTATTATTTTCTTTTAATTGAAGCGTTTTTATTCAATACTTATTGCTAAGGACTGTCATTAAAGTAAAATTCTAACCTTTTTTCTTGTCTATTTTTCCGATATTATCTGTTTAATTTTTTGCGGCCATTATAATGGGACCACTGTGCTGAAGCCATATACTACATTTGCTCCTGAGCAAATGTCTGCCTTTCTGGTTTCTTAAGGGATTACTTTAACATATGTTATTATATAGTAGGTGAAAGTTGTTCCAAGGCGTATATATTTTTCAGTGACTATTTTTTGGCATAGTGTCAAAGGTCACGACCTCATTATCCCCTGATGCACCTATAGTGTAGCAAGCTTGCCGCACACCCTGTAAGTCATTGATCGAGTCATTGATTATTTCCAAATCGTTACTGTTGGATGACTTCAGTTTGTAAAAATCAGCATGATGATGTTAAAGTGATATCATAAAATTGAACTACTAGTATCTTTACAATAATTGATACTTTTTTTCTCAAATGAACCTGATGTTTCTGATGTAAATTAAGTATCTTATTAAAAATCTTGTATTAGGCCCTGTTCAAACCAAGTCGCTCAAAGTGCTTTCGATGTGGTTTGGACGGATTCAGGATTCATGTGGCTCCATCTGAACGCTCCAAATCGCATTGAAAGCGCCTCGATTCCAAACCACATCTGGAGGTAGACCCCGTTCATACGGATGCGCTCAAAGCGCTTTCGATGTGGTTTGGACGGATTCAGGATTCATGTGGCTCCATCTGAACGCTCCAAATCGCATTGAAAGCGACTCGATTCCAAACCACATCTGGAGGTAGTTTCGAACCGCCTTGACTTGATCGCGATTTGCGTCTGACCGCAATGTGGTTTCACCGGTTTACTGTGCATATTGACCCGGTCATGGATTACGGGGTGATATTTCTGTATTTATATGCAATGCCAAAATCTATGAGGCAGCAAGTTAAAAAGCAGTAATGCCCGAATAATGTGCCCATTCTAGGACGAGCTTCACTGCCTCTGGCAGGACTACGTCAGCATTCAGCCCAGGTACGCTGGGAGGGGGGCACAGCTAACAGGTCATTGACCTCTGACATTGATAACACACTACCTTGCGTGTTTTCATCAAACAACAATAATGTAGTTTAGGCGAATCGTGCTCGGGCACGGTTTAGAAGGAACGTGTGGCACGTGGACCAGATGTGAGGAATGTGGTTTACCCGAATCGCGCTCAAAGCGACTTGGTTTTAACGGGGCTTTATTTTCTCTCTCTTTATACATAGGTGACAGAATGGAATAGTCCAAATGAGATAGCCGAGTACCAAACAAACAGAACATCATGGATGGACACAGGGTAAGTAGATGTAATAAACCCAATGAAACATTGGTCACTTTTATTATGTTACAGTATCACTGTGTTGAATTAGGCATCAGATTGTTTACTATCGCAATGACATTATACACATGCAATTTAATTTTGTTAGCTGTTTTGCTTAAAAAGTTTAATGTACAATTGATGTACACATGTTATTCATGATTAGAGAGATAAAAGTTTAATTTTTGGCAGTCTTTTTCATAGCAGTGCTGACATTTCACATTGACATCACTTCTAACCATTTCTTTCATCAACAAGAATAATTTCTAATGTATTTTCCTTCTTTCTTGCTGCTTAGCCCCATTGCTAGATTATTAAAGCACGTCGGCAGAACGTACTGCGCCTGCGCAAAACCTGGATTTTCGCTGGATTTTTGGTCAACGTTGCATCAGAATTTTGCCTGTTGCAGACCATATCTTTTTCTACACAACATTTGAAAACTACAGACGGGATGTCACCCTTATATACGCGAATTCGACCTTATATGAGACGTTCTGCCGAAGTGCTATGCACAATACATTACGGGTTTCGCGCAGGCGCAGTACGTTCTGCCGACGTGCTGATTATTAACAGATTTTGCATGAGTTACTAACAAGTGTCAGGGAAAGAATAAATATGAACGAAAACATATTTTGTGCGTGCAAAGGACAAAACAAGTGAATTTAGTCTGTTTAGTAGTACATGTAACAGTATTTACATTATGAACATGCGAATTCTGTAATAATTTATATATTGAAAATGAGACAATTTTTTACTTGACTGTACCTTATATGAAAATGAACGCCAAGCGCTATTCAACACTTTAAAATTAGACAAGCTATGTAAGAAAATGTCAAAGCAGGCCACTTTCAAATACCTGATGTCTTGCAGGAATGATTGTATAGTGGAAAAAATATGCAGCTATGTTTCCAGTTGTTTCAAAAAGAGAGAAGAAACGGTTATTAGCAATAGGTGATAAGTAGTATACAGCTGTAATTTCAGACTTTTAGTATTTAGCAGTAGAATGTAGCATTTTCAATGTTCAATACTCCTTGTTGTATATCCTCTAGACCACACTTGGTCAATTTGTGCATTTAGCCCATATGGGCAGGAATATGCAATAATGATTCATTCATTCATTATATACAGGACATGTTGGGGTGGCTCCATGCAGCACGGTCTTCGCCAGTTCAATTTTGAACTGGGAGAGAGACCCCGCCCCAGGCTCAAGTTCGTTCCTTCATTGATTGATGGTCATGACTTCTTCTGTTGTGTCCTTTTGTCCAGTGTGGTGGCGGGAGGTGCAGATGACGAAGAAGAAGATGACAGACTGGACAACATGGTCTGTGGGTTCGACGACTCTGTCCTTAACGCCACACATGACAACAATGGAAGAGTCAAGAGATATTCCTTATATGGTTAACATTTTTGTTGATTTCACTTTGAATTTGTTTGCTAACTGTTTGCATAGGTTTGAGCCTAGCTTGGGCATGGTGTGAGCGGTTGCATGAGTCATTTCAGATGGGGACGTAAAGCTGTTGGCCCCGTGTATAGGGTGCTTCATGTGTTAGCCACAGGCATCAAACGTCTGCATGTAACAAGAAAGCTTTTTAAAAAAGCTGGCCATAGGCCGCCAAAATGGGAATAGCTGGTTCGGTGGCATGGGTGTGCACAATTACTGACTTGCTCACCTTGCTTGAATTGTAGCAATGAGTGAATTAAAAGACCTGAAAAATAGACAGTGTTGCTTCCCTTTGCTTCCCATAGATGGATCGCGTTCCTAAATGACGTGGACGTCAGAATTGTCCAATTGCCCCGAAATTGCCGAAACGTAATTTGAATTGTCCCGAGCTGAAATTTAGCGTCATTTTGACATCGGGACATTGTTAATTGCGAGACCTGGCTTGGCATTGCGTAATTGGGCATTGCGCAACTTCTTGCGGGCCGGCCGTCCAACATTCACATGTTAATTTCGAGGCCGGCCTGGCTTCGCATTGGATAACGTGCGGTTAGACATTGCGCAACCTCGGTCGACCCATCCACCAAATCCATCCACCAAACCAAACCATGGTCACACCGGGCACTATACCATAGGCCGCATTGCGCGGCCTATGGTAAAAAAGCCCAATAAACTCATTACGATGAGTTAAGTGAGGGTCACTTCCCGCGGGACAAGCAACTGCGTGCTGTCTACGTGCAAAAACGTGGGCAAATTTTTGGATCCGTAAGTGGTGAGTACCGCAGACACGCTGTAGCACTTTACGTCTATGCAGAAATTTCTCTGCGTTCAGGCTGCGGATTCACCCCCCGTACGAGCCGGTACGGGCAACGCACATGCCCCTTTACATTTTTAGAAAAGTGTGGCGGATGTGGCCTCAAAAAAAATGTACGGACAAAAAAACACGTATGGCGGGTTGTGACCCTCGCTTAAAGGTAACCTGGTGCAGTTGGCTGAAAACTCAAAGCATCGGGAAGCCGCATTGCTTTAGTAGCTAGCGAAAAAGCATGACTATTCGTCTCAAGCACTTTAAGTTTGACTAGGCTTTACTTTTCATCATTTGTAATTTAAGCGAGTTACGCGGACTCAGTAAAATTCTGTTTTGCAGCGAGTAAGTGGAAAAAGAAACATCTCTACTACCGCATCGTCAACTCTCCGCACGACAACGAGGCCGAGAAGTACCGCGTGCAAAACACAGTGGCACGCGCCATTAAGCTGTGGAGCGACGCCTCGCCCCTCACGTTTTACGAGGCGAAAGACGGACAGAAAGCGGATTTCGTTATAAAGTTTATCAAGGGTGATCACAACGACGGATACCCTTTTGACGGAGAAGGTACTAATCACGTCATTTCTGTACTTTTCTCCTTGCTTGTCAGCAGAAGTTACGTACTGTGCCTGCGTGAAACCCAGAGCATAATGTGCATATCACCTCTGAAGAACATATCGTTTAAGGCCGTGTTCACGTATTTAAGGATGATATCCTGTCTGTAGTTTTCAAATGTTGTGTCGGAAAAGATATCTAATGTGACAGACAAAATTCTGATGCAACGTTGACCAAACATCCAACAGAAACCGTGGTTTTGCACAGGCGCAGTATTAGTGCGTTCTGCCGACGTGCTGCTTGTCATAATAGCTATCAGTAATGAAACAGTAAAGAAAATGGAGAGACCATTGTGCCATTGTATTCCATCTTACTGTCATCACTTCATAATTACTGTACAATGTAGCTATTGTACTGTACACTGAACACATTTCATCTTTCAAACAGGGGGCATCTATGCGCATGCCTTCTTCCCCCAAGATGGCGACGTCCATTTTGACAACGACGAGATCTGGGCTCTCAAACAAGAGAACAGCCCGAAGAAGGACCTCTTCATCATCGCCGCACATGAACTTGGGCACAGTCTGGGTCTCGGCCACTCTAAGATAGACGGGGCGGTCATGAGGCCGAAGTACCGCGACATCATGAAGCATAAGGACATCGAGAAACTGTCTGCTGATGACACGGCTGCTATCCAGGCTGTTTATGGTTTGTTTGTTTATTTCTTTATTTGGATTCACCACAAGTACAAATATACAAGTGGAAGGGAGAGCAAAACAGGTGTATTGACACCTTTACTAGTTGCCCTCCCAAACACTACAATATAAATACAGAACAATGCAATATCCAACAAACAGATTAAAATATCAAACATTATTAACATGATATACAAATCACAACAATACCATAAATTGGACAAGAAATGCTGTACAATACATTGTGATAAAATATTATACATCACATTGGTTGGTTTCCGTAGCACTTTTTTGTGTTCATTCTAACAGCAATACAGTAGCGCTGGACAGGGCCGCTCAGCAACGTGGTGGAAGGACTAGCCGACTGCTGCCCACGTACCCCTGTGTCAGGGACCCCCACAGCAGTATAATCAAAGACAGCACGTCGGCAGAACGTATTGCGCCTGCGCGAAACCCGTAATGTATTGTGCATAGCACTTCGGCAGAACGTCTCATATAAGGTCGAATTCGCGTATATAAGGATGACATCCCGTCTGTAGTTTTCAAATGTGTAGAAAAAGATATGGTCTGCAACAGGCAAAATTCTGATGCAACGTTGACCAAAAATCCAGCGAAAATCCAGGTTTTGCGCAGGCGCAGTACTTTCTGCCGACGTGCTATCAAAGACTGGATACTGTGGATACTACTACTACTAGCAATACATGGTGGAGCACTAGGCAGCAAATTTAGCTGATTTACTCTGCACAGTATTAAAAGTATAATAAAACACAAAATGCAAGCAATAGATACAATCAATACATATATGATACAGTTATACCGTAAATGATACAGTTAATGAATGATAATACAATACAATAATACATTAGTTATTTTTGTTACTTAGCTCATGGAAACATATAGGGGATAGCGAGTGAGTAAGTGAGTGAGTGAGTGAGTGAGTGAGTGAGTGAGTGAGTGAGTGAGTGAGTGAGTGAGTGATAGTAAGTGAGAGTGAATGAGTGATAGTGAGTGAGAGTGAGTGAGTGAGTGAATGAGTGATAGTGAATGAGTGATAGTGAGTGAGAGAGAGTGAGTGAATTAGTGAGTGAGTGAGTGAGAGAGTGAGTGAATGAGTGATAGTGAGTGAGAGAGAGAGAGTGAATTAGTGAGTGAGTGTGTGAGTGAGTGAGTGAGTGAGAGTGGTTGCATTGTGAGAGTGAGTGAAAGAGTGAGAGTGAGTGGTTGCAATGTTAGTGAGAGAGCAAGTGAGTGAGTGGTTGCATTGTGAGTGAGTCGGTGAGTGCACGTGGTTGCATTGTTGATCATCTTCAGTATCACAATGATCGAAGATGTGGGCAATCTTCACTTTACACAGAAAAACCACACTTTGTGCTAACCAGTATCCTATGAAGTACTGAAATATTATGATTTTCACACAGATTGGTGATTTTCTTCATTTTATCAATCTATAGGTCCATGCCCTAAAGTGGAATATTGGTTAAAAGACCTCCTGAAAAGAAGAACAAAACCAGCAATCAGTAGACGACGACCCAGTACGTGTTCTGGACCTTTCGACGCAATGTTCTTGGGTAAGCAACCTTTTTATCACGAGTGGGTAGAGTCTGTTCACCTTGTATTTGGGAGGTCCTAGGTTCAAACCCCAGCCACATCAAATACTTTTGAGTTAAAGTGCGCTCATGACACCAAAATAGGACCTTATCTGATTGTAGTTGACATAACTAGTATTACCTGGCTAACAGACACGTTTACAATAAATACACACGGTTCTCCTGTTACATTCGAAATTTCAATGCCCTGCCTTGGAAAAGTCAGCACAAGCCAGTCCCGGCATATTTTTGCATCTCTATGTTCTATTTTTGCATTTCTGTATTTTTTCCGGAGCTGACGTCACCCCATGATGCACAGAAATGCAAAAATAAAACCTAGAGATGCCAAAAGCGGCGGGCGATTGGGAAGCTTGCAATTTTGGAAGGCCGTACGAACTTAGTTTCTCAGTCTTCGTAATTAAAAACAATTTCAAGCTACTACATATGGTATATATTTGATATTCATATGTCTTTTACCTACCTTTTTCTGTGTCATGTGGTCTTTAACCTTCTGCATGTGAAGGTAGCTATTTGGCACAACATTTGTATTGGTTATAGGGTTAGGCAGCAGGGAGAAGGTTGAAATGCTGCTTTATAGCGCTCAGCACTAGTTACGAGAAAGAGTACGGGATTTGCACATGCACCACTACCAGTGGACTAGCCCCCTGCTGTAGTGGCCCTGCGTGGCCTACGGGCTATAAAACCGGAGATGTGAGTGGTTGCATTATACACTGCGAAACTGCTTTATACACTGAAAGGTGTGGGAATGATATTAACCTACTTATGATACATAAAAAGGTGGTTGTATTGTTGTTGCTCCGTTTCTTCATTCTTCTTCCATTCCAAACAAATAAGGTCAATGACCTGGATCAGGTAGTTGTTACCATGGTAACTGGTGCTGTAGCAGACACCCTGTAGTGTTGGGTTACATTGTGTGGCAAGTTGCAGGACAGAGTTGGACTCATGTCACCATATATATGAATGTGTTTGAGTAAGAATAAACAGAGCAGCAGTAGTTTGTTGGTGTAGACCATGTTAAGGTAAACATAATGCATTTGCTTTGCAAATGTTACCTTGCTAGTTATATTTAAAATGGTAAAATTCCATAATGTATTATTAGACCATAAACATCCACAAAACTCCAGGAAAACACATTAGATATCGTTTTGTTTCTGGTACGTTCATGTTTGTCTTGTAGGTGCAGACATGAGGACTTATGTCATGAGAGGCAGGTACTACTGGAGGCTGAATGAAGAAAAGATGATTGGCAGGCCACAACCACTGCTTATTAAACATCGCTGGCCGGGGCTACCAGGGAATGTCAACGCTGCTGTTACGTCATATTACACAAAAAGAACATACTTCTTCAAAGGTAACCACGTGACACAGCTGTGGCATTTATGAGTTGAAAGAAACACCTGATAGACTTTTGTACGGATCCCATTGCATGCTGGGTATTTCTCAGAGCAGACAACGTCATTACCATGACAGTGTGTACGTGGTGCGTGTATACTGTGTCCAGTCTGGTCTACGTTGTCATATTGATGATTTTGTTTGCCCCTTGAGCTACCCATAATTCCCCACACATTTCCCAGCATGCAGCGGGTTCAGTAAAACGGGCTGCTCTTTCACCCAGCTCTGCAAGCCTTCGCTAGATCATCTGCATGCCACCATTTTAGATAAATGACATGTTACTGACTGTTTCTTTCCCCCATAGGTGATCGACTTTGGAGATACAACAACAACATCCTGGACAGCAATTTTCCCATAAAAACAAAGGGCACAGGTTTGCCAAAGAACCCGGATGCTGCACTGGTCTGGGGCCCTAAAAACAGAGTAGTCATCTTCAGGGGCAAAAAATTCTGGGTCTGGAACGAATTCACCAGGAAAGTCGATCCCGGGTTTCCTAAGCTCATCCGCAAATACTGGCACGGAGTGCCCAACCACCTAGACGCTGCCCTGCGCTGGAAAAACGGCATAACGTACTTCTTCAAGAGCGGATATTACTGGAAATTTGAGGACGACTTGGAGAAAACGGCCAAGTGTTACCCCCGCCCGGTGGCGCTGTATTGGAGCAGTTGTGGTGGGACCTCGCTGGAGAGATATGGCACATGAGAGGAGGCCGCCATCTTGGATTTGCCTGGCCTATGACCTTGAAGTTTGTTTTGGACATCGTGTTCCTTCCCAGCTTGCTAACTGTGAAGAGTGTCAACTTCTGTGTAGAATGTCACAGTAGACCGTTGCAGGTTGAAACCACTAGCCCAACAAGATCTTTCAAATTTAATATAATGCAGGCTGCTTTACTCAAATAATGACTTAATTTCTGATATTTCAAGACACTCAATTTAGAAGGTAGGGAGAGCTTAAGAAATACATTGTATAGTGTGAATTTTTCCTAAAATGCTTACAACAACAGATCATATGCTAGAAATCATTTGTTTTTACTAAGCAAAAGCTCTTTCCAGGTTTGTTTTCCATTTTTAAACTTTCTATGTCAGCTATGTTATGAACCATTTGGTATCAACTATTCTGTACAGTAAAGATATAGGATTGTTCCAATTGTTACTAAGCTTCAATATATCAACTGATATTCTGAATTTATGGTGCTTTTCAAAATTATGGGTGCTGCTGTGTCTGTTTTGTTTGATACATTTACAGATATATATTATGTGTTATGAATCTGATTAGCAACTGTTACAATGAAATAGAAACGTAGAGTTGAATGAAAGTGATGTTCAACAAAGAATGTGATTTCAGGAGATACATGGACGTGCATTTCAAGGATGAGGTGCTAGGTGGTGCTATGAAGTGGATGCAGCAGGTACATTTTCTTGTTTGCATTGGCATTGTCTATTCTTACAGCTAAGAAAATTTGGCTTTTAGCTTGATTATTTAGCACAGCGTTAAGCATAGATTGTGCAAACAGCCAACATATTTTCTTTCAAATGAATGTTTTTATTGTGATGTGGTTGTGTGTGTTTTTTTTTGGGGGGGGGGGGTATGGACACTCACAATGTCGTTTTTTTTATCTAAGCAAGGACATTGATCTAAGTATGTACAAATATATTCTTTCTCCAGAAAGTTTGGAAGCTTTCCTCTCTCTTATATATTACATTTGGCAAAGGGCATGAGAACCAAATGAAGCCCTTTGTCGCTGTTTTGCCCAAAACGAACCTGTGCTTGTGTAAATGCATTACCTTTTGAACACAGTCAATGACATTACAGACCCCCAAATAAACTGCGCTGTCACAATTGGCGGGAAAAAAGCGTTCATACTCATCCACAGTGAAAAACCTTTCAATCAATGTCTCACCGTTGCGAAGCACATAGATGTTTGTTTTCATTCTTTCTTTTAGATAACTTGATATCTAACTTGGCCTTGCCAATCTTGGTACAATTTCAGATCTATCTGTTTATAAAATCGCTTGGTTAATTAGCATGTGTCGCGCTCAATTCATTAGTGTGACGCGATTAACATTTCTGAGGTAAGAGTGTTTATTTTGTGTTGTTTCGGAGGACGGTTCCTCTTCTATAGCGAAATGGATTCCAGACATACTTCTACCTACTCCGAACAAGTGTACCAATTACTTAAGCACATACCGAGAACAAACCATCTGAATAGGTACTCAGTACGTCTACAAATTGGTCTTATTGAATTTCAAGCCATTTGAAGGACACGAAACAGTTGTGTGATAGTTGTGAAGATTTGCCATACATGTACGGCTAGAAAATGCAGTCATACTTCGCCCATTCTCCGTTAACGTGTGCAATTGGGGGTAGAAAATGGTGAAAAATAAAGTTCTTCCAAATACCTAACAAATGTGCTGAACTTGTTACCAGTATTGTCGACTATCTTTTGCCAATTTTGTACGGTGCTACCACCTATACTTTTCGAGATATTAAGTTTTTTGTCTGTAGATATGGTAATCTCCGTAACAAACCACCAAAGACACCACCAAATAGCCAAAAGAAGCTCACGTGCTACATTTGCTTGGAGATTAAAGCAGGGAGAGTAAACCTTCTGTACTATGATTTTCTAGCAAGACAAGGCCAACTACAGTATTGTTACAGTTGATAAAATGCTCTTAATCGAACTTTGCATCGTATCCTTTTCCTGTAAATTCGATAACACAGTGAAGAAAAAAATGATAACGTAGGTTAGACGATAACGTAGGTTAGAATTATGCTTATGATGATTAATATAATCCAAGCCGTCAGCCTTTACACTATAAAATTTACATGCAAATGTATATCTGATGACCCTCTTTCTGATGAATGAAAGTGTAAGTATCTGTCTCTAATCTCAATGGAATAACCATGATAACGTAGGTTAGAATTGAAAATTGACAAACGGCCTGACGCTGTTTGTTGTTGTCATTTTTCCGATACTCGTGTTTTGTTCTCCCTGCCATGGATTTGTTTCGCAAAAAACACAGTTTAGCGGATAAGACAGTGTGAAAATTATTGTGAAATGTCTTTTCGTGGGCGAATTATACCCGTCTATCTTTCCATAACGTAGGTTAGACAAAACCTTGCGACAAAACTAAAACGGCATCAGATTTAGTATGGACGCCAGCTGGACAAGTTCATCCACCTGTGGCAAGACAGTTTGGTGGATAGGTGTAGATTATGACTGAAAATTAAGTCAACTCACACGTTTTCATTGTTTGAACCCGACGTTTTGTGCGTTACTAGTGGTTGCGACAGGTGATTTTAGCGTGTTTCTTAGCAAAATCTTCGCCTGGACGACCCGAAGGCAGCTGACAGTTGCGGTAAAACATAACTTAGTATATTACTATCATGTACTGATAACAGGAAAGCACAAGATACGCAGTTATTGCTTCTTTTAAAAACTTGGTGGCCCGCTACTATCATGCGACAGCAATTGCACACGTTAACGAAGAATGGGCGACTTACTAATACGTTTTTTTGTGTCTTTTGTGATATTCTACCATTTAGGCATACTTTGTAGGGTTTGTGTGCATGTATGCATGAACTATAGACAAACATTCTTTGAATACTGCCACTTTAAAGCTGCATTATGTAACATTAGGACGATACAAAAAGTAAATTTTCTGGTCATTTCATTATAAACCAAGTTAAATCAACCCTAAGTTCACAAATATGATGAAAAGTAGAAGTAAATTACAATTCCACGAAGATTTTTTTCGATTAAAATATTTCAATTTTCGGTGCAAAAATGTTACATAATACCCCGTTATAGCGTAGTTTTAGGGGCACGTGTGTGATAATGGCATAGTGAGGTAACTAATACAAAACTGTCTAGACTTTGAATTCGGATGCAGGACGGACCTACTTGAAGCTGTATATACTTTTGGAATCATTCAAACAATACATATTTCAACCCTTTGACATTTTACCCAAGATCTAAGCTTTGAGTCTCCATTCAGTTTTTTCTCTTCTATTTTTTAAAATAAGATGCCATGAGGTCAGTCACAAATAAAAAGGCTTGATGTCGCGTTTCGATGCCGTGCATGGTTCTAGATCGCAGTCAACCGAGGTTATATTTAGTAACCAACCAGCCGTTTTATTGAGCAAAGTACGGTAAATATACAAAGAATTCCGGGTCTATTCATGAAGACAAGGAGGGTAAGCCACAGAAACGGCTTGGTGTTTACATACGTCCCGCAGCTGAAGGTACTATGGCATGGGAACCGTTCGGGTGAATATGTCGTCTGACTTTCCTGTCAATCACCGAGTAGGGACCGTTGCGCTTGCGGCGATGTTAATTAATCTCCAATCAGATCTTTCGGTGGCTGCAAAGACAGTATCCATTGGCCAGACAGTTTCCATTTGGCCAATGGATACTGTCTTTGCAGCCACCGAAAGATCTCCTTGGAGATTAATGTTATGGCAATGTGCACATGTGGTATATCTTGCTTTACTGAAAGTAGATGTAGCATTATGAATTCCTGTACTTTCTTTGAAAGAATGAAATAGACAGGTGTTTTTGACAAGCGGAGGTAGACATAGGAAGAGGGACACAAATGCAGCAAAATTACCCAGATTTTAACGTTAAAGTCACCCAAAGCAATTTCAGGGCAGCAAAACAAAAATATTCTAGATGAGGAAATCTTTCTGATATTGACATTTACTGCCATTTCTTAGCACATTTCGCCATCATTTCATATATTTGAAATAGCCCCTAAACAATCTACGTGAGGAGTCCCTTTGGTTTTTGATAACACCAATAAATAGCCTATGATACGAAACAAGCAACCGTTTTCCGTCAGTGACATTGCAATTTTGCCTCGAGCACAGATATCAGAGTATGCTATGATTAAACTTACTACATTGAAAAAATGACCAGATTGAAAAATTGACTTTGTACATCCAATTTTACCGCCCTGAAATCGCTTTAACAACAGGGAAAAGGATATTCTACACTATCCATCGGCTGATTTCCTTTCTGTCTTTCAATTAGAGATGATACAGACGATGCACTGACAAAATATCATAAAATACATGTCTAGTCATTGTAAGTGTAAGGTATCGTGGGAGGGGGCAAGAAGAATATAACACTATTCAGAGGAAAGTTCAACACAAACACAAGCCCGTCTTGTGGAATATAATCACGCAAAGTAATGTCTACCTTGGCGGCCTTGGCTGAGGGGTGTCCGTCGATCGTCTGTTTTGACCACATACCTCAAAACAGTCACCGCCCATCATTATCAATGCACGCAGTGGGGGAATATATACAAAGTCGCTGCATTTGTACATTTTCACGAAGAAAGACAAATACACATCATTTACTGCAACAAAAGTACATGTATTGTAAGAAGCAACCGAGAGTGCTTGACTGTATATTTACTTTGCCACCTGTTTTGACTCCACATACATTATTTCAAACATACCGTCTGAAATCCTCTACCCTGTCGGTTGGGTCCTTAAAGTAATTTTCCAACGTCTGTTGATACAGAAGCGATGGGCTTTGTACTACTACAAGTATCCACAGCACTCGAGAACCTTACAGCCCATTCAAGTTTGTTATCTGTTTGTTTTGACCCGCACTGCACACAAACACAACAGAGCAACACCGCGGGGCCTTTCTTTGCTTTGAAAGAAAATGTCTTCCTACCGACTTGTCTCACCAACAACAATCCTTTGTTTACGTAAAGAGGAAGGATAGCCCCTTTAACCATTGTTGTTGTGTTTAAAATGGGGTTCCTAAAGACCAAACAGTCTGACAGAGAAAGCTAGATAGTTATCAATGCTCACAAATGATTATGTACACTCTTCAGCGGCTTGTGACAGTAAATACGGGCATTATCTTAGAATCACTTACATGCTTACGATATCCTACATATTCCAGGTACGTTATGTTATAAACACCCAAACATAATCTTAATAAGCACCAATTTCGCCATACTAGGGAAAGTATGGCAGAGTTAGTATAGGGTATTAGTGTAAACAGTACCATAGACACTGCATAATTATAATAGTAGTTTAGAGCATTGAAGTGTTGGAATTTAAGTTAAATTCGTGCACCAGGAACCTGCAATGGGTTCCACAGAAAATGACTTTTGAGAACGAACAAACACCCCAATTTTTTTAGCAATTCGCATGCAACACCCCATATACCAAGGAGGTTTCAATCTGATGACACCTGCTCGCATATACCAATGCTTATACTTTTAGAGGCTTGCATGCATATACCATACCAGCAGCATATTGGCAATAGATGCCCCAACTTAACTATTGGAAGATTATTGTTAATAGGAGGATATTTTATACATAGTTGATGGCGAATATTTGAAAGTTCACTAGCACTAGCTCACTCAATGTCACTACACACAGTTTTGGGATGAATCACACATTTTAGAATGTATTCTAACTTATTGTATTAACTAAGCCTTTGTTAGAATAGTTGCTTGGCTAAATCGCGCTCCTAGCGGACCACAAATTCGCTCCAGGAGCGAGAGATTGTGTAACGTACACCGTATAGCTAATAGAATAGCAGTCCTCGATAAATTTTCAAACAAAGTTACTTATTGTAGATGTCAAGGTCAAAATCGTCCAAAATGCAGTTCACAATCTGTAATGAAGAATGACGTCATTTCCTGTTTTACAACTGTTTCCGCTCCCATGACGTTAAATTTTTCGACAAACTTTCGAACAAAGTTACTTATTGTAGATGTCAGGGTCATGCAGTGTTTCTTAAAAATCGTCCAAAATGCAGTTCGTGATGAAGAATGACGTCATTTCCTGTTTTACAACTGTTTCCGCTCCCATGATGTCCCGCCACATCCGCTCCAGTACAGAGCCACGGGACGAGGGTAGCACTTCGCGATGCTTCCAATCTCGTCATCGTATCTCCAGTAGTAACCCTGTTTGAAAAAGAACGTATGCCTGTTCTTCCACTGGAAAGCGGCGTCGATATTGTTGGGTAATCCGGGGAAGAACTTCCGGATAAGTTTGGGGTATCCGGGCTCCACTTTCCGGTTGAACTCGTTCCATATGTAGAACTTGGACCGTTTGAAGACCACGATTTTATGTTTAGGACCCCACACGAAGGCCGCGTCAGGACTTCTAGGCAAGCCGGTTTCGTTGTGTGAGATGGGATAGTATTCGTCCAACATGCTGTCCTTAAATCTCCATATACGGTTGCCTGAAAAATAAAAGATAGCACTTCTTTAATACAAATTTTGCAATACTTCTTTGATACAACAGCAGTATCTTGACTAGAAAAGTTCTTTATTCACAACCACTTGTTCAACAAGAGCCTACTGGTAAGTTAAATCAACCCTATGCCATAACATACTGATATCTGTGAGGCAAAAATGCAATGTCATTGACGGAATATTTCGTATTGTAGGCCGTGGTTCCAGCTATTTATTGGTGGTACCAAAAAATAAAGAGCTCCTGGCGTAGCTTGTTTTTGGGGATAACGCTTCAAGTATGAAAATGTGCTAGGAAATGGCTGTAAATGTCAGTATCAGACAGATTTCCTCACCCAGAATATTTTTTTGTTTTGTTTTGTTTTGCCACCATGAAATTGCATTAGATGCTTTTATACCCTGGTTTGTGACTCCTGTGGTAGCGTTTGGGTCTAACACCTGTTTCAAAGTTATTTCGCCATTTTTTTCCTGCAAAAATCCCACAACCAAGAAAGTAGATAAGTGTGGTGGCTAAAAAAATTAGTTGTCATTTAAGGAAAAACCCTTAAGCTCCTCAAAAACTGTTTACTTTCAGTCATTTGTTGTTGCGCGCCTACACTAATTTCCATCTCGTAAACGGTCGTCGCCTTTTGAAACGGTCGATGCCATATCCCAGAACGGTTAACTCTAAGTGTATCAGCACGGTCCATTCACACCGTGATGTTTCGTGGCGTAGAGGGTTAGGGTATATGTTAGGGTTTTAGAACTACGCTTTTTGACCCGGGTTCGAATCCGAGCTCGTGCTTTTTCTTTTTTCACTAATACCTTTAATATTTTTCATGATCATCCCTTACATTTGCAATTCAAATGTTGCTTTTTATACGTTTTATACGTTTTTGGACTTTAAAAAAATGTTATGATACGCTCGGATATGGCATCGACCAGTCAGCGATATGGCATCGAAAGGCGACGACCGTTCTGAAAGGCGACGACCGTTTACGAGACGGAAATTTGCCGCGCCTACGGCTAGTTGCAGGTAGTGCTGTGTACCGGTTCGCTGGACTCAGTTCCGGACTTGTAAAAACGTCTAGGTTTAAGTCCAAGAAAACCTGAATGGCGGGAACTAGTTCCGGACTTGGTTGGAAAAAAACCCATGTCACATACCCCTTTTCGTTTCGAACCACATCGCAAAATCTGTGCTGCAAAATGAAGAAAACATTGCCATCGGGCATTGTCAAGTGTCGGCCTCCATGTTATGTGGCCACAGTTTCGCCCAGACAACATTGCAAGGTTGACACCATGCAATTTTGTATATACCATGGGTTTAGGTCCGGACTTACAAGTCCGGAACTGAACCTAAACCTCTGGACTTGAATCCGGACCTGAACCTAAACGTGGGTTTAGGTACACAGCACTAGTTGCAGGTGTTCGTTCGTTCAGTATCAATGTTGACCTTTGCCCAGACTTACTGAACCCTACCTACCGCACGGGTTTTCTTAGTAAACGTTACTAACACAATACCTCCCACTGATACAACACCTTAGAAAACACTCCTGTAGATCAACTTTTCATTTCAATTGTCTGTCTTGAACAATACTGACACAATAGAACACGGTTAACTGAAACCAGGTATTAAGTGGTGCCTCAACTTTGGTGTAACAGTTTCTAGACGTATTGCTTGCCAAGCTGATGACTTGACTAAAATCTAGGAAACGATTTGGTCTCATAATTGTAGAGCCGATGCCAACTTTTAAGGTGGCAATGTGGTCTTGTGGTTTAGGGTTGTTGACTCAGAATCTGAAAGTTCTGGGTTCAAATTCCTGGCAGGCCCAATTGTTGCGTCATTGGGAAAGGCACTTAACACCTATTTCCTCACTCGACTCAGGTGTAAATGAGCACCTAGCTTCGGGTAGGGACGTCTTCCTAGATAGGACGTAAAGACAGAGGTCCCATGTTTAAGGAGAGCCACACCTTGAGTATGTAAAAGATCCCACCACACTTATTAACAAGAGCAGGGTTCCTTCCCGGTGTGAGTGGTTCAAACCTTACAGTCTGGTCTCAGGTTTGACATCTTGAAGAGGTGAAAGTCACCTGTTATGTCAATCCTTCTACAAATGTGGTAAATCTTTATGAATCATTTTGAAACTAAACATCCTGGATACTTGGCTAGCTTGAAAATGCTGACAGGAATACTAGCCCGTATTTCGTGGAAACCATGATGTTCGGGAGTAGGTCAGCAGTGGTCGGGGCGTGGTTGGCAGTCAAATTTGACTCAAATTTAACTCAAATTCGATTTGATCCGTATATAGAAATGTAGGCGTGGCCTAAATCTGGCCAGACTGCTCCCGAACTTCAGCCAACCTTGGTCGGCTGGTGTTCAGGGGAAGGTTCCGAATGTGTGACACCTGTGTTGGAGACTGTACAAGCCACTTGTATTTGTTATACCGGTATGGGAGGGTTACGGTTCGCATAAAGAACGCCGACGGTAAACCAAACTCACACGGGCGGGGCATTTCTGGTCAAGAGGGAGCGGGCTTGCCACTACAGCTGGTATTTCTAAAGTATATATATAGATATCAAAGTAAACAAACACAATCTTCCTGAAGCACTTCTACTTAGCACCGATCCTCCCTTTTCAAAGAGATTTTTAACATGCTTGTATAGCAAAAATACAATAAAATGACATCTGTTGTGTAGGTTACAATGATATATAGCTTCAATTTTACTCTGGAAAATATTAAGACAATGTCATGTCGTGTTGGGTTGTATTTTGGTTATTGTAGACCCAAACACGTGAAGTTTTTTGTATATTTTGTCTTGTTCTTAAGGGTGACACTTTTGTACACGCATAAACCGTGACCTGAAACGACTCTTAAGTTCAGTTCAGGTGTTTTCAGTTCTAGGTGTAGCAGAGAGACAAAATGTGGAGAAACCTTAAAGGGGCATTATGTAACATTTTTTGCACCAAAAATTAAAACATTTTAATTGGAACAAATTTTCGTGTGATTGTAATTTACTTCCACTTTTCAACATATTTGTGCAATCATCTCACATTTCTGACAATTATGGTTGGCGCTAAAACAGCCCACACGAGGAGCACTCATTTTGTGGAACCACCACAAACTACCAGAATGTAAACAAACATGGCTTACGGCTGTGTTTCCAACTTTTATACACACTCGTAAGGTGTAATATTTTGTCACCTCCACTTCCTGAATAGCACTTTTTTGCAACGGAATAGCGTTGATTCAACTTACTTTGTAAAGAAATGACCAGAACTTGAATTGACTTATCATGAAAGTTCATCTGTGTTGGTAGTAATCATAGTAAAAGGTTGAACTTTATTCCAACACACAATTATACAGGGATCAAATTTTCAGCGACCACTGTCGCCTTCATCAGGATGATCAATTACTCACGTCACGGATCAGTAAAATCTCGTGGGAATAAGGTCACGTGTTTACAAACCATAATTCTCGCGAGATCACGTTGTGAAGTGATTGGTCATTAATCATCCTGATGAAGGCGACAGTGGTCGCTGAAAATTTGATCCCTGTATAATTGTGTGTTGGAATAAAGTTCAACCTTTTACTAGAAAATTGACTTTTTGTATCGTCCTATTGTTACATATTGCAGCTTTAACGTTAAATACATGGAAGTTTTTTTCTACCAAACCTACATACAAGAGAGGACTATGTATTGCTAATAAATGTCACCAGCAATGTATTCGTCATTACCTTTGAAAAAGTACGTCCTGCCGGTATATGCTGACGTCACAGCGGCGTTGATGTTGCCAGGGAGACCAGGCCAGCGGTGCCTTATAAGGAGCGGCATGGGCCGCCCGATCTCGTTCCCATCGTTCAGACGCCAGTAGTACAGGCCTCTCATGGCGTACGTTTTTCTGTCGGGGCCTAGCAAAGACAATATCATGTTAAATTGTAGTCAAATTTGTCCCCCGCACCTCCCAACCAACCCCCGAATGTTTTAAACATTTTAAAGGGCGGCGAATAGTAGCCGAATTCGTCGAACACTAGCCGACCTAGTCGACTTTGCGCCGACTAGAAAGGAAACATTTGTAAAGCAGATGTATATTGTTTACCTTTACACGGTGTAGCCTAACAAACTACTGCTCTGTTTATTTTTACTCGCATTCATATACTGTAGTATATGGGGACACTAATCCAACTCTCACTTGCAACTCGCAACAAAGCGTAACTCAACACCACAGGGTGTCTGCTACAGCACAAGTTATCATGGTGACGGCAGTCTAGTCCAGGTCATTCGACCTTGTGTGTCTAGAACGGAAGAAGAAACAGAGCAAAAAAACGATATGTTTTCCTTCTAAGAAGGTAAACATGATTACCTAGAAAGATGGCGTCGTACGGTGCAGAGCACGTGTTGGGCCGTCTCTGTTTGGGCGCCCTGCCCGACCTCCGGGAGGACTCCAGCATGTAGCGCACGTTCCACTCTAGCCGCGGACACGGGCCTAACAGAACATGTAAATTAGTAAACTTGACATTTATAGGGAGCAAAGCAGTGTCCTAAGTTCTAAATTTTTTTAAAGGTGTAAAATCACAATAATCTTTTTTTTTTTCTCTCTTTTCCTTATACGAGTGCTGTTCCGGGAGTCACAGAATATATATTTTTTTCTAAAGCTTACCATATACACTTGTTGTCAAACAGGGCCATTGCGCACTCTTATCATTGGGAATAAATTCTACCAAAAAGTGGAAAATTAAGCTTGATCACTACTCACTATGCGTTACCACATGCGTCAACTGTAACTTGTCGGACCATAATTTTTCTCCCTTAGAAAGCCTTAGAATGCCCAATTCGGACACCAAATTCCCTGCCGGTCGCTCCGCTCCCATGCATTGCCCAAGCACATTAAACGATACTACTAAAAAAGGCTCCGGCCCTAAGGCGTCACCAAAAAAATCCCTGCCGTACCGTACATAGCCTGTATGGCGTTTCTGTCCTCCGGCGGTAGCGCGCTGATGGTCTTCATCCACTTGACGTCGGTGTACTTGGGCCTCATCAAGGCCCCCCAGGCGTCGGAATGACCCAGACCCAGGCTGTGGCCCAGCTCGTGGGCGGCGATGATGTACAGGTCCTTCCGCGAGGTCGCCACGTAGTTATCGAGCGCCCAGGGCTCGTCGTCGTCAAAATGGACGTCACCGTCATGGGGAAAAAACGCGTGGGCAAACACACCACCTAAAGGATAGCAAGAATTAGAAGTTTTTTTTTTTTCAGAAGTCAAGTGAAAATCAATGCGTGCGCTGATGTCATCCATAAAAAAAAATAGTAGTCCCAACCACCCACCTTGGCCATCAAACGGGTACCCGTCGCTGTGGTCCCCGCGGGTGAACTTGACCACGATGTCGGCATCCTCGTCCTCCTTAGCCTCGTAAAAAGACAGCGGGGAGGCGTCGCTCCACAGTTTCAGGGCGCGCGTCAGGGTGTTCTGTACCCGGTACCGCTCCGCGTCGTCCCCCTGCGGCGCGTTGATTATCTTGTACGTCAGATGCTTCTTACCCCACTTGTTTCCTAAAAAAGGGAAATATTTCCTAGTTGTTTCCTAATAAAAGGTAAATGTTTCCTAAAAAAAGTTGATGATCTTGTACGTCAGATGCTTCTTACCCTACTTGTTTCCTAAAGAGAGACAGAGAGACAGAGACAGAGAGAGACAGAGAGAGACAGACAGAGACAGACAGAGACAGACAGAGAGAGACAGAGAGAGACAGAGAGAGACAGAGAGGGACAGAGAGAGACAGAGACAGGCAGACAGAGAGACAGAGAGAGACAGAGAGAGACAGAGAGACAGAGAGAGACAGAGAAACAGAGAGAGACAGAGAGAGACAGAGAGGGACAGAGAGAGACAGAGAGAGAGACAGGCAGACAGAGAGAGACAGAGAGAGACAGAGAGAGAGAGAGAGACGGAGAGAGACAGAGAGAGAGAGACAGAGAGAGAGAGAGACAGAGAGGGACAGAGAGAGACAGAGAGACAGACAGAGAGACAGACAGACAGAGAAATGGTAAATTTATTAAAAGTAAACACTATAAACACAATAAAGAACCAATCACACCCTTCGAAAAAGTAGGGGCATGCCCCGGTGTGCGATGGTGCAAATTCGACAGTGACCGGCCTCAAGGTTAGCCCTTAATAATAGCCCAGTGCTAGTTGGGCAGCCTTGGCTGTGTCTTCAGCCGAAATGAATAAATCAATAAAAGCAAACACTTGCAGCACAAAGGGTTGAATTGTAGTTTGTACAGTGTTTTTTTTATAAAACGTAGCAGCCGTATTAAAAAAACGTACGACATATAACTTAACCTACATTTCTTTTAAGTATTTGTGTTGGTAAGCACAACGCTTGTACGTACTGTACAAAACTGGTGCGTTACACCTAAAGCCGGTTTACCGGTTACGCGAAACAAACCAACAACTTACCGTACATCGCAATCTGCCTCCGCCGGCGCCCAGTCCCCGGGTCCATAGGAACCAACTCTCGGTCCACGGTATAGTCGAACCCACAGAAGGAATCTTCATCATCGTCTTCTTCTTTTTCTTCAAGAGCAGCGGCCCTGCAAAGGACAGAGTTGTTTTCCCCAAGACAAGAGTCAAGAGAACGTCTTTCGAATTTGGTGGCCCGCCCAGACCTTATTGATAAAAGTAATATTGAAAACACAATAAAAGAATACATCCTCATATTGATGAAGAAGATCTGATAGAATTTACGTCCAGTATTAGCAATTTGAATCCTCGTAACTCAATTCTCCCTGTTTGAAACTTGTGAGTCACGTATCCTGGTCGACTTTGCAACACATGCTGATTTTCCTTTCCCATATTTAGTATCTTGTTATAAGAGAAAAGTATATACACTGAGGCAAACACAAATACACAATGGCAACTGGCAGTATCAGGGCAGTAGTGTAAATATCCGATTTCCGTATAGTCTGAACGGATGGAAAGTTTTTAAAGGTACCCAGAGCGATTTCAGAGCAATGAAACTTCTAGGTTTTCAAAGTCAATTTTCTGGCCATCTTTTTTTAATGTAGTAAGTTGAATCAACCCTATCCTATAGCATACTGATATCTGTGAGGCAAAAATGTGATGTCACTGACATCGTATCGTAGTCTGGTTCTAGTTATATATCGGTGGCACCCAAAAAAGGGACTCCTTACGTAGCTTGTTTCGGGGCTATTTCAAACGCTTCAATGACGAAAGTGTGCTAAGAAATAGCAGTAAATGTCAATATCAGACAGATTTCCTCATCCAGAATATTTTTTGTTTTGCCACTCCGAAATTGCATTGGATGCCGCCTTTAAACACTGTTTTTGTTTCCCTGACACTGTAGAATGACGTGTACTATACAAGGAGATTTCACTGCACGAAAAGTCGGATTTACCAATGGTAGTAAATGCCAGTAAAATCTGGTAATGTTTACTCTGTAAATGGTAGTAAATAAAAGTCAAGTCCGGTAATTTCGGACTTAACAATGATAAATGGTAAATAAAATTACTGACTTGACTTTTATTTACCACCATTGCTAAGTCCGGTACGGTTTACAAAGTAAACATTACCCGACTTTACTGGCATTTATAATTACTACTGCTGGTAAATCCAACTTTTCGTGCAGTGTAAAAAGAGATTAATCACTTTTCTTACCCTGTAATCTGCCCTTCCTTCGTCTCGGTGTAGTCTGCAGGGTTCTTGTTACCTGTCGGGCCGTTCTGAGCTGAGGCTAATGGCACCTGGCGAAAGATGTTCAAAAACTCGTGTTAGGGACTTGGGCAGGAATTCCAAAGCAGTGGCGAAGTGTCTAGTATGTCTACGCTTAGTACTGTATCAACAACTATGTACAGATAAGGAAACAGCTTGAGGTTGTGTCAAGATTTGGGTTTAGAATACACCAGTGTAGCCTGGTATCCGTGGTTTGGGCGGGCTCTCTTCGGGCCTGTAGACGATCCCCGCCGCCAAGTTCAACTTAGGCTCCCCGGTACGAGTTTTACGCCAGTAGGAGGTTTGCACGGCAGGAGTTTGTTAGCCTGACTCCCGCCGTGAAAAATCTACCGGGGAGCCTAGTTGAACTGGGCGGCAGGGATCGTCTACAGGCCCAAACCACGATAGACTGGATACCGGGCTAACACTAGGCTTACATACATTCGTCGGACGATTTCTTTTTGTCGTAGGATTTCAACCAGGCTGAATGCTGTACGACAAGCTGAATGTCATACGACACATACACGACTGTCTCACAAATACATTTTGTACCCTCAACGTTCTGTCGTAAACTTATCGTGCTACATATGTAATCAGGCCCTTAATGACATTTCAAAGTGTCTGCTCCTATAATTCGACGTATAGGAACAATTCAAACACTACACGAAAAGTTGGATTTGCCAATGGCAGTAAATGCCAGTAAAGTCGGGTAATGTTTACTTTATAAACACTACCGGGCTTTACAATGGTAGTAAATAAAAGTCAAGTTCGGTAGTATTATTTCGGACTTAGCAATGTTAGTAATTAATAAAATTGACTTTTATTCACTACCATAGTAAAGTGCGGTACTGTTTACAAAAAAATATTACCCGACTTTACTGGCATTTACTACCATTAGTAAATCCAAACGATCCAATCTAGTTGACTGGATACAATGTATTACAGTGTTTAGATTCCAAGCTTCTTGGTTTGATCACATCACCGACACACACTGTACCAGATAATTGTATATCATGTTGAGGAACCAAATGTCTTGGTTTCCTTTTCGGATGTCTTCCCAAGGAAAAGAAAACTTGCGTCTCAAGAATGAAGACTTGAACGGAACAAACTGTCTGCATCCTGGATTGGAAGTCAGCTGTTTGCCACCCAAGTTTACATATTGTATATAAGACAGCTAGGGCATTCTAATTGCAAAACTGGTGGATATCATAGTACGGTCACTGTAAATATGCAAAGTAATTTAGGCTTTGTTTTACACGGATAACTGGAACACTAAACACGAATAAAAATAAGGAAAGAAAGAACATAATTGCACATAATAGATGAAGGAAAAAGAAAGTAGGAAAAATGAAAAAGTATGACTGATTGACTGATTGATTGATTGATTGATTGAATGAATGAATGAATGAATGAATGAATGAATGAATTCAATGAGTGAGTGAATGAATTCATGAATGAATGAATGGATGGATAGATGGATGGATGGATGGATGGATGGATGGATGGATGGATGAAAAGAAAAAAACGAAGTGGAAGAAAAAGAGAAGAATGTTTTACAAAGATACAGACGACTTTGGTTGATATCAGTCTCTATTGGCGCAATTTTCGGTCTAGCGTTCAAGTGCACTAAAAGTTCCTCTAATTTTGTCTAACTGTTCCTTCAAACTATAGTAATCCAACATTTCCTATATGATCTGTGTGCGACCTAAAATTATATTTAGTATCGTAATGTGCGACATTGTTACAAACTATCACCTTATATTCCCTCTCTCTACGCCCTTATATTGGCCACAATTGACCCTGGGTGTCAGCATGTTTGACCCTGACCTCTGACCTTTCCCCCAATTAACACCCAATGTTCGCTGGATGTCAGACAACATCTGTACGCCATACTCGTGATCAAACAGTATCATTCCACACGTGGGTCCTTTTTCTGTACCTCGGGCGAGTCTGGAGTTCCTCCTACAGATGTTTCCAAGTCTTTCAATAACAAACATTGTTACTCTGGCGCTAACCTTGCTGGAAGGTATCCTCGGTGCATGCTTGGACGTGTAGGTTGTCAGAACACGTTACTACATTCACCGACTATACAGTACTGCCCTGCTTAGTAACAACAGTGTCTGTCTATTATGTCTCCCGAACGCGTACATCCTACTTTTGGTCATGATTACCATCGTTTGGAATAGCTATTCTTAAGGGTAATGCGAAGGGTTTTAACTTTTTTTGACGTAGTCGTCACAGAATATTCTATTTTGAATTTCGTAAACATTTCTACACTGCACAAATTTCATTCTTTACGGACACCTTAAAGCTAAAGGTTCCGTTTCTTTCCTCGCGTGTACCTTTACGTATGCTTTAATGTGCTTGAAGACAGAATTTCGTTCAGTGCTACTGTAAAGCTTACTGTTTTTCTAATAATTGGGGGCGACTTATATACCCGCGATCCCCGAACACTAGCCGACCAAGGCAATCGGACCGGGAGCAGTCAGACCAGATTTAGGCCACGCCTACCTTTCTTCACGAATCGAATCGAAGTTGACTTAAATTCGAGTAAAATTTGACTGCCAACCACGCCCCGACCTACTCCCAAACACCAGCCGAACCTCCAGTCCATATCCGAATGTATTAAACATTTTGAAACATTCGGCTAGCGCAGCCGAACAGTAGCCAGTCTGGCCGAACACCAACCAACCTTGCTCCCGACTTACTCCTAACCAGGGTTGGGGGGAATTCGGCAGTGTTCAGGAGGCCATATTCGACTATGTTTGACAGGGGCTTTAATGTTAGCCATTTGATGACACCCAACATAACAGTGGCCGACAATGCCTCAATTATTTGTGTTATGTCACTCCTCAAATGTTCCTGATGAAACACAAGGATCTTATCTTAAACATTTCCTCCGCGTGACAAGACAAGAACCAAGACCCCTCTCAAGGCGATACCTCTCCACTGAATAGCTCTCTTTGTTGTTTGTTTTCCCCTGTCTGAATGGGCATTAAGACATGTGTACAGCTGTTTAACTATGGGCTGTAGAGAAGTTAAAACCTTAATCCTAGGATAATCTATGGCTTACAAAGTATACCAACGTCTTCTCATTTCTAGGTTCACGTTACATGTAAAAATACAATTGATAAAGAAAATTGCCTCTTTATATCTCACTGTATTGTTTTTGCCATTTCGTGTATGTTCAGTAAAAACTTGACAATGTATTGTGTGAATTTCAATGTTAGTTTCCTCTAGAAGAAGAAATATTGAGTGCTATTAGCGAAAATAACAATAACCTTAAAAGTCACCAATGTAGCAAAAATATAGGATTGTTTTCCATTGAAACAATTGTTGAGATTGTAACATCATTGGGCCTTGATGGGAAGGGAAGTGTGGGTTTTAACGTTATAAATATGCTTCGAAATTCAGTTATTGCCTTCGTCAGAAGGGTTTAAATTCATCCATTTTTAGTTTGGGTAACCAGGATTTAGCGGCATACCTCTTGAAGGAATGGTTCAACGTCAATGATTTTTGGCAGGCAGGTTACCGTTATTGAGGCCGATGTCAAGTGCAAATATGGGCTTCGTGGGGGGTCCATACGTTACCGTAGTGGACTTTTTGTGTTTGTCGCTTGTTCGGACTTGAAGTACCTTTTTATGTTCTTGGTACCTTATAACATATTAGTATTGTTGGTCACTTTTGTATTGATGGCTATTGGTTTAGCAAAAACAACTCTTACTATAACGTTGTTTCCCTACATGTAGTAGTAACCATACACCTTGGATTTCCAATTGTATGACAGGCTAGTTTCTCTGGCAATTTATTCTCCTTAGTCGGCCATCTTTTTAAACTATTTTTTCACATCCTATAAGTAGTGTAGTAGAGCCACAATGTACCTCTAAGGTAGGCTGATTTCTCTGGAAAATTATTCTCCCTTTTTTGGCTATTTCTTTTACTATTTGTTGAGCATTTACTCAATGAGTCTGAAAGAGACTTTAATTGCCCCCCTCTCACCCCCCTCTGTACCAATACCAACTGTTTCCTGTCCGCCACCATGTAACTCTATGGTAGATTCCTCTGGCCAATCATTCTCCCTTTTTGACCAACGTTTGTTCAGCATTTACTCAATGACCTTGGGAGAGACTAGTGCCCCCCTCCCCCACCCCTCTGTACAAATACCAACCGTTTCCTGTCCTGTCACTATCACATTACGGGTCGACCAAACATAAATAGCAGGTGAACCACCGCTGTAAATATTATGATCGGCTCCCACTTTCCCTCGTTCACACCTAGCCCGTAAGTACTGCCCACTAGCAGAACCACGTGCCCCCCCCCCCCCCCCGTGTGTGTGTTAAGTCCCGACCTCAGTACTGTATAGGGTTTCCGATGGTAAACAGTGGGGGAAAGAGGCTAAATACACAGCTGTACGACCTTCTGCTAAATGGGCTCTTTCTTCTGAGACGTGTGTCTGAGTTTAGAATTGAAAGACCTGGTATGTTCTGTGATAATGTTAACTGGTGATTGGACCGTGAAAAACGTTTTGGTGACGCCTCAGGAGCGGAGTCTGTAGCATTGAATTGGATTCGGTTTTTGCCTTTCATCCATGCTAATTAGCAGATATGAATAAGGGGATAATGTTAAATGATGATTGGACCGTGAAAAACGTTTTGGCGACGTCTCGGGAGCGGGGTCTGTAGCATTGAATTTGATTTGATATTGCCTTTAGTCCATGCTAATTAGCAGAAATAAATAAGGAAATTGAATAGTGTTGGAGACATAGAATAGAGATTAAGAAGCCACAAGCAATCAGAGATGGCAGACTTCACCCTTTACCCATACTGCTTTGCGAAATTTCCAGGCCCAGACAAAAACATACATGTCAGAGATGTTTTTGGTAGTCTCTAGGTAAGACTGAAATGCTGTCCTTGTTCAATGGACTATTATCTTCCTATACCGCTTAACAAGCTTTGCATGGTAGTTATTCTAAAAGCTGTAGTTGGCCTTGGCAAGTGGAAGACAAGGATGTTAACAAATATACATAACCTACGCCTACATGACCAGAGAAGCTTGCATTTGACACGCTTACAAAGCCAAAAATGATTCAACAGATTCCGCTCCACTTGACATTCTAAGACTATTATTGTTACAGTACTGCTCTCATTCTTCGACTTCTGTCTCATCACAATTTTCTCACAAATATTGTTGTCCTACGAATCATTAGCACGTGTATAAGCCCCTTTCAGTACAATTTGCTCGGTCAAGGGTTCAAAAACGATCAACCCAGATATCGTCTGCAGAAAAAAAAAACCGAGTGATCATTTCCCGCCATTTCCCCTCATCAAGATTGGAAGAGTTACAAGGACTAACACGTTGAGGGATGATCTGCCATTTTTGAATACTGTGCTTACAAAGAACCCCCAGGGTACAAATAAACGGTCTACAAAGATCGTGCCAAGTGTTTTTGTGTGCGGACAGCAGCGAACTTGACCGTCTGCTTTGTATGACGTGACCCCAGCATGCCTTGCGCGTCACCATGACGACAACCTGCTGAGTTAAGAGTTTAACCCTGGATTCTTGCCTGTCTTGCACATTTTGCAACCAGCAACCTTATATGGCAAGTTTTCTACGAATAAAACTTAGTTTGTGCTGATTTAGTTGGTAATGTATCTGGCAATATTTTCATTTTTTATTTCATGTGCAAAAGAGCATGTCCTGTTATCATTTCAAAAGTAGACAAGTCCTTTTCCCGATTCTACCTTTCCACAAAATCCCTATAGAATTTGTCTTAGCTTTAAGTCTGGGATTTAGTTAAATACGTTTTTATCATCCAAATGAGATAAGCATGCGGTTCCGAATCTGAATATAATCTCTTAAGATTAAAGGATGATCGACCGTCTCCAAGAAAATAAGACGCTACAAGCAACCTTAATTCTAGACAGCCAGCCCCCTTAAGTACCTTCTTTTCTCTAAATATACAGCGCCGATAACCCAGAACTTACGTAAAAACATCAAACAAATTTTAAAACCCACTGGGTACTTTGAAGTGCGCGTAGTCAAAACACTGACCCCCAGCACCATGTGCGTCTGAAGTTTTTGTGAGGAAAGTTTACAGTAGATGACTTTGAATTTGTGAAACATTTTCCAGGCTTAAGTGGAAACACCTGTCGATAGCAGTTTTTATACATACAATCATAAGTACTGTGCTTAAAAACAGTGTAGACTGTTCCAGTAATAATATATATATATCAAAGAAGAGTGCTACTTGTAAAAACAGTATGATAACCCTTACCCTATTTGCCAGTTCGTTTAGTGTAGTCTTTACAGTACAAGAAAACCTATCTTTATACAAAACTTAAAGCGTGAGTAAATGTCCATTAGAGTGAAGAAAATTAACCTTTATGTATGCTTTAAAGTGTGCTTAAAGATAGAATTTCGTGCAATGCTACCAGACTGTTTGGACTCCTGGAAAATACTATAGACTGGCCAAATAGGGCACACTTTACTATGTATATATATTTTATATCAGTATACAGCTTTGTATCTTTTAATTGTTTTTTTTATGTCTGTTCTTCTTTTGACATAGATTAGCAACAGTACAATACGAGCGATCGCTGTTTTTGTTTACATCATGCACATGCAAATTATATGAAGCCATATGCAAATTATCGGTAGGCAAATCTCCCAACTGTGGGGTCGTGTGGCGTAAACGGTAGTGTGTTCGACTCGGAACCAAGAGGTCCCGGGTTCGAACCCTGCCAATGCCCCCAATCTTGTGCCCTTGGGAAAGGCACTTTACACGACTTTCCTCACCTCACCCAGGTGTATATTTGTATTGTATTGTCCTCTGTCAGTTGGTGGCGGCATTAAAATAAGTTGAAAAAACTTGAGTGTGCCGTCACCATGTCTTGTCATTACATGTTGGAATAAAAAAAAATCTCCCAACTGTCACCGGCTTTTCCAACCCCTCGCTGGTCGTCGTCGGACGTCATGGCCATCGCTCGTATTGTTACTCAATTTATTTATTTATTTACGGCGCTACCTTATTTTCGTTGCTACCTTCAAGGCAGATATTCTAATACACTTGAATTCAGATTGAGACATTGTCCTAACCGAGCCTGAGAAATGTGGAGATTTTTTCCAGGGTTTGGGGGAGGGGGGGCAGCAATTGAACTTGACCTTGAAGAAGAAGGATGAGCAAGTGTCAGGTGTTGAGTGATTCTCTTTGAAGACATTTTCAGGGCAGAAGACACATACCACACCTTGTGAAGTGGCAGACAATAGAACATTCTCGAAATGTACACCTGCTTGTGGGTAGAGTGTCAACAGTCGGCCCACCACAACCATTCAGTTAGTAAGTACCATAACAATCATTCACAGTCGATGTATTGACAAAGGCTACTAACGTAAACAGCTAAGGGCACGCCTCAAAAATTGCTCAATTTTTTGTCTCTACCAGACTAACACCGCAGGTTCAAAAACAGTAAAATTTAGCCAAATAGGGGGAATAAGGCCACACTGATTTAATTTTATGGATGACATCCTCTGCCTCTGGGAACCACAAAACTAATGCGAGAGGGCGAAAAAAAAATCCAGCAAAAAAAAAATGCTGCTTAACCACGGGAATACAAAGCCGGTATTGCGAATTGAAGCACAGGACACAGTGACTGCATCAAACAAACAAGTTTTTTTATTTGCAGGAGGTAGATGTAGATAGTCTTGTTCAGGTCTCATCCTCCTTCACAGCTTCCTCCTTCGTTTTACGATAAGCCACCCTTTTGCGGCAATTATCCAGTCGGCAGTCTGTACTGAGTTCCAGCCGAGTTCCGGAGTTCCGTGAAGCCTCGAAAGACATGATTTTTTTTTTTTTAGAACAGGCGAAAATCAATGCGCGCGCGGATGTCATCCATAAAATTAAGATGGTGTGGCCTAATTAGACAGGGGAGTTTGGTCACTGTAGAGTTCATTTGCCCGCCCGCGGACTGACCCTCCTGGCCAACTATTTCCATTTTTTTCCGAATTCTACGATCCGCACCCCCGTAGGAAGGCCTGGTGGAGGCTACAATTTTTTATTCGTGGAAGCAAAGAAGTATCAAACACTATACTATTCGCAATTCTGAAGAGGATATTTTTGGCTTCATAGATCGTATGGAGGGAGGGGGGCTGACAACTGCGCTTGTGCCAAATGTACTTACAGGAAAGCGTGTGTCTGGGGGGAAAGAATTTTAAAATGTTTCTTCTGCAAACAAAGAAACATCTTCAGTCACTTCCACGTCCTTGCAGTCATTAAGTGGGACTGTGTACAGTGATATCAGTCTGTGTTTATGTCCCAACTCCCCAGTAACAAGACAAGGCGGTCAAGGAACACAAAAATTACAAGTGTTCCTCAATGTTTTGGAGAGGAACTTGGCAACGGAAAGGGGTATAGAACCAAGACAAATATTTTGATTCAAGAACCAATAGACCGTACTTTGAAATATCTACAAAAGGCTTGGCTGTTTTCTCTATTCAAATAAAGTAAGCATATACATACACATCCCTAATATATATATAATCTATTCTTTATTTACAAAATCATGCCCGAAGGCTAATTGCATGTACAGGTCAAAGAACTAAACTAAAGCAATAGAGAACATACAACTACTGTCTGATCAATTTATAATGCTAGTCGGCGTTTGCTATTATGGGGTTTGACTTCTACTTTGGAGGCAGTGGATAATGAATAGTCCCACGTTCTGCATTATGAGTGGGTTTTGTGATCTTTGTAGAAACGCAGTTTTTTGGTGATTTTGTAGATTGTAAAATGATGGGGAGATTGTAACAACTGTATCACTTATGATATATGTATAAAGGGATGTGGGGAGGGGGCAGGTTGGGTGTGAAGTTAGGAGGTAGCTTTCTCAGTGAAGAGTTTGACATATCGTCTTTGGCAGTTTTGTAAGACAATCTGTGTTTGTGACAAGGAGATCACAGGCGACTGACAGAAGGGCCCCAAATGTGTGATCTCTGTGACCTTGATACTAGAAAAGATCTTCCCTCCAGTCAAATGTAAACAATAGTCGTTCTGTCGACAGAAACATCGAAATTCTTCCGCGCCACTTTTCACTAAGTCACAGTAGAGGTCACCATATGGGGGGAGGGGGGCAGCATAAATCATCTTTTGGGTGAAACATCACAGTCTTACTGGTGGGTTTGAATAAAGAAGTCAAATGTCATCAAGATTTACGTGTGGGTGGTCTTTTCACGGAAGATTAAGCGATTGTTAAGACAAGAGCTCCGCGGTGACAGAACAATGGCATTCAGGGAAAACTGACATGCTCAAATTAGAAGGTGGGAGGGCAGAATTAGGGGAACACCCCCCCCCCTTGCCATTTAGTTAACTAAGTACTAGTGCATTTGCGATTTGTACTTTTTTACTGATAATCTGATAGATATACCAAAGAATGCATGTTAGAAAATCGTTGTAAAGATAATTAACCACTTCATCTTATGCTATTCATAATACGAAATATATAAAAATACACAAAGAAATACATTTCACATTGCAAATATAGTACATTGTCAGGAAATGGAATGATAAAAAGTAGTTAAGAATCAACTGCATGACGTGGTTTTGTCATATTAAATCTAAGCTTCCTTTGTTCGACTGGTACATGTACCATACACAAGGTACTGGCACTGTAAATATTATGCATTAATAGACATTTTCTTTCTACAGTCCTTTCAATAGTCCTTACAAAAGTTCACGTTCAAGAAAGAAAACCTCAAGAAGGTTGAAAAATGGCGACTAAAGTATATATTTTTCTTTAAAAAAACAGACAGTCTAGACGGGTATACGTCCGACAAACGCAGTCAGGCGGAAAGACACGGCCTATAATTTATGCGTCAAAAGCTCGGCCCAAACCCTTTGATCATCCTAATAGAATGGCTGACAAAGTATGACGGATGTTTTCCGTGTAAGTATTCCGCCCAATGTTCCAGTGCCAAATTGATTGGTCGCATAAAGGTCACACTTCATCAACTGAAAACCTCCGATACAACATGAGCAACAATGGCGATATTCAATATAATCTAATTTAGTTTCCTATTTAATAAAGTGGATGAAAAATGATATACGCATGAAAGCGATAGTGTATTGAGCCAGCTGAGTATAAATTAGGTTTATAGGCATTTTGATTATGAGGAATATTCGGGAACAGCTTGTACGGTCCAACCGTAATTGAGTAGTCCCCACCAGAGTCCTTTGTTGGCTGAGTAAATGGTAGAAATCGGCCAAAAAGGAATATAATTGGCCAGGGGAGTTAGCCCGCCATAGAAGGCCAACGTGCAGGCAAACTTGTCCTTCTATGGTGGCTCACTCCCCTGGCCAATTATATTCCTTATTTGCCTATTTCTACTATTTATTCAGCTTGCAAAGGAGTCTGGTGGAGACGAGTAATTGAGCTCGAGTAAAAAAAGACCACTCTTCAATTTTAGGTAAAATGTGTTCTCGTCAACTACTATCATGTTCATCTTAAGTGTGGTCATCCTCCTGTCTTAAAACTTTTGTCTCTGTCATGTTGTAGTTTCGTCTATAGAAGTCGTTTAAAATTGACATTGCCGTGTTTTCGCAAGGCTTGAAAAGTGGGACAATGCGAACGATATATAACATTTCTCTTAGAATGGCACAAACTTTTACTTCCTCCCCATATTTTGATTCAAAAACTGTAGACAATTATACCTATTAGTATTATTGGTTCATTAAAAGTCATCAAAGGACTAAGAGAATCCAGTAGGTATAGTTTTGATAAACCAATGTTTATTCGTTGACCTTCCATAACCTTTTACAAGACTCGACCGAACTCGTGACGTCATAAACGGTCGCCGTCGGTCCCGCGAGATGACAGATGGGATACATCAATGACGTCACAAATGGACGCCATGACAGGTGAAAGATGCCCCGCGCGTTGACAGATGGGATACATCTAAGCGTGTACCGCCCCCCTCCCCCTCCACCCTGGCGCCCACTCAGACGATGTGCAATATTGATTCTCTAGAGCTCTTCAAATAGAGACTTGTGCTCGGTCAGTCTCCCATAGCGTACACATTTCAAGACACTATAAACAAGGTGCAGTTTGTATGACCTGTCATGTAATAGGAGCACGTGGGAAGGGATTGGAGACGAGAAAAGACAGACTAGAAGTCGTCGAGAAAATTAGCATGTTGACGTGCAAGCGTGCGTTTCTACAGGGAAGCAAACTTATAGAACAAAACTTCTCTTCGACTGACCAATAGAAATGTGACAGTTGGTCATATCAATACTGGAAATAAGGAATAAAAACTATACACATAACTGTGTTTTTTTACAGTCAGGTTCACACTAACGCCCCCCCCCCCTCAGTCACGCTAGCCATTGGCCTTAAAGGCATCTATGATGCAATTTCAGGGGGGAAGGGCAAAGCAAAAAAATTATGGATGAGGAAATTTGTATGATATTGACATTTACTGCCACCATTTCGTCACCATTTTATACTTGAAGCGTTTGAAATAGGCCCAAAACAAGCTACGTAAGGAGTCCCTATATTTTTGGTACCACCAATAAATAGCCAGAACCAGCCTATGATACGAAACATGCAACCGTTTTCCGTCAGCGACATCGCAATTTTGCCTCACATATAGCAGTATGCTATGGGATAGGGTTGATACAACTTAGTACATTAAATTAGAGTTACGAGAAAATTTACTTTGAAAATCCAGTTTTGCCGCCCTGAAATTGCATTGGATGCCTTGAACATCAAACAAGTGTAACAGACCTGCCCTATACGTACTAGTGTGTCACGGTTTACGATGAAATCTTATCTTGACATTGGACGATAACTTTAAAGCTAGCCATCTTGTTTAACCCGAAGCCATCTTGTCCTAAACCCCATCTGTACCTGTAGCGACTATACCACCAGAGCGGGCAGTCTGCCAATACAACACACGGTGTGGGGGTCAAGTTGAAATCTAGACATCCTTTCATCCAATGTCGCTGAGGAAATGATGGCAATATTCTATTCATGATTAAACTCAGCAAGATATCACACTTCGCAAAGTAGAACCAGGCGTCCCGCGCGCTGTATTTGAATCGATTCCTGAACCCAGTTTAAAAGCAAGGCGGGTTTCTGTCACTGTTAATACATTATACTGTTCGTATTCAGTAAAGTTGTCATCAAGTAACGACTGTTGGAAATCTGTGTGACGTTGGCGCCTGAGAAGTTAATGTACATTGTATGTTGACCAGATTTATACCTACATTGAGTGTCTTTATTCTGTTCGTATTCAGTAAAGTTGTCATCGAGTAACGACTGTTAAGAAATCTTTGTGACTTTGGCGCCTGAGAAGTTAATGAATGAATCTTTATTGCATATTCCTGCCCATATGGGCTAAATGCACAAATTGACCAAGTGTGGTCTAGAGGCCTAGGATATACAACAAGGAGTATTGTACATTGAAAATGCTACGTTCTACTGCTAAATACTAAAAGTCTGAAACTACAGCTGTATAGATCTACTACTTATCACCTATTGCCAATAACCGTTTCTTCTCTCTTTTTGAAACAACTGGAAACATAGCTGCATATTTTTTCCACTATACAATCATTCCTGCAAGACATCAGGTATTTGAAAGTGGCCTGTTTTGACATTTTCTTACATAGCTTGTCTAATTTTAAAGTGTTGAATAGCGATTGGCGTTCATTTTCATATAAGGTACAATCAAGTAAAAAATGTGTCTCATTTTCAATACATAAATTATTACAGAATTCGCATGTTCTATCTTTCACAGGGGTACGGCTATGCCTACCAGATTCTATACGTAAAGTATGGTCACTAATACGAAGTTTACACATGGCTCTGCGATGTTCGAAGTTTGCGATGTTTAAATAAGTTTCTCTTTCATAGATCTCTTTGAATGTTTTGTATGTCCGGACGTCCTTAGTTTGTTTCCTTGGTTTTCTCTTCGTACATTGTCTGCTCATCATATTTATACCCACATTAAGTGTCTTTGCCGCCGTGTATGATATATTCAGAACAATATATGAATGAATGAATGAATGAATGAATGAATGAATGAATTTTTATTTACGTGTCTTGCGACTTTTGTCGCCCAGCCCATATAGGCTTATAAGACACCAGAACATAAGCATAAACATAAACAAAGGTACAGAAGTCATATAAACATAAACATAAATCCATGTCCGAGTCTGAAGGTCAGACTGGAAACAACAAATAAACTTAAAGAACTTAATACAAAGTTGAGCTTAAAACAAAATTGAACTCAATACAAAGTTGGCGTTCGCTTATGCAGTTACCGATGAAAATCCAGAGGAGTTTTAATTGAGTTGTACAAGCTATAGTTCAAGCTCCTGTCACACATAGCCAAATATGGCCTCCCGAACACTGCCGATCTCCCCCCAACCATGGTTAGGAGTAGATAGCAAAGGTCGGCTGGTGTTCGGCGAGGTCGGCTACTGTTCGGCTGCGGCAGTGAATGTTTCAAAATGTTGAAACGTGTGGACGGAAGGTTCAGCCATGGTTGGCTGGTGGTTGGCTGGTGTTCGGGAGTAGGTCAGCGGTGGTCGTGGCGTGTTTGCCAGTCAAATTTGACTCAAATTTAACACAAATTTGATTCGATTCTTACCGAAAGGCAGGCGTGGCCTAAATCTGTTCAGACTGCTCCCGAACTCCAGCCAACCTTGGTCGGCTGGTGTTCGTGGGAAGAGTCTGAATGTATGACAGGGGCTTTACTTTCGCTAAGGTTTGTATACATGTACTTGGGCGCGTCCGTCTTAAGAAGCGACGATATCTTCAAGCCATAACCCCTTGACACACCCTAAGGAGTTATCCTTGGCCTCCACTTCTATCGTCTTATTTATTCAGCCCTTGGCCGGGTTTGTCCATAAATTCTCCTTGGGAATGCCCGGCTGTCTTTGACCTAAATCCAGCAAACATGGCGTCAGTAGATAGATATTCCCTCTCACGGTATCTCCGTACCAAGCTAAATACGCCAAACATTTGACCTTCAAATCCCCTCTCGTCAAGGACATGCGAATTTAGCGGTCAGGCGCGGCTACTTTTGTCGTACGATGTTTGTTTTTTTTGATCGCAAGATTTTTAGCAGGATACGGCAGACCCAAACGTCGACAAGAATCTACGTCACAGATGTATTTTTTGTACGACACGCCCACGACTGTACCAAGAATGCGCTCAAATTCCTGTCGTAGACCTGTTGTAGGCCTGTCGTACGATCAAAGTGATCAGGTCCGTTTGCACTTGTAATAGAAGCGCTGTGTCACCATGGATGCGGTAGATCTTGCTCTAGTGGTCCAAGTTGCGTTGATTTTGTAACAATTTGATATTACATTTACTTTAGAAAAATTGGTTGGTGGCTGTCAGGTGACCTAGATTTACTAAACTGTGCATAAGTCTATCAAAGTATCAAACAATTGCCTCTCTCTAAGCTAACATCTGATTCGCTAATCCATTGATGACGTAATGATTCAGTGACGTGGTGATATGATTGGTCCAAACAATCTTATACTGCTATTCATCCTTGCTACTTGTACATGCAAAGTGTTATGAAAATTTAGCGATTTGGCAACGATTTTATAAACTAGGGGGTTGTAGGTCAAGGTTAGCACTAGAGAGTATCATCTGAAAAGAAACCACAGTTTCTCGAGTTTGTTCTGTGTCTCTTAGCGAGGCGCCTTCACGCCTGACTATGGACACAACACAGTCTGAACAAAACCCCACCCTGCCCACAAACCTCTCCAGAAGTCAAGCCCCCGTGACATAGCGGTCAGCTAGTGGGTTCTTTTATCCCTGCCAGTTCTGTCACCATCCTGGTGTATCTATTACCACTTAGTCTCGAGCTAGTCCGTTCTCATTTTTTAAGCCCCTGTCACACATTCAGAACCTTCCCCCGACCACTAATAAACCAACCAAGGTTGGCTGAAGTTCGGGAGCAGTCTGACCAGTCAGCTAGTGGGTTCTTTTATCCCTGCCAGTTCTGTCACCATCCTGGTGTATCTATTACCACTTAGTCTCGAGCTAGTCCGTTCTCATTTTTAAGCCCCTGTCACACATTCAGAACCTTCCCCCGACCACTAATAAACCAACCAAGGTTGGCTGAAGTTCGGGAGCAGTCTGACCAGTCAGCTAGTGGGTTCTTTTATCCCTGCCAGTTCTGTCACCATCCTGGTGTATCTATTACCACTTAGTCTCGAGCTAGTCCGTTCTCATTTTTTAAGCCCCTGTCACACATTCAGAACCTTCCCCCGACCACTAATAAACCAACCAAGGTTGGCTGAAGTTCGGGAGCAGTCTGACTAGTCAGCTAGTGGGTTCTTTTATCCCGCCTAGTTCCGTCACCATCCTGGTGTATCTATTACCACTTAGTCTCGAGCTAGTCCGTTCTCATTTTTTAAGCCCCTAGCTGTCACACATTCAGAACCTTCCCCCGACCACCAACCAACCAACCAAGGTTGGCTGAAGTTTGGGAACAGTCTGACTAGATTTAGGCCACGGCTATGTACCTTTCGATGCGAATCGAATTTGAGTTAAATTTGAGTCAAATTCAACCCACAAATACTGCTGGCCTACTCCCGAACACCAACCAACCAACAGTCAACAGTCGTATGTTTGTCAGTTTTCAATAAAAGTAAAGCAAAGTAAAGTAAAGTAAAGTCAACCATGGCCGAACCTCCCGTCCGCACCTGAATGTTTTTAACATTTTGAAACATTCGCCTGGCGCAGCCAGACAGTAGCCGACCTGGCCGAACACCAGCCAACCACAACCGACCTTCCTCCTTACCATGGTTGGGGGGAGTTCGGCAGTGTTCGGGAGGCCATATTCGGTTTATGTGTGACAGGGGCTTTACCCAGCTTGCCCCATATCTTACCCGGGACGTCCCGCCCTAATAGTGCCACATGGACGCCGCCCAACTTTTAAACTCGATCACTTCGCCTGCATTAGACTAATACCTGCAGACCGCAATAACTCAATTGGTACGTAAGACTCTACAGTTGGCAGAAATCTTCTTTAACGAGAAAAGTAGATTTTGAACATTGTTGGCGAATCCTTCAATTAGGAAAACACTGTTCGGTCTTGACTTTTATCTCGTGTAATACGTTGTAACACCATTTAGTCGGTTGATGCATGTTAGTGGCTATACGTTCAAATTCCAACGGTCTTTTCTTTTAAGCCCCTGTCGCACATTCAGAACCTTCCCCCGAATACCTCTCCAACTTCGGGAGTAGTCTGAGCAGATTTAGTCCACGCCTACCTTTCTATACGAATCGAATTTGAGATATATTTGAGTCAAATTTGACTGACAACTATACCCCTACCTACACCAGTCAACCACCAGCCAACCATGGCCGAACCTCCCATTCACACCCAAATGTTTTAAACATTTTGAAACATTCGGCTGGCGCGGCGCAGCCGAACACTAGCCGACCTCGCCGAACACTTTTCTCCCGACCTACTCCCAACCATGGTTGGAAGGAGTTTGGCTACTGTTCGGGAGGCCATATTACGCTATGTGTGACAGGGGCTTTACACCAGAAAAGTTTTGGGGACGAAGTTCACGGTCGACTGTCTAGGAAGATTCTAAGGAATGCTAACAAGGTCATGGTTGAACACCCTAACAACACTAAGACTTCTTTAACGACGTTCCTTCACAAATTGAGCTTGACCGACCCCTTACTACAATTGGCCTCTTTGTAGGTGGTTTTCCGTCTGTTGTTTGACAAGGATTTCGAGAACTCTCCCAATTTGTTTCTGTCTCTTTTTCAATTTACTAAAGGCATTTATGGCGCTTGTACTGTTCCATCTAGACTGTTGCAAACATACACTTTTTTATCAGAAATATAGGAAGATCTTATTTAGATCTTATAGAGTATAACATTTTAGTAGACGTTTTTGAAGTACCAAGACGATATGAGTAGATGTTTTCTTAACAGTACATTGCTATGTGTGCGAACAAACTTTGTAAAATTATTATCTATCTTTTAAACTTTGTAAGATTCATTTGGTTGAAAGTCTGAATAACATTGATTATCCTTGTAGCAAGTATATGTATCGCTTCAGGTATTGCAGGCTGTTTATACAAAAGAGAAAATATCATGCAAATACTGTGTTTGCTGTCCACATTTCTTAGGTCAAGTTCTTAATGAAATCCTCTGACACGATATATAGAGATACCAAAGAATAAGCTAAGCATCTTTCGTATCCAGAACCGTACCTATCTAGTTCTATGCCTGAATGGGTTAGGGTAGGATCAGGCATGGCTCTGGATAGTCTCCGCGTAGATTTGCCCCGGGCACGGTTCTGGATAACGCGGTTCTGGATACAACAGCATCCGTATGTTGAATACGAATGCTTATGTTGAATACTTATGAGAAGCTACATTTATATATACTGATTGGCTATCGACGTAATGTCAGCAAGGTTACGTATACAAATGTACGTGGTGTATTACTTGGTTTTGAACTTGGTACATAAACAGAGAGAGGCTCTACAATATGTGAGTCTAAATACCCCCCATACAATCTCTCATCACAAGACGTTCTATGCAGACATGAAGCACAAGGCTACAACGTCAATGCAATGTCAAATACCCTATGCAAGGTTACATAATTATGTATTACTTGGTTTTGAACTTGGAACATAAACAGAGAGAGGCTCTACAATATGTGAGTCTAAATACCCCCCATACAATCTTTCATCGCAAGACGTTCTATGGAGACATGAAGCACCAGGATACAACGTCGCCGAAATGTCAGATACCCTATGTGCAAGGTTACGTATGTATTACTTGGTTTTGAACTTGAAACATAACCAGATCTAGAGAGACTCCACAATAAGTGAGTCCAAATACCTCCTAACATGCCATCTTTCATCACGAGGCGTTCTATGCAGACATGAATACAACGTCGACGTAATGTCAGATACCCTATGCAAAGTTACATGTGTATTACTTGGTTTTGAACTTGAAACCTAAACAGAGAGACTCCACAATATGTGAGTCCAAATGCCTCCCCCCATGCGATCTTTCATCACCAGACGTTCTATGCAGACATGAAGCACATTCCCCCCATGTTGTGCCTAATCGAGCCGTAAATGAGTGTAAGCTAGGGGATACTTCCGACCGGTCCTTTGGGCGGGGTGAGGGGCCGTGCGCCTGTACAGAATCACACCTGCTGCCCGCGTCAAGACCGAGCCACGCTGCCGCTTCTTACGGTCCTCTATTCCTCACACATACAATACTTTCATTGTGTACTCAATGGATAAAGGCGTTAGTATGCCAAGATTCGAGGCTTAGATGCCTAAGAGAGAATTAGAACTTGTTCTATTGGCAAGACGGGGGACACTTTTATTTTTCATGGCTTTTAGGATAAAGTAGAATCACATGCATGACACTGACTCAAGCCAAACAATACTCTCGTTGTGTCCATCAGGGATAAAGATATGTGTAAGCCAAGATTGGAGGACTTTGGTATACTACAGGGAAAAGTTTATACTTTTCATACTTATAAAGGCATGGAAAGGGTTGAATAAAAGTAAAAAACAAAGCATTTCGATTCTTCTTTTTCTGTATGGTTGGTAAGTCATTATACACCGAGCTTGATTAACGTTGATATTGCTTGAATTTCTTTCTTTTTTCCCTTTATCTAGTACTTTCCTTCTTTCCATCTCCCAATCACCTCTCATCCCCGTGTTTGTCGTTAACTCTTTCTCTTCCTGTCTCTTTCTCTCTCTCCCTCTCTCCATGTCTCTCTGTCTCTCTCTGTCTCCCTCTCTACATGTCTCTCTGTCTCTCTCTCCCTGTTTACCTCTCTCCCTCTGTCCCTGTCTCTCTCCCTCTCTCCATGATTCTCTCTCTTTGTCTCCCTCCCTATCTGTCTCTCGTTCTCAACAGGGAGAGGGGGCTACGGGTAGACCTCTCGGGAACTTGGGATTTGGCGCTCCCAGCCCCAAGGACAGACAACACTTAAGCTCCTGTTCTGAAACAACAGGAACTTCTTCACTAATTTGCATCATCCTTGTCTTGACTTGTCTAACTTGTATTTCCTTTTGGCCTTTCACAAAAATTGTCTTGGCTTTTGTTTCCTTTTGGCCTTTCACAAAAAATTGTCTTTACTTATTTGCATATCAATCAATGGTTTCTGCTTATAAACCAGCAATTCTCCTGCAGTCCTTTAGTGTCACTGACGAAAGGTAGTGGATGCTACCTGAAACGTCTGACCGTTTCCAAAATCATATCCAGTTGCTTGAGTAACTATTTTTGGCGTGTCTCTCGTTCTCCCTGTCTTTCTGTCTTTCTCTCTTTCTCTCATTTTTCTTCTGCCAACTATCTAACCCTACACTGACGTCATTACACCATGCCAATCACGCTTCCGTCCAACCGTTGGTTCAGCAGATTTGATTGACAGCTGGCTCGATCGTACGACGCCCTCAAGTGACTGCTCCGTGTGTACAGGACCAAATCCGTGTCACCTGTTTCTCTCTCTCTCTCCCTGTCTCTCTCTCCTTCTCCCTGTCTCTCTCTCCCTCTCTCCTCGTCTCTCTTCTCTTTGTCTCCCTCCCTATTTGTCTCTCTCGTTCTCTCTGTCTCCCTGTATTTCTGTCTCTCTCATTTTGTTCTGCCAATTTTCTAACCCAGACTTTGACGTCATGACACCATGCCAATCACGTCCAAAACTAAAACAAACCGTTGGTTCAGCAGAATTTGATTGACAGCTGGCTCGTATGACGTCCTCCAGTGACAGGCCCAAATCCGTGTCACCTGGCGCGAAGATGAACTAAATCCCCGGGCTGCGTGTGTACAGGACCAAATCCGTGTCACCTGGCTCTCTTTCCCTCTCTCTCTCTCTCTCTCCATCCCTCTCTCCATCTCTTCTCTTTGCCTTCCTCCCTGTCTCTCTCGTTCTCTCTGTCTCCTTCTCCTTCTGTCTTTCTTTCTTTCTCTCTCATTTTGTTCTGCCAAGTTTCTAACCCGTACTTTGACGTCATGACACCATGCCAATCACGTCCAACACTAAAACAAACCGTTGGTTCAGCAGAATTTGATTGACAGCTGGCTCGTACGACGTCCTCCTGTGACAGGACCAAATCCGTGTCACATATTTCTCTCTCTCTCCCTCTCCCTGTCTCTCTCTCCCTCTCTCCTCTTCTCTCTTCTCTTTGTCTCCCTCCCTATTTGTCTCTCTCGTTCTCTCTGTCTCCCTGTATTTCTGTCTCTCTCATTTTGTTCTGCCAATTTTCTAACCCAGACGTTGACGTCATGACACCATGCCAATCACGTCCAACACTAAAACAAACCGTTGGTTCAGCAGAAGTTGATTGACAGCTGGCTCGTATACGACGTCCTCCAGTGACAGGACCAAATCCGTGTCACCTGGCGCGAAGATGAACTAAATCCCCGGGACGGAAGGCGGGAATTACCGCTCAGAGAAACCGTGAAGAAATATTCATAAACATCAAACATTACCTCCCTGACTGAGGTAGTCACATGGGGTTAGTACATTATATCCTTTTTGGTCTACTGGGTCCGTTCTTCCCAGAATTGCGATTTCCCCCCTCCCCCTAATTGTTTTTTTATGCATTCTGTCATATCTTGTATGTGTAGCTGACTTGTTTTGCCAGAACATGCAATGATACTGCTACTATTTTCGAAAATGTACTAATTTTGAGGTCTAATCAAGACCTACCCACCTACCAACAATAGCTTCTTTAGTTATCGTGCTAAACTACATACACACATACATACACACACACATACATACATACATGTACATACACACATACATACATACACACATACAAACACTACCAAAACATAACCTTCTGGCGAAGGTAATAAAACGTGAATTGCTCCATTCTGATCAACCATCCCAAAGAAAGTCGTGCTACGTGCTTTAAAGTCTTCCAGATTGTGAGGATTTCTTACACAGATGTCGGTGTGCCTCTTACACACTCGAGCTAGATGTCTTCATGTAACCCCTGTGTCCTTGGGTGGTACGAAACCAAACAAGATGTGTCCGTGTCTGAGTCGTGTTTATTTGTCCCCGAAGAATCTCTCACCCAACTGACGGAAATATCACTCCGCTGTCGTCTGCCACCTTCTCTATGTTGTCATGTCAAACTCAAGAAATATATGGAGCTGTTTTCAGTCTATCGTCTGACGCAGACGACATTCACAAACTGTTACCTCATGACGTATTCAAATTTCTCAGGACTGAAAGTAGCGCCATATTCGCTAAGGTAATATACGCCGAATCTGTGAAAGACCACATATTTGTTGAACACTTAACAGTTTACTCTTTGCTGGTAAACCTATCTCTTTCCTTGCACAAGAAAATGTTTTCCCCGCCCAAATTTAATGACTGGTTTTACTAATTTGACAGCCATAGCCTCTTACAATGTGGCAGACGTGGTTGGCTGTATTGTGCAGCGATTTTAAAAGGTTTGTCCTTGAAAATCAATTAGAGTGGGGAGCAACTTGTGAACTTGTGGGTGGTGGGCTAGAGTCGTTGAAATCTGTGACCACATCGTGATAGGATTTGGGAAAATTGCCTGGAGTAGATTTGGATACAAAAGAAATGCTTTTATTCTTTAAAGGGGCATTATGTAACATTTTTGCACCAAAAATGGAAATGTTTTAATTGTAAAAATCTTCGTGTGATTGTAATTCACTTCCACTTTTTAACACATTTGTGCAATTATCTCACATTTCTGACATTTATGGTTGGCGCTAAAACAGCCCACACGAGGCGCACCCAGTTTGTGGTACCATCACAAACTACCAGAATGTAAACAAACATGGCTGACAACTGTTTTTAGCTTTTAAACACACTGGTAAGTCATTATATCTTGGCACCTCCACTTCCCGAATGGCACTTATTTGCAATGGAGTAGTGTTGATTCAACTTACTTTGTAAAGAAATGACCAGAAAATTGACTTTTTGTATCGTCCTAATGTTACATAATGCAGCTTTAAAGCATTTAGGAAAGTATAGACATGGTTAGCCTCCTTTGCAGGCGTTTTCCACGGGGGGAGGGGGAGGTAGGGCTGATTTTTTCCCGGCGCGGTCGGCGTTTTTCGGGGGTGTGTGTGCTTATTTGCAAGTTCAACGATGTTCTGATCACAAGATAGCACGCGATAGAGATTTTGCCGGCAACCCTGTATTCCCTCCCGTGGAACGGGAAAAATCAGCCCTACCTTCCCCCCCTCCCCCCGTGGAAAACGCCTGCAAAGGAGGCTAAGACATGGTATTCACATTGCAAGGAACACGGGAGGACAATTGCTACAGTCGAGAATACAATACATTCCCTTCCATATCTTTACTTTTCTAGATATTTTGATCTAGAAAAGCCTATTTGACTTACAAAAAACAAGACAATACCATGTATTCAATCCTCACCACGTCTTTCAATAATTGAGATTTGTGAGGACTCATGCTAGGATTGTGACAACAACCTTCTATAGACGCTCTTTAGTATTAGCGGCTCATAGAGGACAATATTCGGTATGTAGCACCTTTCGTACGTTGAATCAAAAGCTGAGACTTAAGCCACATAACTACATCTTCTTGTGTATCATATATCATTAGGTTTTGGGACTACATAGGAGGTGGTATCCATAATATACATTATACACGCACTGTAGCAATTTCGTCTTTGTTGCTCGCGGAGGGGGGGGGGGGGATCAAGTATTTAGACTAGCATGTATCTGGATTTTTGTCTTCTTTTTGTGCGCAGCAGGTTACAATTTGGGAACCATTGTAAAACCCAATAATAGTATAATTTCTGCAAAGAAAATGAAAAGAGGTAAAAGATTTCTGATTTTTTTAACATTCTTACTGTTCGCGCTTTGTGATCAATGCTTTGATAAAATTGCTCCATTTTTTTTCATGTGTGTGGACTGGGGGTTTAATTGAGTGTACAAGTAATTAGCACAGCCATTCACGGTGTGCTATGGGGATCACAAAGGTCGCAGGTGGTAAGGGGGGAACACTATTACCCACAACAGCCTATGTATCCCCCCAACGTCACCCGATGCCACGGCCCCACTTTGAGTTCGCCGCGAGCCAAACGAATCATCCCTCTTGAAGTGACACCGGTGGGGGAAAAGCCGGCAGTATTCAAAACACTGAACATTACCTTCTTAACAATGGGTGAGCAACAATGGACCAAATAAATACACAAATCAGCGAGGGGGCACCTCCTGGGCGACCTCGCGATTGTGTCGGCTCTACATAGAACATTCTCGCCACAAATCTAAAGGTGGCCTGCCTGCCACTCACATGGTGCGACGACGGTGTCTGCCGCTTCTGTCTCAGAGTTGGGAGCCTAGCCAAGGATGTGGTTGGAATAAGGGCAATGTTCAGGCGAACTAGCGTGTTAGGGTCACCCCACAAAACACTCACATGTGGAGTCGGCGAGGACCTTCTTCATTTGAGAGCTTGACTCGGAGCCAAAATACACGCTAGGCGAGTCTAATATCATTCGGCTATCTCAAAATCACCGCCAATGCTTATCCTATCATAGTATTTGTTGTCCGCATTTCTTAAGTTATTAAGAAAATCCCCTAACACGATATATAGAGATATGAACACACAAAGAATACACTAAGCAGCCTTATGTTGAATACCTTAAGACTTTTCCTTGCCAAGATCACCATAGACGGCTGAATCAACCGCCTTAAGGGGTGCTTAAGAAGACACCAGCTCTATCGAACACTGTCCTTCTCTTCGGTCATACCCAAACGCGAAGTCATTTAAAACACCGCAGCCAAAAGCACCAGAGGCGTTATTGAAACAGATGGCCCGAGGATGGTATTTACCGAAAGGGGGCTTAGACTGGGGATAAGCTTTGCTCTGCTTTCTTTTGCAATTGCCTGGTACACGCTTATACCCAATATTTTATTTGAAACATATACAGATACAGAAATCCGTCAAGCTATCCAACAAAAACGTAAAGATATCTACAAAAATACGTAAAGAGATATGCATGCATAACCGTACGATATATGACTGTAAAATTTGGGGTGCACCGTATATGTGCCCGAGGACAATGTTGCAGTGCTTTGAGGCTTGGCTAAAATGGTCAATGTGGCCTTTTTTCTATTGTAAATGCCCCTTTGTTTCTAATTAGTGCAGATGATTACGTTTGCACCTTGTTTTCAAATTAACCAAACCCCACCCCTTAAACCAGATTATCTTAACCAATGACTTCTTTATCGGCTAGTCAGACAATCTTAATGCGAAATATGCCTCCAGACTACCAACTAGCTCTCCGAGACGGGGCAGTGTTTTAATTTCAAGACACGACGACGATTCAAGATTACACAAGGCTTCTTAAAGGAAATAGGGTCAATAAGGAGCCTCGCTGGTGTCTTGGTGCTCACGGAAACCGGTGCTAAGTCGGTCCACATGGTCGAAGGATCGCGTGAACGCAAATTTACGCTCCAGCATTAACTTTATATGAAATAGGTGCACTGTAGGTTTTTTACACAGCACTTTAGTAGTTACGAGGGACTTATAGAATAATCTAAAACGATTTCTAATGTAGCAGTCAAAACAATGTACCAGATAAAGGTAGTATGTGATATATAAGTTGTAAGACAGGTTTTGTAGCAGTCTGAGAATCATAAAACAGAAATATGGTACGTACAGGAATCGTACGAAAATGTTTGACGCTAAGTAGACACAACATAAGTGGTGAAAAGGTTGGAAAAAGGCCTCCGGAGGTCTTCTAATGATAACAGCAGACGGCTCCGAAGCGTAGGAGTACGCCCGACGGGACCCCTCGTACAACCCCACTTCAACTGAAGAGTAAGCCGCTTCCGTACACTGTGATTACATAGAGCCATCCTTCAAATGTAACAGATAGCCCCACTAAGGTTTGTACAATGCCTTTTACGAAATAATATCACAAACCGGGTTCCCGGGTTCGCCTAGAACATCCTCGGTCGCTTGGGCGTAGGGAGGCCAAAGTAGTCCCAGAACGGCACCGAGAAAAAGATAAAATCCCCTCGGTCTCATCTTGCTGTCCTCCCGCCGATCCTCACTCTCCCTGCCGCTCCAGACCGGCTCGTCCCATCTTCGTACATAACTCTTGTTCAGGCAAACGCGTCCCGATGTCTGATTCAGGACCCTGGACGGACGACTGACATTAGCATAGGGACGCGCTCAGGTGAAGCAAACCCCGGGGAGACTCGGTCAGACTTGAACGTTACTACCATGTACTAAGTACGCCCCCTGTACGGCCAGACTGCGTGCCAAATTGGAGAGTACAGTAAATACGCCGAGCCCTGCTATTTGTTGAAGGTCTAGCAACCATACACAAAGACTACCCAGCTCGCCTCTTTAGTTCCAAGCTCATGTGATCGCCGGCTCCCATTCATTCGAGTGCCTCTCAACAAGAACCTACACTTAGACTGTATCCAATCGGTATTCTGGCTGAGGGGAGGCGGGCTTGAGTGACAGGTTCGCAGACGATATTTTGTGCGGTGTCTCTCAGGGAAAATGAGCGCTCGCCGTTAGGGGTCGCGTCTGGGGACAACTGTTTGGACAGAGAGGGTTTGCCAACCTCCTCCCTTCCCTGTACCACACTGAGGAAAATCCTACCCCAGAATTCCACAAATACTTCGCCAACATGTCAAATATATTCCTGTGCGCCATGTACCTGGCGGGAAAATGGGCCATCTCCAAGCAGATGTGGGGTAGAAGATCGTATGAAAAGCATCCAATGCAATTTCAGGGCGGCAAAATAGAAAATATTCTGGGTGAGGAAATCTGTCTGATATATATATTGACATTTACTGCCATTTCTTAGCACATGTTCGTCATCATTTCATACTTGAAGCGTTTAGAATAGCCCGAAAACAAGCTACATGAGGAGTCCCTTCATTTTTTGGTACCACCAATATATAGATAGACCCAGCCTACGGTACAACACAAACAACCGTTTTCCGTCAGCAACATCGTATTTTTGACTCACAGATATCAGTCATTCTCCCACGGCAGAGCCAAAACCCGGCAAATACGTTAGCCTTGGATAACGTATTTGCCGGGTTTTGGCTCTGCCGTGGGAGAATGATATCAGTATGTTATGGGATAGGGTTGATTCAACTTACTACATTTTAAAAAACTGACCCAAAAATTGACTTTGAAAATCCAGTTTTACTGCCCCGAAATCGCAGTTTGGGTGCCTTTAAACGTTTTTCTAACACTTCGGGTGGGTAACGCTGTCAAAGAAGCCAGGCAGTCATTCAGAAAACGTCACGATCTTCCACCCCAACCTCTGCTTGGAGATCAGTAACTAGAGACTTTTGGCTCACGGACAACACTAACTGCAGACGTAGACGTTTCGATTTTGCCATAAAGTTAGATGACTAGAAAGGTAATTATACTAATTCTATGTCTGCCTCACAGGGAGCAAACCTTCAATTTTATTAGCCCGTGACAGCATGGGGTTTCTGACATGCATATTTCTGCATTCTGTTCTTGAAAACTCGATCGTGTTGCCTTAAAATGTTATAAAAGAAAACATAAAATCACTGGGTAAGATACCATGCTTAACAACGCTATTCTTCGTATGTGCTCAACGATATCAGGAATTAATATTGTTACTAAGGGGCTTGAGGGACTGTCTAACTCTCTATAAGACAATCTTGTTATAGTATAGTGATATTGCATAGTGTCTAAGTATTTGGGGAGTATTGCAAGCAATGATATCGAAAATAGAGCTCTCAACTATGTCATTGTTGTTGTCTCTTGTATATGTCGTTTGTTTATGGCTTTATCAATTTTTGTGACGTATGCATGTGGTCACCACATGCGTTTGTGTGTGTGTTTTCTATAGTTCAATTTTACTTTCTATTCTATTCTATTCTATTCTATTCTATTCTATTCTATTCTACTCTACTCTACTCTATTCTGTTCTGTTCTATTATTTTCTATTCTGTTCTGTCCTTTTGTATTCTATTCTATTCTGCTCTATTCTGTTCTATTCTATTCTATTCTTTCACCGAGCCAATTAGATATCTGGTGGCTATGAAAGATGGTGATAGACATAATGGACGAGAAATTAAGCCAAAGAGATATTAAGCCAAAAGACGATATCCATAAACACGAGAGACATAACTCAAGGGAAAATAATAAGATGATGGAATAGGCTTTTAAACCTCCTTAGCCATAATTCTCCTCTGTCTTGTTCTTTAATGGGAAGTGTGTGTCATCGATCAATCGTAAATTAAAAGTTACTGTCAATCGATTTCAGAACTGACACTTGATCAATACTAGAGTTCCAGGACCTCATACCTTCGCCAGATGATGTTAAAATTTACGATTGACGAATTTTTGCAATTCCAAAAAAGCTGCTAGGGGGCCCAAACTTACGCCACTTCTTCCCAAGCACAAGAGCCATCTACAAAATTCGTGACCCTAGCATGTCCAGATCACGAGATATTAAAACTGGAAGTTCCGCTGAAGTACCATAACAAACTGCTAGGGGGCCCCAAAATCTAATCATTTTGAGCTAGGTCTCATCAAGGCATACCCATCTACCAACTTGAAGTTTAATGACAATCCATTTTTAGCTTCTTGAACTATCGTGCTAGACAACATACAATTACATACATACATACACATACATATACACATATGTACATACACATACACATACACATATACACACATCTACACATACATACATACATACATACATACATACATACATACATACATACATACATACATACACACACACAAACGCTACAAAAACACAACCTTCTGGCGAAGGTAATAACCTTCAGTTTGGGTGATTCCGAGGTAGTACCACAGCGCAGACCACGTCACATTTCATCCGACTCTATAGTGAGAACCTGTCCTTTCAAATTCCCGTGAATACCCTTACGGCGACGTGAACACAGTCGCACAGTCCGCAGCCAATTGATTCCCCATGGAAATCGCGTTAAGAGTGTGTTTTCATTTGATTTCTCTCCGTGCGCTCTAGTTTATCTTCTAGTCTGCCAGGTTTTATGGTCGATCCTGTCCGTCCTAAATTCAATACGCCCCCTTAGTGCAGCCTCGGGGACTGTTCAGTAACACTCTCAGTAGGAGGAGGGACTATTCATGGAAATGTCCGGGCTTTTTTTTATGCTTCTCTGTGCTACAATTTCACGCACGTTTCACGCGTTTTAATCCATTGCATCGCTCTTTTCATTCCTTTCCGTTTTAATTTCACGCATTGGTCGCCATTTTCTTTTCTAGGTCTCCGTTTTGACAGTGGTATAACTTACTCTACAGTGCAGGTTGCTATCAGAAAAAAAAGCAATTATAATACTAAACCTCCAAGCAGATGTTGGAGCGGAAGATTGTGACGTTTTCTAACTAAAAACTTCACGATTTTCTTAGTACATCTTCTTAGAGATTACAGAACTATACGCTTTAAATTTACACTTCAAAACGTAATAGCAATGCTAAGAGACTACAAGAAATCTGATCTTTATGCACAGCTTAAATCATGCGTAAATGTTCATTTGAGCGTAGAAAATGAACCTTTACGGATGCTTTAAGGTGTGCTCAAAGATAGAATTTCGTGCAGTATCTTTGTAACAATAAACCTACGTTCACCTAATTTTCTATGTAGGTCAATTTAGGCTAAATACACCTGAATAAACCGTTGAATAATGAACCAATGTGTACACATAGTGAATGTCCTATGTTGTATCTTTTCAAATGCTCACAGTGGATTTCGTTTTTTGAGTTGTTTGAATATTTTCTTTTTATTCCAACAAGTAATCACAAGACATGGTGACGCACACTCAAGTTTTTGCAACTTCTTTTAATGCTGCCACCGACACAGAGGACGATAAAATGCTCATTTTCACCTGAGCGAAGTGAGGAAAGCCGTGTAAAGTGCTACTCTCCAAGCAGAGGTTTGGGCTTATTTTTGGCGTGTTTTTAGGCTTTTTTATCGGGCTTTCTTTTTTCACTAAAATTTTCGTTGGGTTTGGCGGAAAAAGAAAGCCCGATAAAAAAGCCTAAAAACACGCCAAAAATAAGCCCCAAACCCAAACCTCTGCTTGGAGAGTAGTAAAGTGCCGTTCCCAAGGACACTAGATCGGTGGCATTGTTAGCCTCGCCACCAGGCCCCCTGACGAGGACACCATTTCCTGTCAGTCGTGGGGCCTTATCAATGTAAACTGACCTACACTAGCCTCTACCAGGCTTCGGGAAGCGGCTAGAAAGAGTAGAAATTGGCCAAATAGACAGATAACATGCCAGGAGAGTTGGTCCGCTAAGAGAAGAGTTTGCCGCTCCCGAAGGGACCAAGTTCCCTCACCCGTCTTCAAGCCTGGTAGAGGCTACACTTAACCTTGATTTGCCTTAAACGGGACTCGCACCTAGGCTAGCAGTGCGTATACAACTCAAAGATATTTTCCTTCTTGACCTTTTCTATGAGTTCATGTCCTTCTTCATCGCTAAGTTTGGGAAAGTACTAGTGTTTAATCTCAAGATACAGTATTTCTGGGACTCTTTGACAATGACCATGACTTTAAAAACGTTCTTATAACTGATTTTCTAAGTGGTTTAAATTTGATTTTTGTTCAATAATCTTTTACTGCTGCTTGTCCAGATATATATATATTTCGTCTATGATTAGAGTTACGTTTTCACAATAGAATTTTTTTAGCAAAAAAAATTGAGTGTTTGATTCCGAGATCATGCAAAGTTATTTCAATATTTAAAATTTATCATAATGTATCTTTTTTACCTGCGTTTGATTTTTCATCACCATATAAATGTAAGGATTCCTACATTGTAGAATGAGTCAGATTTGTCTCCAATCAGTTCAATCCTATGTTGACGTTTACGGACAGAATCTATTTTAAATCTATCCATGTTTCGGCTCAAACCAGCGGCACATAAGTGAAAACGGCTGTTCTCCATTGCCCTCACAACGGGATAGCGGGTCTGGAATCTGCAGTGGCATCGACGTGAACAAATTGCGAGCTAGTTTTACAGATGATGCACGCTATCTACCATGTATCTGATATCCTTGAACCGGTAAGAAGAGAGTGTCTTGCAGAGAGGAGGCGTGAAATACGTGGAAGGTTGATTTTTGTTTTAGTTGGATGATCTTCTTGTCTGTCTTATAGGAGGCACATACCTGACTGTTCTTCCTTGGCGCTGGATGTCTTTGCTTGGTTTTCTTTGTCTAATAAAGATAAGACCACACCAAGTAATTTCTATGGATGACGTCCGCGCGCGCACTGATTTTGGCCTGTTCCTAGAAAAAAAACACAAGAAATTCCGCTTCCTGTAACTATGACCAAAGAGTCACGACAGTGCCGCAAATTGTAAGATAAAGGGAAGATGTGATGAAAGGAAAGAAACAGGACAGGACGACAACTGCTGTTCAACTGATATAGTGCTGTTTTCATGACAACTAAAAGACTAATTAGTGGATACACTGTGTTCTCTCATTCAATTTGTGTCCTAATTTTTGCAGTAACTTAGTATATTTCAAATCTAGGATCTTGTTTTTTGTTTTTCTTTTTTCTTTAAACTAAACCAACAAAACCTTTCCCTTACTAGAGACGGGGGATGCTACAAACTTTTTGCAACTTTTTATCCACTGCTCACGCGTTTTATCCGTATAGAATGACGCCATAGAATTCGAAGCTGTGTATTTCTTAATTCCTTTGCAAATGCTGTTTCTGTTCCGTCAAAAATTTGGGTAAACCCTATTTCCATTAGTGTTTGATTCTACTATATAGAACGTCCACGTGTAGTTCATGTGAATTGTCGTGACCCCCCCCCCCCCCCCTTCAGCCGTAACGTTTCTTTTGACACTATAGACCAATGGTGGAACACGCGCTCTCAAGTGGGGCTCACCATCAACAAGCTTTTTGTACAAGATGAAAAGAAACTTGCCGTCGGTTGGGGTTAAGTGTTGGTCTATAACAGCGCTCAAGTTCCCATCTGAAACAAGACATGTACGACTTGTACTCGGACAAAGACTCACTTTGTTGGGGGATGTGTTGTGAAGAAAGGAGGGGCATTTACGTACCGACGTTTTGGCAATACGGCCACAGGGATATAGCTGTCAGATGGGGCAAGCGATAGCCACTTAGGTTTGTTTATTGTGGAGGGGCTTAGAGCCGCGCTGGTTTGAGTTGTAGGTCAAATATTCGACCTACCTTTAGTAAGGGGGGGTGGCTACCTACCACCGTGGAGCACGTCGGCAGAACGTACTGCACCTGGGCGAAACCCGTAATGTATTGTGCATAGCACTTCGGCCGAACGTCTCATATAAGGTTGTATTAGAGCATATAAGGTTGACAGCCTGCCTGTAGTTTTCAGATGTTGTATAGGAAAAGATATTGTCAGCAACGGGCATACTTTTGATGCAACGTTGACCAAACATCCAACGAAAAACGTGAAAAATCTGGGTTTTGTGCAGGCGCAGTGCGTTCTGCCGACGTGCTGGGGAGGGGGGGCTGTTACATCAGAGCTGTTTTTTTTAAGTATATTTCGACAGAAACCAACGAAAGGAGTGGATATGAAGGAAAGAACAAATTGAACCAGACTGAATTATATGACAAAATAAGATAGGTTTTACTTAGGAAACATTACATATCCATTACAATTTTAATTAAAAGAAAAATAACACAGGTTATGATAGCTCACTTCAATAGCTATTGTAGAAAATGTGCTCTTCTTTTCTCAGAATTCGTTAGTGTGAAAATTAGTAGATTGCTGATTTCCATTAACGTTTTTTTCTTCAAACTTTGGCGATATCTACGTACAATGGCAATATTTCTTTATTCGTTTTATGTAGTGGATATTGTTGAATTCCAATTTAAATTTTGTTGCGTCTTCCTGAATAGAAGAAAATGTACTCTTTCTTTTCTCAAAATTCGTTAGGTGAGAACTGGTATATTGGCTTTCCAAAAACTTTTTCTTTCAAACTTTGACAATATTTCTATATCTGTTGGAAAAAAAACAGGTATTGAATATCATTGTGTAAGTTCACAATTAGATTTTCTGTTGAACTAAAAAGGTTAGAAAAAAAATAGACAGGAATTTCGTCCCAGCATAACCTACAAGAAATTCCACATGGCAATCAGTGAAAAATCTGTGGCGTTAACCTGATTGGTCAGATTGACATGTCACGTGAACTCTTCGTGACGTGTCAATCTGACCAATCAGGTCAATGCCTCAGATTTTCCACTGATTGCTAATCACGTGACGTCTGAGAGCCTGTGAGGCGATGATTGACAGGTACAACGCACGACCGCCGGGAGGTTTCAGACAGTTTTGTTTGCTGTCAGTCAGCGCTGATAATTTCACCCTTTCTCAGTGTTAGTTCTAAGTATAGATGGAGGAGGAGGGGGAGGGGTACTTCTTTACCGCAGGGGTGGGCTTATTTTCTACACTAGACACGGGTGTTGAGTGACTTAGAATATATGAAGTATCCCCTTTAATATAATCTTTCATTGTATACAAGATACGTTTCCCAGTTTTCGTCATTTAGAAAAATTCGTATTGGAACTAGACAGACCATGTATTATAAGCTCCATGTGTCCATACATCTACAACTCTCTTAAGAAGCGAGAAGAAGTTGAACCTGTACATACGATCTAATGTAACTGTGATTTTACTTCTGCTTTATCACAATGACCTGTACTTACCTTGTAAGAGCATAAAGGAAAAATAAAGGTCTTTCATTCAATCAACTGACTCGTTATAAAGAAAACTGGACTGAGTGATCTGAGCTCTTCTACACTACACTTTAATATGACTAATTTTCGAATACTTTTCGGTACCACCAATGAATAGCTACGATTTTTACGATACGAAACAAGCAACCATTTTCCATCGGCGACATCACATTTTTGCCTCACTGTCACTATCTTACGGGATAAGGAACTTACTACATTAAAAAAAATTCCCAGAAAATTGACTTTGAAAATCCAATTTTGCCACCCTGAAATTGGATTGGATGCCTTTAAAACTAGTTTAAACGCGTGAAGACGCTTAAAAGGAGTACTACTTTGTTTTGAATTCCAGCGCATGTCTTTCAACATGAGATGGAATGGAAGCAACTTTATTATGGCGGGAATTTGGAGCGGTTTTCCCGCGAGAGGGTGGTAGGAGGGAAAGGTGTTTAGTAAAGTAGGGAAGGGTCTGAGGGTTAATTGAGTGTTTCTTGTGGGCATTTTCTGAACTAGTTACTCCTTGTCCCTCCTTTTAAGAGATTTCTATGGCTAGAAGTAGCTATACAGGTCGCAGTAGGTCCATATTTAAACAATTATCCCTCTGGAACCTTTGCAATTTGCAATTACAGTACTGTTTTTTAGAAGTTACAGTACAAGACAAAACAACTTAAAAGTTATCTGCGTAGAATTCCATTCCATTTACTTCCTTAAGTTAGAGCTTCTTTTCCAAAACCGAAGAATTTCTTCCCTTGTTTAAGATTTTGAGAAGTTTTAATCTGCAAGAAGGCATTTGTTTTGGAACGGATAGTTCCAAATCTCGCGCGCACGTAGGGCCGATACAAATTCTCGCGAGAAAACATGAGAGTGTACGTTTTCCTTCACAGTTGGTACTCCCTGTGGCCTCGGCGCGGTTTCTTCCCCCTGTGTTTATACAGCTCGCCCCGGGTTAATAATCCCACAATAACCCTGTTTACACCCACAACAGCTAAAAAGCCCCGACACGGAAGCCAAGAAGCCCCTCCTTAAAGGTGACAGGGGATTTATAACCTTTCCGCGCAGGTGTGTGGCACCTAGTATCACCTTGACAGTTACCTGAGACAGGGTGAGAGCCAGGTGAGTGGTGCTCCGCACGTGCAGTGTTCCCTAGTGCAGGTGCACCTCGCTACGGTTATACCTGTCTGTGTTCTCAGCAAATATAACTCTCTATACCAAGGCGGGTACGTTTTCGCCATCAGTCTTCGGACTTCGACAGAACTGACTGTACAACTTGATTTATGAAATCTTCAGACAGCTGGGTGGCCCATTCAATTTTCGTCAAATTAATTGATTTTCAATGGGGCCCAGACAGAAACAATAAAATTATCAATATAACATATAAGAAAATAAACTTAAATCAAAATTTAACATAAATAACAAAGGATTGTGAGCCATAAGTAACACAAGTAACCAAAGGTATACATAAACAAATACGTGTGTTATATGAAATCATATACGAAAGCCAGAATACAGAAACAAATCGTTTTCCATGACTCATGTCCATTTCATAGTCCAGGTCAGCTTTTTTCTTGGGAGGTCAGAGGTCAGTCTAAACTATATGTATGGCTTGCATGTTCTTCAGAGCAGACTTGGAACTTTTTAGCGACGTAACAACAGGAACCTCTCTGAAGTTTAACAAGTGTGTACATGCAAACGAACCCACCCGCACTGCATAACAACCTACCGGGCTGGCAAGAATTGTAAAACACCCAAGCCATTCATGGGAAACGCTGCTATCTAAAAACCAGCCATCCAGAATCAAATGTTAGACTAGTTGGCTAGACTGCGTTAGGTGATGAAAACAGTGCGCTTGAAGTATGTCTTCAGTTTGGTCAAAATTCATGTATTTTTACTGGATAAAACCATTGTATTTGGGGAAGGTGGGAAAATGGCGATCTAATTTTAATATCCAAGATTTGACGTCCCTATTTGTAGGTACACAGTGCATCACAAACATAGTGGAATTCCATAAACTTGGAGACATTCCCAGAGCGGATCACCTTTCTTAAGACATGTTGTCATTAGCATTAAGACAGCCAGCCGGCTCACTAGCTCCTTAATGAAGTGGAAAATCACAGCTTTGAGCACGCGCACCTGCTGGGAGGACTTTGCGTGACCTTGGGCGTGACAGGTCAAGGTGAAGAACATGACCTTGGGTGAACAGCTAGCCCCATCCGGTTTGAATGAAGAAGCCACTTGATCTAATCTTAGTCATATCGCAACAAGAAATTCTACACGTTTTTACTTTTATCAAAGAGATCACGATCATGGTAGCATTTGTTCTGCATTTGTGTTTGTTACCAAAGAAAACAACTTTAAAATCTTGAATTTGTGGACGGATTTTGATTATTCTTTACATGCGGTTACACCATGTAGCTTTTTCCCATGACAATAGTTGCTGTTTCCTAAAATTCCGTTGAAATTGAGTTTACTTCACAAGTACACATTTCAGTGGGTGATAAGTGTCCCAGTTTACACTAATAACTGCATCTGCATGTTACCGTGTAGATGGTAGCTGTAGCAGCGTCCTCTTCGTGCCGGTACTGCAGTTCAGCTGGGCGCTGAACAGTGACATCTATTATTTTGCTTCCATCCTCGGTGGTGTTTCTAATCTTTTAATACGAAATGCATAGAATCGGTACTGCAATTTTGTTAAATTGTAATCATTACAGGTAACATATAACTTACAGGAAGATCACTGAGGTATATGTGTGTCTTCTTGAGGTTGAATGATTAGGAAAAGAACTCAATTTTGAAGCTGATTTCGAAACTGTAATGAACTCATAACGACTTTGACAGACATGCCCACGTAATGCAACGTAATACTCGACTTTAAGAACCAAATCCAGATTCACACCACGTGCCTCTTGGTCGATAAGTAGTCGTTGATACCCTTGATGACCATTGTAGATAAACCTCCTTGAAGTAAGAGGAAGTAAAACCGCAGAATTTCGAAGATAATTTGCGGCAGTGATCCCCTGAGTTCAATGATGCATTTTGTAAAGCAGCCGCTGGAGGCGCTGCTGTGTGGTCCACGGTCTTAGTCGTTGACATTCAGCACCTTAACAACCAAATCAGCGCTTCTATGAACACAGGTCAATGCCTACCTTTTCGATAAGGTTGAATTTGTGTTCCTCCAATAGAAGTACACTTTAAGATCCGCCGGAAAACACTTGGCTCATGTTATACAGGTAATTATATACACTTTATGCATTACGCTCTATGTCTAACTTTCCGTACAGTTACAGTATAAATTCGTGTGGATTCATCCCTCAGGATTCATTCCTCAAGCTAACCGACATCTCGCACACGTACGCAGTCGTCCCTCAGTAAGACATCTGGAGCCGCAAAGTTCCCGTTTGGAACTTTATTTCAGCCTGACACACGGTTAGCTTGAGGAATGAATCCTGAGGGATGAATCCCCACGAATTTATATTTCCGTACAGTTACAATTTAAACTAAGTTTCACAATTTCTTTAAAAGGTACTGAGAATGACAAGGTCTTCATCTACTCATGACCGCGCATAACATGCATTCAAACGAATAACCACAAAAAAAAAACAAATGTAACTGGTGTACTTTGTAAAGGAACCGCAGGGGGCGCTCTTAGACCATATGCGCAACCTGTTGATAATGCAGTTTGTATCTCTATGTTTCGATGTAAAAATGGGTATTCCGAGGCCAGCAGCTACGATAGAGACATAATAACGCGAGTTGTGATGAAGATAGCATCTAAGAGGTTATAGTATCGGAAGAAAGAGAAACAGACAGTGGTACTGTTGTTGTAGGAGAAGAGAATGGTCTTTCAGTACCAAGGAAAGGGACGGTACAGGATACTAGTAAGTTCGATTGGGGAGGGGGGCGGTAACATGAGTTGTTACGTACAAAAAAAAACATATCTAGGGTAGTGATGTACATCATATAGTACTCGAAGAGATCTGTGATCTCAAGTCAAGTATGCGTCATATGTTTAAAGGTGCACAAAGGAGGTGTTGTTTTGGTCAGGAACTGGTCAGGTCTTGTGCGATTCCATACGGAATGCTAACCATTTTTGAGTTGTGTGCCGAAACCTCGAACCGAACGGAGATCTTAAAAAGCACATAATCTAGAACACAAATCAAGCGTTAGGAGATCTATGTTCCTACATGAGTTTGGGAGCTTGACATGACCTCCTGAACGGTAGTGACCCTTGCATACACTAAGTCCGACCAAACATATAATAAATGACAGGTTAAATGAACCGAATGCCAGCTCCACCCATTCTCAGACCTTAGTAAGTAACAAACCGATTATGTGTAATTATCTGTGCTATAAAACAAGTGACCTGTGCCGACCTTCCCTTAGGCTTGTACCTGAGCCTCCCTCGAAAACAAAGACCGACTGTCATTACTGCATTCTTATTATCTTACAACCAATCTACAATATCGCTCTGTCTAAGATATTTTCTGCTTTTCTCCCCAGCCTTTTTCTCGTTTCTCAAAACGCCATGTGCGTTGTTGAGGAAAACGGTTGGACTGACAAAACCCAATTTCAAACCAAACATTTCGATTGTTCAAACCACTGCAAGAAAAGTGGGAATTACCACTGACGATAAAGGGTTGCAAATTGTTGGGGCGTGGGTAAATCGTCGGCGCCTTTAGGTCAGGCTTGAAAGACGGCGGGTTACTGTTAAGCCTTTTTTTTTGCAGGGACTTATAATTTTGCAGTAGCAAGGATAGGCGGATTTCACAGTGTTTTTAGGATCACGGTGAAAACAATTCTATAACATTAGTAATACTGAGGAAACACATGTTCGTCGTGTCATAATTTCGCAGTGGGCAGTTCACCTGAAAAAGTGTGAAGATAAAGCCACTACGAACATAACAAGATTTAAAGTATGTATTAAAAAATCCCCAGACAGAAACATACACGCCAACACAAAAAGTTTCCCATATTTTCCCATTTTATTGAAGATCTCACCACAGCCGGGCAAAGTCAAGGTTAGAAAGTCTTTTATACCATGCAACTTTAACACATGTGCAACTAATAAGGTTTGATATGATATAAACTTAACAGCTGATAGACTTTAAACACAGATAAGCGACTATGTTGTCTACTAGAGTTTTAAGTAACTCATGTTTGGATAAACAGCTATAACATTGTTTATAGTTTGAACGACAGAGAAAATCACAAATTTTGCTAAGTGTTGGCATACATGTTACTGAAAGATGCTTAAGATCAAAGCTGTTTGAATAAATTCATAATTCACTGTGTTTAAGCCATATATACTGTCAACTCATACGCTTGGAAAACTTTCAATTACTTCATAAATGTACATTCAGCTGTCACAGTAGTAAACTGACTTTTGAACCCAGTAAATATGTGTAACGCACTGGTGGCAGGTAATTCGACTCCCTACTTGTTGGGGTGCCACCACTCTGCCCCGGTCAGTGTTGGGATGGCCCCCGGTCCCAGGTCCCAGCACACCAACATTACATGGGCATGTGCACCGGTACCAACCATAACCTGGAATCATGAAATATCACATGTAAATGTGGACCTGTTGTAGATTACTTAAGCCGGCGTCACTCAGCGGGAAAATATTTCGGCAGCAATACGACCGGTGTCCTCTCGATCACTGCACGATTTTAGAGATCTGCCGATATCTGCATGTCACTTAGTCTCATCCAAAGTGACGGTTACCTTTTCAGATTTCCATGACTCTCTGGCAATTTTCAAACTCAATGATCTTCTGGCGATCAACAAATTGGCCAAAGGTTGTTGACAGTGTGGCACGGGCTTAATGGATATGTACAGAAAACCAACTCTGAAAACTTAGCAATGGTCGAACATCATTACAGAAAACAAATGTTAGGACAACACATATGTGCGCGAGGATATAACATTACCAGAATCTTGTAGTTGATCCCGGGGATCCCCTCGGCAACTATGGGCTGATAATTGATGGGTACAAATCCATCAAACGCTTTGCCGTCGTTGAGACGTTTCTCCACTTCACCTCGGAACTGCAAGGTTTTACAATAAGAAAAGCTAAAGACGATGAATGTAAGAGTAGGTGATGTGCTATTAACGTTTTACAATGCATTATTTACAGGTTTGCTCTTTCTTTAAAGAGAAACATATTTAAACTAGAGTTCCACGACCTCATACCTTCGCCAAATGAGGTTACCCTTTATGATTGACGAATTGTAGATTTTCCCCCTAATTATGCAAATAAGATCCTCATTTGCATGAATTACATCAGTTGATCATATTCTCATCCCAATGGCATTGTTATCTTAACAAAGAAGGTCATTCTACCATTTTCTCATAAATTATGCAAATGAGGTCCTGATTTGAATAAGTTATGTTCTCTGTATCTGTATCTGTCTGTATCTGTATAGCCGGTATAACCGCCCTTCGGCGTAACACACCAGCTTCGCAGGCACGCGGCGCGGCGGCAGCTGGCTACATTACACCGAACGACCTGTTACACCTAACCTTTGAACGTCTAACTCTAGACATTGTTTAAAACTATCTAGTGACGATGCCCCTACTGTACTTGGTGGCAGCGAGTTCCACTCTACGATTGTTCTAGGGAAAAATGAGTTTTTGAACGCCTCAATCCTTGGTTGATAGCTCTGGTACTTGAAGGCATGACTATTTCTTGTTCTTTTCTGGGCTGGTATTAGGTACTTGGTAGTTGGTACATCCACCAGTTTATTAGTCATTTTGTACATCACGCATAGTCTGGACATTTTTCGCCTGTCATCCAGTGACGCCCACTGTAGATTTCTTTTCATGTCTGTGACACTGGCACCCCTTTCGTAGTTGTTCGTGCAGCTCTTGCAGCTTGGTTCTGTACCCTTTCCAGTTTATCTTTGTCTTTCTTTGTATATGGATCCCATACTGTCGCGGCATATTCTAGGTTGGGTCTTACAAGTGATGTGTATGCAAGTGATTTTACTCTTGTTGGGCATGCCCACAGATTACGTTTGATCACTCCCAATGTCTGTTTAGCCTTTGTTGTGATATTGTTAACATGCGCACCCCACTTCAAGCTGCTTGTCAGTGTAACGCCCAGCTATGGGTGGGTTTTTGTTGTTGCTAATGCCTGACCACAAAACCGGTAGCTAGTTACATGTGGGGTTCGTTTGTTTGTTATGTGCATAATATAGCATTTTTCAGGGTTAAACTGCATTAGCCATTTGCTTTGCCATTCTTCGAGGGTGTTTAAATCTTTGTTGAATGTTGAATGATGTTCACCTCTAATCAACTTCGAAATACACAAGTATGAAATTGCCAACATCAACCACTATGGAATTATAGTATTTTCTCATTTATTATGCAAATTACATAATTAATATATGGCAATGTTGCTCTCATTCTTTATTACGCATGCCACAAATTAGAATAGTCCTATCATGGAAAGTGACTGAATTTTAGAATTCCTTCATTAATTATGTAAATTGGATCATAATAATTATGCAAATTGAATCATAATTTTCATAATTGCCATCTAATTATGTCAAGCATCACTTAAGCTACTTATACACCAAATATCAAGACTGTCTACCGGTCTCTGAGTTATCCTACTTTAAACATTTTCATACAAATGCTCTTGCAGTTCCAGAGCAAGCCGCTAGGGGGCCCAAACTTATGTCACTTCTTCCCGAGCACAAGAGCTATCTATCATCCAAATAGCATGTCCAGATCACGAGATATCAAAACCGGAAGTTCCGTGCAGTACCATAACGAGCCGCCAGGGGGCCCAAAATCTAATCACTTCGAGGTCTCATCAAGATCTACCCACCTACCAAATATGAAAACAATACATTTAAGCCTTCCCGAGTTACCGTGTTTACAGACACACAGACACACACACACACACACACACACACACACACACACACACACACACACACGAACGCTTCCGAAAACATAACCTTCTCGGCGAAGGTAACAATGGTTATTAGTTGATGAACAATAGTACACAGTGTTGTCTCAATAGTTGAATTTTGAGCATCTACCATTAGAATGTAGTATTGTCAGTGTTCTATACTCTATGTCTTACATGCTCTAGACCTCATATGGTCACATGTGCATTTAGTCCATCTGGACAAAAATATGCAATAAAGATTAATATCATATCATATCATTATAATTACATACTACACATACCCCTAGCTATATTATAAGGTAAACAGCATATCTTAAAAGAGTTCAGATGTTAACTGTTTGGGTCCCACATGTACATTTTTACTTGTGAAAACCGAACAAAGACCTGTGAGGATTACTGTTATAGTAATGGTTCTAAAGTTTACCAGAACACAGCAAGCCCGCGCCCTATCCTCATCGGTGTTGTTGTTGAAATACACTGGACCGCTGAAGTTTCCACCTCCTCCACCTACTTGTGTTTGTTCGGTTGCCATCCTGGTGTAGTTGGGTGTATTTGGGACTTCACCTAGTTTGAACATACAACTGAAATTATGAAAGATTGACGTGGAATATCCGATATGTAGTGTTTTGTATCAAGCCATGCCGGGATTTTCGACTGTACTGAACAATTTCCCCAAACTTCCCTGTAGTTATTTTGTAACAAGCATTACAACATTTTTTCATGGTTTTAAAAAAGAGCCCGATCTTCATTTCTACAGGAAAACGCCACCCACCCTCCATGACCTTTACTCATAATGTTATTTGCGAAGCTTGTAGCACGCATTTGCCCACAAAATTCTTTTATGGACAAACTTGACAAATTAAGTGATATGCATGGCTCATGTGGCGACTGTCAGAAACATGCAAACATATGAAAAGGTGAGGCTTACCAAAATTCGCTACGAAATCGAAGAAGTGTGACTTGTTCACCTCCGTGTCTCACCCTCAAGTGCACGGGTCGTTCGGAGGGACAGAGACTTGTAGGCAGCTCATTATATATGCAGAGACCTTTAGCATCATGATTTATAGGCGTGGGCAGGCTTTGAGAATCCATGATGCAACCGCCTGATCCGATATGACGTTGATAAACATTACTATCTTGAAATAATTAATCAAATGTATAAATGATAATTCATGTTTCCTTTTACATGACGATAACGTTATATATAGCCTGGATGCCAGACTCACTAGGCGCATAGTTAGCCAGCTTGCCTGTGGATCAGGGCCTAACTGACAGGGGTTGTGGTATAATTTCCTTGGGGGCATGTTGGCCTGGAGCCGAGGAACTGGCCTGTGTAGGCCCTGGAAACAGCCTGACACCCTGGTAACATTATATATTTACAAAAACAGTGCATTGGAACTGTTAACAAACTTTGAGTATCTGAGACATGCTTTTTTATGAGTTTCTATCCGTCTGAAGTTGCAAAAGTCATAATGCCGGATATACATGTAATCAACCAAGGACATGTCCTTGAATCAATCATGTCGGGTAACGCCAACTAATCCAGCGAAAGAAAAACCGAGCACGGCACAACAGATATCGACTTAGCCTGGTATACTTCAAACATAATTTGTTTGCAGAGAATTTAGAACAAAAATCCAGGTTTGAATGAGAAATCTTATCATTTGGGTACTTTTGAGAACACGTTTGACACCACATGCTGAACTGTCGTGACCTCCACGTGCACGACGGGTATCGTAAGAAGTGACAAGATAAATGACACGGTCGACAGCTCCACCCATCCCCGGTTCTAGTCATACCAAACGACAATAAGGAACCGTCTATGTGTAATTATCTGTGCTATAAAACAAGTGACCTGTGCCGACCCTCCCCCAGGCTTGTACCTGAGTCACCCTCCAAGACAAAGGCCGACTGTCATTACTGCATTCTCATAATCAATCGCTCTGTCTAAGATATCTTTGCCCCATACTTAACGTTATGTATTGACAGAAATGGTGTATTGGAATGGTTGACAAACTTTGACATGTTGAAACAACCTGTTTTTTGTAATGACCCTCTGTCCGTTGAAGTTGCCGTGTGCAACACGATGCTGGATGTCATAAATTATGTCAGGTAACGCCAACCGATCCAGACTGTGTGCGACACATCGGACAGGTACCGGGTAAACGGCACGCACGCATTTTGTTGATGCCTGCGTCACATTGTCGACGAGCTTCGGCCGTATTTGTTGATCGCCGAAAGGTCGCTCGATTTCAGATCGACCGAGGATCGCGCGTATTTTTGACTTGAAAATCGTCTCCGTCACATGGAGCGAGGCTCGGGCGATCGCTTGGAAATACATCTATGACCTCAAAAATCGGGCGACTAGTCGCTGATGTTAATAACACGTTTCACGTGTCAGCGAGCTTCGGCCGACTCCTAAAAGTTGCCGGCGATCCCTAAAATTCGCGCGAAGCTCGAAGAAACATTGGGCGTACTACTGCCGTAAATGTCGTTTAGAGCTCGCCGACTTGTCGGCCGATCTATTTTTGCACAATGTGACGGCCCCTTAACAGACAATTTAGTACAAAAGTCAAGGTTTTAAGAAGAAGCTTCCTTTTTTAACTAGCCCTTGTCTTAATAACTTAAAAGGTTATGTTTTCGGGGCTGTGTGTCTGTCTCGTAGCTAGTGTCATAATTTAGCAGTGTTCACGTTGAAAACCGTGAAAATAAAACCATAAAACCACTGCGAAAATCACAGGATTACAGTAGCAATGTACAGCTGACTTTGTCCCTGTCATCCTGTTTCCATTTAGTATGGGTGCCATCCGATTTGTAATGACTATTCCGATTTTTTCGGGGTAGCCATTACAAATCGGATGGTACCCAGGCTAGTTTCCATTGCTGATAATCTAGTCTACTTCTTTTTTTATAGCCTCTCAGCAAATATTAGGGTGAGATTCTTGCTTATAAATATTTATAAGTTTGAGTGCTAGTTTAAACCCCCGCTCCACTTGACGGCGCTCTCGCCGCGCTCTCTCTGCGACCTGAAATTGGCCAGAGCGCGGAGATCTAGAGAGAGCCAAAATCCACGAAAAACGTGCTCAAGTGGAATCAGCGACCTCTCTGCGCTCTCTGCGCGACCAAAAACTTAAATGTCAGCAACGTTTATGATCACTCAACGAATTACCGAAATAAAGAACGATTTTTTCACTTTTTGTATATATCATCATCATAAGAAAGTTTTCTGTGTTTTATTGTTTTTTAAGTCATTCTTATACATCGTGCATTATATTCAAATTATGAAATCAAGGGTGTAAGGCCTCCATTCCACTAGAACGGCGCTCTCACCGCGTTCTCTTTGCGACCTGAAATTGGCTGGAGCCAACGAACAATAAAAAGCTGCTGTGTTAAAATTATACATGTACACAATGAGGTGGTCTCTGTACTTTAAAACGCCAAGTTTGTAGCTTGAATTTTTATGGTTTGACATGGAGGAAAAAGAAGGCCAATGTGACGTACATTCCGTCATAGACATATTTAGGTTTACCTGGGCAGAAGGAAAACATAATGTTTTTGCTCGGTTTCTTCTTGTTCTTCTTCTTCTGTTCCAAACAAATAAGGTCAATGACCTGCACCAGACGGTTGTCACCATGGTGACTGGTAGCAGACACCCTGTGGAGGTAATAGTATCGGAAGGATGAAGGACGGACGGTGTCACATTTATAGTACTGAGAAGAGAATGGTCTTTCAGTACCAAGGAAAGGGACGGTACAGGATACTAGTAAGTTCGATCGGGGAGGGGGGCGGTAACATGAGTTGTTACGCACACAAAAAAACATATCCAGGGTAGTGATGTACATCAAATAGTACTCAAAGAGATCTGTGATCTCAAGTCAAGAGTGTGTCATATGTTTAAAGGTGCACAAAAGAGGTTGTTTTGGTCGGGAACTGGCCAGGACATGTGCAATTCCATACAGAATCCTAACCATTTTTGAGCGGTATGTCGAAACCCCGAACAGAGATCTTAAAATGCACAGACTCTAGAACACAAATCAAGCGTTAGGAGATATATGTTCCTACATCAGTTTGGGAGCTTGACATGCACGGCGGTGGAGCCTGCGTGCACAAAGGTTTGATTTAACATATAAGAAGTGACAGGATAAATGAACCGAATGCCAGCTCCACCCATTCTCAGACCTTAGTAAGTAACAAACCGATTATGTGTAATTATCTGTGCTATAAAACAAGTGACCTGTGCCAACCCTCCCCCAGGCTTGTACCTGATTCACCGTCGAAGACAAAGACCGACTGTCATTATTGCATTCTTGTTATCTTTCATACCACAACCAAGCTACTATATCGGTCTGTCTGAGATATCTACTGCTTCTCTCCCCAGCCTTTTTCTCGTTTCTCAAAACGCCATGTGCGTTGTTGAGGAAAACGGTTGGACTGACAGAACCAAAGTTCAAACCAGACATTTCGATTGTTAAAACCACTGCAGGAAAAGTGGAATCTACCACTGACGATAAAGGGTTCCAAAGTGTTGGGGCGTGGGTAAATTGTCTGCGCCTTTAGGTCAGACTTGAAACACGGCGGGTTACTTGTGAATCCCTTTATTTTTGCAGAAACTTATAACTTCACGGTGGGCGGGATAGGTAGATTTCACAGTGTTTTTTAGATCACAGTTAAAACAATTCTATAGCAGTAGTAATACTGAGGAAACGCATGTTCGTCGTGTCATAATTTCGCTGTAGGCAGTTCACCTGAAAAAGTGTGAAAAAAAAGCCACTGCGAAGATAACAAGATTTGAAGTATGTATAAAAAAATCCCCAGACAGAAAAATACACGTCAACACAAAAAGTTTCCCATATTTTCCAATTTTATTGAAGATCTCACCACAGCCAGGCAAAGTCAAGGTTAGAAAGTCTTCTATACCATGCAACTTTAACACATGTGCAACTAAGGTTTGATATGATATAAACTAAACAGCTGATAAAATCTGAACACAGATAAGCGACTATGTTGTCTACTAAAGTTTTCAGTAACTCATGTTTGGACAAGCAGGCATAGCTTTGTTTATAGTTTGTACGACAGTATAAAGTGTTGGCCTACATGTTACTGAAAGCTGCTTAAGATCAAAGCTGTTTGAATACGTTCATAATTATCTGTGTTCAAGTCATGTATTCTGTCAACACATACTGATGGAAATACACGGTTGGAAAACTTTCAATTACTTCATACATGTACATTTAGCTGTTACAGTAGTAAACTGACTATTGAACACAGTAAATATGTGTAACGCACTGGTGGCAGGGAAGTCGACTCCCTACTTCTTGGTCTGCTGCTTCTCCAAAAGCCACCACTCTGCGCTCGTAAGTTCAGGCATGGCCGTCCCCAAGCCCCAGAATACCTCCATCATCACACGGGCGTCTCCACCAACGCTAACCTGGAATTGAAGAATATCACATGTCTGCGAGTTCTATAAGGACACTTTTGGAAGCATTACGGCTGGCATTCTCTCCAGCACTGCGCGATTGTAGGGATTTGCATGTCACCGAGCCGTCAGTCCAAAGTGACGGTAGATTTGCAGGCAAGAGATGCGCATGACTCTCTGGCATTTTTCAAATTCAGTGACCTTCTGGCGATCAATTATATGACCGAATTTTGTAGACAGTGTGGCACTGGCTCAATGGATATGTACAGAAAACCAACTCTGAAAACTTAGCAATGGTAGAACATCATTACGGAAAACAAATGTTAGGACAACACATATGTGCGCCAGGATAACATTACCAAAATTCTGAAGTTGGTCCCCGCGACAACTTGGGTCTGGTAAGAGATCGGTGCAAATGGCTCAAACGCTTTGCCGTTGTTGAGGCGTTTCTCCACCTCACCTCGGAACTGCAAGGTTTTACAATAAAGAAAAGCTAAGGACGATGAATGTAATAGTAGGTGTTATGCCATTAACGTTTTACAATGCAGTATTTACAAGTTTTCTCTTTGTTTATAATTTATACATACCCCTACATGTATGTTATTAAGTAAATTAAACAGCATAGCTTGAAAGACTTTAGCCTGATAAAATCGCTTTTACGGTTGGCCGCCGCTCAACGTCCAGCCGCCCCCGGGCCCCGCGGGGAGGGGCCACTAAAGCCACGGACGCTAGAGTTTGCGTTACACAGACTAGAAAGACTTCTGATGTTAACTGTTCGGGGCACACATGTACATTTTTAGTTGTGAAAACCGAACAAAGACCTGTGATGATTAGTGTAATGGTTCTAAAATGTACCAGAAAACAGCAAGCCCGGGCCCGATCAGCAGCGACGTCGTTAAAATACTCCGGATCGCTGAAGCTTCCGCCTGACATCTTGCTGAAGTTGAAAGGATTTAATTCGGACTTCACCTAGATTGAACATACAACTGAAATTAGAAATGATTGACGTGGAATATTAATTTTCGATATGTAGTGTGAAACATCAAGCCACGCCGAGATTTTTGACTGAACTGAACAATTTCCTCCAAACTTTCCCTGTTACTTCCCTGTATTTTTTTTGCTTTGTAACAAAAATTACAACATTTTTATTGGTTTTGATGGTTTAAAAAAGCGCCCGATCTTCATTCCCACAGGAAAACGCCACCCACCCTCCGTGACCTTTACTCAAAACAGTGTTTATTTGTGAAGCTTGTAGCACGTACTTGCACACAAAATTCTTTTCTGTACTAAACGGACAAACTTGTTCAACTGCTAAGGACGAAGTAATTGATATAGATCACGAGACGCTTGTCAAGAAAACTGAAACATATGAAACAGTGAGACTTACCAAAATTCGCTACGAAATCAAAGAAGTGTGACTTGTTCACCTTCGTGTCTCGCCCTCAAGTGCGCGGTTCGTCAGGTGGGACAGAGTCTTGTAAGCAGCTCATTATCTATGCAGGGACCTTTAGCATCATGATTTGTAGGCGTGGCCAGGCTTTAAGAATCCATGATGCAACCGTCTGATCCGATATGACGTTGATAAACATTACTATCTTGAAATAATTAATCAAATGTATAAATGATAATTCATGTTTCTTTCTACATGACGATAACGTTATCTATAGCCTGGATGCCAGACCCATATCGCGGTAGGCCTAGAGTTAGCCAGCTTGACTGTGGATCATGGCCTAACTGACGGGAGCTGTGGTATAATTTGCTTGTGGGCATGTTGGCCTGGAGCCGAGGAACTGACCTATGTATGCCCTGGAAAGAGCCTGGCACCCAGGTAACGTTATATATTGACAAAAACGGTGCACTGGAACTGTTGACAAACTTTGAGTATCTGAGACATGCTTTTTTTTAGCTTCTGTCCGTCTGAAGTTGCAAAAGTCATAATGCCGGATATAATCAATCAGAAATACAGGCTCCTGATTGGCTGAGGAAAGATGGCCATGTTCTAAGTCCTTGAATCAATCATGTCGGGTAACGCCAATTAATCCAGCGAAAGAAAAACTGAGCACGGCACAACATATATTGACTCAGGCTGGTATACTTCAAACATTATTTGTCTGCAGAGAATTTAGAACAAAAATCCAGGTTTGAATGAGAAATCTTATCATTTTGGGTACTTTTGGGAACACTTTTGACACAGCATGCTGAACTGTAGTGACCCCCGCGTGCACGACGGACATCAGACACGTAAGAAGTGACAAGATAAATGACACGGTCGACAGCTCCACCCATCCCCGGTTCTAGTCATAGCCAACGGCAATAAGGAACCGTTGATGTGTAATTATCTGTGCAATAAGACAAGTGACCTGTGCCAACCCTACCCCAGGCTTGTATGTGAGTCACCCCAGAAGACCGACTGTCATTACTGCATTCACATTATCTTACAACCAATCGCTCTGTCTAAGATATTTTCGCCCATACTTAACGTTATGTATTGACAGAAATGGCGTATTGGAATGGTTCACAAACTTTGACATGCTGAAACATCCTGATTATTGTAATGACCCTTTGTCCGTTTGAAGTTGCCGTGTGCAACACAATGCTGGATGTCATAAATTATATGTCAGGTAACGCCAACCAATCCAGACTGTGTGCGACACATAAGACAGATACTGGGTAAACGGCACGCACGCATTTTGTTTGCAGACAATTTAGTACAAAGTCAAGGTTTTAAGAAGAACCTTTCTTTTTTAACCAGCCCTTGTCGTATTAACTTAAAAGGTTATGTTTTCGGGGCTGTGTGTCTGTCTTGTAGCTAGTGTAATAATTTCGCAGTTGAGAGTTTACGTCGAAAAGCGTGGAAGAAAACCCATAAAACCACTGCGAAAATTACATGATTACAGTAGCAATGTACAGGTGATTTTGTCCCTGCCATCGTGTTTTCATTTAGACTGGGTGCCATCCGATTTGTAACGACTACCCCGATTTTTTCGAGGTAGCCGTTACAAATCGGATGGTACCCAGGCTAGTTTTCATTGCTGATAATCTAGTCTACTTCTTATTCTATTGCCTCTCAGCCGATCTAAGGCGGCCCAGGCCTGCCTTGCCTATTACCTGATTTAAATAGGATGATTAGCTACTGCAATATTATAATAAACCAAGTGCGAGCTTCTTGCTTGTAAATATGTATAAGTTTGAGTGTTAGTTTATACCGACTTGTCGGTGCTCTCGCCGCGCTCTCTCTGCGACCTGAAATTGTCCAGAGCGCGGAGAGAGCGCCGAAATCCAAGAAAAACGTGCTCAAGTGGAATCAGCGACCTTTCTGCGCTCTCTGCGCGACCAAAAACTTAAATGTCAGCAACTTTTATGATCACTCAACGAGTTACGAACGATTTTTTTTTACTTTTTGTATTGATCATCATCATAAGAACGTTTTCTGTGTTTTATTGTTTTTAAGTCATTCTTATACATCGTGTATCATATTCAAACTAGAGTTCCACAACCTCATACCTTTGCCAAATGAGGTTACCCTTTATGACTGACGAATTATAGATTTCCCCCCTAATTATGCAAATAACATCGTCATTTGTATGAATTTCATCACTTGATCATATTCTCCTCCCAATGACAGTGTTATCTTAACAAAGAAGGTAATTCCAGAATTTCCTCATAACTTATGCAGATGAGGTCATGATTTGAATAAGTTATGTTGAATGATGTTCACCTCCAGTCAACTTCGAAATGCGCAAGTATGAAATTGCCAACATCAACCACTATGGAATTATAATTTTTTCTCATGAATTATGTAAATTAGGTCTTCATTTACATAATTCATATATGACGATGTTCCTCTCATTCTTAATTACACATATCACAAGGTATAATAGTCCTATCATGGAAGGTAGCTGAAATATAGAATTCCTTTATTAATTATGTAAATTAGATCCCACTTTGCATAATTGTCATCTAATTATGTCAAGCATCACTTAAGCTACCTACACACCAAATATCAAGACGATCCGTTGACCGGTTATTGAGTTATCCTACTTTAAACATTTTCATACAAATGCTCCTGCAGTTCCAGAGCAAGTCGCTAAGGGACCAAAACTCACGTGACTTCTTCCCGAGCACAAGAGCTACCTACCATCCAAAAAGCATCACCCTAGCATGTCCAGATCACGAGATATCAAAACCGGACGTTTCGCTGCAGTACCATAACAAGCCGCCAGGGGGCCCAAAATCTAATCATTTCGAGGACTCATCAAGACCTACCCACCTACCAAGTATCAAGATAATCCATCTAAGCCTTCTCGAGTTATGCTGTTGACACACACACACACACACACACACACACACGGCCACGAAAACATAACCTTCTTGGCGAAGGTAATTATGAAATCAAGGGTTTAAGTCCTCTATTCCACTAGAACGGCGCTCTCACCGCATTCTCTTTGAGACCTGAAATTGGCCGGAGCCAACGAACAATAAAAAGCTGAGGTGTGTAAATTATACATGTACAAAATTAGGTGGCCTCTGTACTTTAAAACGCCAAGTTTGTAGCTTGAATTTTTATGGTTTGACATGGCGGAAAAAGAAGGCCAATGTGGCGTACATTCCGTCATAGACATATTTAGGTTTACCTGGGCAGAAGGAAAACACAATGTTTTTGCTCGGTTTCTTCTTCTTCTTCTTTCGTTCCAAACAAATAAGGTTAATGACCTGCACCAGACGGTTGTCACCATGGTGACTGGTAGCAGACACCCTGTGGAGGTAATAGTATCGGAAGGATGAAGAACGGACGGTGTCACTTTTATAGTACTGAGAAGAGAATGGTTTTCAGTACCAAGGAAAGGGGCGGTACAAGATACTAGTAAGTTCGATTGGGGAGAGGGCGGTAACAGAGTTGTTACGCACAAAAAAACCATATCAAGGGTAGTGATGTACATCATATAGTACTCAAAGAGATCTATGATCTCAAGTCAAGAGTGTGTCATATGTTTAAAGGTGCACAAAGGAGGTGTTGTTTTGGTCGGGAACTGGTCAGGACTTGTGCGATTCCATACGAAATGTTAACCATTTTTGTGCGGTATGTCGAAACCCCGAACGGAGATCTTAAAATGCACAAAATCTAGAACACAAGTCAAGCGTTAGCAGACCTATGTTCCTACATCAGTTTGGGAGCTTGACATGACCTCCTGAACGGCGGTGATACCTGCGTGTACAGAAGTTTGATTTAACATACAAGAAGTGACAGGATAAATGAACTGAATGCCAGCTCCACCCATTCTCAGACCTTAGTAAGTAACAAACCGATTATGTGTAATTATCTGTGCTATAAAACAAGTGACCTGTGCCGACACTCCCCCAGGCTTGTACCTGAGTCTCCCTCGAAGACAAAGACCGACTGTCATTACTGCATTCTTATTATCTTTCATACCTCAACCAAGCTACTATGTCGGTCTGTCTGAGATATTTTCTCTCCCCAGCCTTTTTCTCGTTTCTCAAAACGCCATGTGCGTTGTTGAGGAAAACGGTTGGACTGACAAAACCAAATTTTAAACTAAACATTTCGATTGTTCAAACCACTGCAAAAAAAGTGGAAACTACCACTGACGATAAAGGGTTCCAAAGTGTTGGGGCGTGGGTAAATTGTCTGCGTCTATAGGTCAGACTTGAAACACGGCGGTTTACTGTGGATCCCTTTATTTTTGCAGGAACTTATAACTTTGAGGTGGACGGGATAGGTAGATTTCACAGTGTTTTTTAGATCACAGTTAAAACAATTCTATAACAGTAGTAATACTGGGGAAACGCATGTTCATCGTGTCATAATTTCACAGTGGGCAGTTTACCTGAAAAAGTGTGAAAATAAAGCCACTGCGAACATACGATTTAAAGTATGTACAAAAAATTTCCAGACAGAAAAATACACGTCAACACAATAAGTTTCCCATATTTTCCCATTTTATTGAAGATCTCACCACAGTCGGGCAAGGTCAAAGTTAGAAAGTCTTCTTTCACACATGTGCAACTAAGGTTTGATATGATATAAACTAAACAGCTGGTGAAACCTGAACACAGATAAAGCGATTATGTTGTCTACTAGAGTTTTCAGTAACTCATGTTTGGATAAGCAGCTATAACTTTGTTTATAGTTTGAACGACAGCGAAAATCACAGATTTTGCCAAGTGTTGCATACATGTTACTAAAAGCTGCTCAAGATCAAAGCTGTTTGAATACGTTAATAATTCACTGTGTTTAAGTCATGTATACTGTCAACTCATACGCTTGGAAAACTTTCAATTACTTCATAAATGTACATTCAGCTGTCACAGTAGTAAACTGACTATTGAACCCAGTAAATATGTGTAACGCACTGGTGGCAGGGAAGTCGACTCCCTACTTGTTGGGGTGCCACCACTCTGCCCCGGTCAGTGTTGGGATGGCCCCCGGTCCCAGGTCCCAGCACACCAACATTACATGGGCATGTGCACCGGTACCAACCATAACCTGGAATCATAAAATACCACATGTAAATGTGGACCTGTTGTAGATTACTTAACCGGCGTAACACAGCGGGGAAAATATTTCGGCAGCAATACGACCGGTGTCCTCTCGATCACTGCACGATTTCAGGGATCTGCCGATATCTGCATGTCACTTAGTCTCATCCAAAGTGACGGTTACCTTTTCAGATTTCCATGACTCTCTGGCAATTTTCAAACTCAATGATCTTCTGGCGATCAACAAATTGGTTGTTGACAGTGTGGCACGGGCTTAATGGATATGTACAGAAAACCAACTCTGAAAACTTAGCAATGGTCGAACATCATTACAGAAAACAAATGTTAGGACAACACATATGTGTGCGAGGATAACATTACCAGAATCTTGTAGTTGATCCCGGGGATCCCCTCGGCAACCATGGGCTCATAATTGATGGGTACAAATCCATCAAACGCTTTGCCGTCGTTGAGACGTTTCTCCACTTCACCTCGGAACTGCAAGGTTTTACAATAAGAAAAGCTAAAGACGATGAATGTAAGAGTAGGTGATGTGCTATTAACGTTTTACAATGCAGTATTTACAGGTTTGCCCTTTCTTTAAAGAGAAACATATTTAAACTAGAGTTCCACGACCTCATACCTTCGCCAAATGAGGTTACCCTTTATGATTGACGAATTGTAGATTTTCCCCCTAATTATGCAAATAAGATCCTTATTTGCATGAATTACATCAGTTGATCATATTCTCATCCCAATGGCAGTGTTATCTTAACAAAGAAGGCCATTCTACCATTTTCTCATAAATTATGCAAATTAGGTCCTGATTTGAATAAGTTATGTTGAATGATGTTCACCTCCAGTCAACTTCGAAATGCACAAGTATGAAATTGCTAGCATTAACCACTATGGAATTATAGTATTTTTCATTAATTATACAAATTACATAATTAATATATGGCAATGTTCCTCTTATTCTTAATTACGCATGCCACAAAGTAGAATAGTCCTATCATGGAAAGGGGATGAATTTTAGAATTCCTTCATTAATTATGCAAATTGGATCATAATAATTATGCAAATTAGATCATAATTTGCATAATTGTCATCTAATTATGTCAAACCTCACTTAAGCTACCTACACACCAATATCAAGACGATCCGTCGACCGGTGTTTGAGTTATACTACTTTAAACATTTTCATACAAATGCTCCTGAAGTTCCAGAGCAAGCTGCTAGGGGGCCCAAACCTATGTCACTTCTTCCCGTGCACAAGAGCTATCTATCATCCAAAAAGTATGTCCAGATCACGAGATTTCAAAACCGGAAGTTCCGCAGCAGTACCATAAAAAGCCGCCAGGGGGCCCAAAATCTAATCACTTCGAGGTCTCATCAAGACTTACCCACCTACCAAATATGAAGACAATCTATTTAAGCCTTGCCAAGTTATCTTGTTTACACACACACACACACACACACACACACACACACACACACACACGCACACACACACACACACACACACACACACACACACACACGAACACCTCCGAAAACATAACCTTCTTGGCGAAGGTAACAAATTGAATGGTTATTAGTTGATGAACAATAGTACACAGTGTTGTCTCAATAGTTAGAATTTTGAGCATTTACCATTAGAATGTAGTATTGTCAGTGTTCTATACTCCATGTCTTACATGCTCTAGACCTCATATGGTCACATGTGCATTTAGTCCATCTGGACAAGAATATGCAATAAAGATTAATATCATATCATATCATTATAATTACATACTGCACAGACCCCTATATTATAAGGTAAACAGCATATCTTAAAAGACTTCAGATGTTAACTGTTTGGGTCACACATGTACATTTTTACTTGTGAAAACCGAAGAAAGACCTGTGAGGATTACTGTTATAGTAATGGTTCTAAAATTTACCAGAACACAGCAAGCCCGCGCCCTATCCTCATCGGTGTTGTTGTTGAAATACACTGGACCGCTGAAGTTTCCACCTCCTCCACCTACTTGTGTTTGTTCGGTTGCCATCTTGGTGATGTTGGGTGGATTTGGGACTTCACCTAGTTTGAACATACAACTGAAATTATGAAAGATTGACGTGGAATATCCGATATGTAGTGTTTTGTATCAAGCCATGCCGGGATTTTCGACTGTACTGAACAATTTCCCCAAACTTCCCTGTAGTTATTTTGTGACAAGCATTACAACATTTTTTCATGGTTTTAAAAAAGAGCCCGATCTTCATTTCAACAGGAAAACGACACCCACCCTCCATGACCTTTACTCATAATATTATTTGTGAAGCTTGTAGCACGCATTTGCCCACAAAATTCTTTTCTGTACAAACTTGTTTAACTATTGACAAATTAAGTGATATGCATGGCTCATGTGGCGACTGTCAGAAACATGCAAACATATGAAACGGTGAGGCTTACCAAAATTCGCTGAGAAATCGAAGAAGTGTGACTTGTTCACCTCCGTGTCTCGCCCTCAAGTGCGCGGATCGTCAGGTGGGACAGAGACTTGTAGGCAACTCATTATCTATGCAGGAACCTTTAACGTCATGATTTGTAGGTGTGGCCAGGCTTTGAAAATCCATGATGCAACCGCCTGATCCGATATGACGTTGATAAACATTACTATCTTGAAATAATTAATCAAATGTATAAATAATAATTCATGTTTCTTTCTACATGACGATAACGTTATCTATAGCCTGGATGCCAGACTTACAGAGCGCTATATATATCTAGAGTTAGCCAGCTTGCCTGTGGATCAGGGTCTAACTGACGGGGGCTGTGGCATAATTTCCTTGGGGGCATGTTGGCCTGGAGCCGAGGAACTGGCCTGTGTAGGCCCTGGAAACAGTCTGGCACCCAGGTAACGTTGTATATTGACAAAAACGGTGCACTGGAACTGTTGACAAACTTTGAGTATCTGAGACATGCTTTTTTTTTTAGCTTCTGTCCGTCTGAAGTTGCAAAAGTCATAATGCCTGATATCATCAACCAAGGACATGTCCTTGAATCAATCATGTCGGGTAACGCCTGCTAAACCAGCGAAAGAAAGACATGTGCACGGCACAACAGATATCGACTCAGGTTGGTATACTTCAAACGTAATTTGTTTGCAGAGAATTTAGAACAAAAATCCAGGTTTGAATGAGAAATCTTATCATTTTGGGTACTTTTGGGAACACTTTTGACACAGCATGCTGAACTGTAGTGTCCTCCACGTGCACGACGGACATCAGACACGTAAGAAGTGACAAGTTAAATGACATGGTGGACAGCTCCACCAATCCCCGGTCCTATTCATAGCCAACGACAATAAGGGACCGTTGATGTGTAATTATCTGTGCAATAAGACAAGTGACCTGTGCCAACCCTCCCCCAGGCTTGTATGTTAGTCACCCCAGAAGACCGACTATACCAGACGGTTGTCACCATGGTGACTGGTAGCAGACACCCTGTGGAGGTAATAGTATCGGAAGGATGAAGAACGGACGGTGTCACTTTTATAGTACTGAGAAGAGAATGGTTTTCAGTACCAAGGAAAGGGGCGGTACAAGATACTAGTAAGTTCGATTGGGGAGGGGGGCGGTAACATGAGTTGTTACGCACAAAAAGACCATATCCAGGGTAGTGATGTACATCATATAGTACTCAAAGAGATCTGTGATCTCAAGTCAAGAATGTGTCATATGTTTAAAGGTGCACAAAGGAGGTGTTGTTTTGGTCGAGAACTGGCCAGGGCATGTGCAATTTCATACAGAATCCTAACCATTTTTGAGCGGTATGTCGAAACCCCGAACAGAGATCTTAAAATGCACAGACTCTAGAACACAAATCAAGCGTTAGGAGATCTATGTTCCTACAATTTGGGAGCTTGACATGACCTCCTGAACGGTAGTGACCCCTGCACACACAAAATCCGACCAAACATATGACAGGTTAAATGAACCGAATGCCAGCTCCACCCATTCTCAGACCTTAGTAAGTAACAAACCGATTATGTGTAATTATCTGTGCACTTAAACAAGTGACCTGTTCCAACCCTCCCCCAGGCTTGTACCTGAGTCTCCCTCGAAGACAAAGACCGACTGTCATTACTGCATTCTTATTATCTTACAACCAATCTACAATATCGCTCTGTCTAAGATATTTTCTGCTTCTCTCCCCAGCCTTTTTCTCGTTTCTCAAAACGCCATGTGCGTTGTTGAGGAAAACGGTTGGACCGACAGAACCAAAGTTCAGACCAGACATTCGGATCGATTGTGAAAACCGCTGCAAGAAAAGTGGGAATTCCCACTGACGATAAAGGGTTCCAAAATGTTGGGGCGTGGGTAAATTGTCTGCGCCTTTAGGTCAGGCTTGAAACACGGCGGGTTACTGTGAATCCCTTTAATTTTGCAGGGACTTATAATATCGCGGTAGCAAGGATAGGTAGATTTCACAGTGTTGTTCATCATCATCATCATCATCATCATCGGTCGGCTGCTGCGCAGGAGACTGCAAGAGACCTCCACTGCCCATTGTCGCGAGCAAGGCGAGCTATCTGCTTTTCTGACAGTTGTTTGTAGTCGTCACCCAGCAGTTTTTTTAGGATGTGTTTTTAGGATCACAGTTAAAACAATTCTATAACAGTAGTAATACTGAGGAAACGCATGTCCGTCGTGTCATAATTTCGCAGTGGCAGTTCACCTGAAAAAGTGTGAAAAAAGCCACTGCGAACATAACAAGATTTTAAGTATGTATAAAAAATCCCCAGACAGAAATACACGTCAACACAAAAAGTTTCCCATATTTTCCCATTTTATTGAAGATCTCACCACAGCCGGGCAAAGTCAATGTTAGAAAGTTTTCTATACCATGCAACTTTAACACATATGCAACTAAGGTTTGATAATAACTAAACAGCTGATAAAATCTGAACACAGATAAGCGACTATGTTGAGTTTTCAGTAACTCATGTTTGGATAAGCAGCTATAGCTTTGGTTATAGTTTGTACGACAGTGAAAAGTGTTGGCCTACATGTTACTGAAAGCTGCTTAAGATAAAAGCTGTTTGAATACGTTCATAATTCACTGTGTTCAAGTCATGTATTCTGTCAACTGATACGGATGGAAAATGCACGCTTGGAAAACTTCCCTTTACTTCGTACATGTACATTCAGCTGTTACAGTAGTAAACTATGAACATAGTAAATATGTGTAACGCACTGGTGGCAGGGAAGTCGACTCCCTACTTCTTGGTCTGCTTGTCCTCCGGAAGGTACCACTCTGCCTTGATCAGTTCAGGCATAACATATGGCTCCCAGCCCCTCCAGTTTACCACCATCTTCACACAGGCGTCTCCACCAACGCTAACCTGGAATTGAAGAATATCACTTGTCTGCGAGTTCTATAAGGACACTTTTGGTAGCATTACGGCAGGCATTCTCTCCAGCACTGCGCGATTGTAGGGATCTGTCACATCTGCATGTCACCGAGCCGTCAGTCCAAAGTGACGGTAGATTTTCAGGCTAGAGATTCTTATGACTCTCTGGCGTTTTTCGAATTTAATGACCTTCTGGCGATCACTAATTGGCCGAAGGTTGTTGACAGTGTAACACCGGCTCAATGGATATGTACAGAAAACCAACTCTGAAAACTTAGCAATGGTAGAACATCATTACAGAAAACAAATGTTAGGGCAACATGCATGTATGTCAGGATAACATTACCATAATTCTGTAGTTGATCCCGTTGACAACTTGGGTCTGGTAAAAGATGGGTGCAAATAGCTCAAACGCTTTGCCGTTGTTGAGACGTTTCTCCACCTCACCTCGGAACTGCAAGGTTTTACAATAAGAAAAGCTAAAGACGATGAATGTAATAGTAGATGTTATGCCGTTAACGTTTTACAATGCAGTATTATAATAGGTTTGCTCTTTCTTTATAATTAGATACTGTACATACCCCTATGTCATTAAGTAAATTAAACAGCATAGCTTGAAAGACTTCATATGTTCAATGTTTGGGTCACACATGTACATTTTAGTTGTGAAAACCAAACAAAGACCTGTGATGATTACTGTAATGGTTCTAAAATGTACCACAAGACAGGAAGCCCAGGCCCGATCAGCAACGACGTCCGACTCGTTAAAGTACGATGGATCGCTCCACCCTCCCATATCAGGGACGGTTGACATCCTGCTGACGTTGGGTGGATTTAGCACGTTGGCAGAACGTACTGCGCCTGCGCGAAACCCGTAATGTATTGTGGATAGCACTTTGACAGAATGTCTCATATAGCCTGACATCTTGCTGAAGTTGAGTGGATTTAATTCGGACTTCACCTAGATTGAATATACAACTGAAATTAGAAACGATTGACGTGGAATTTCGGATATGCAGTGTTAAACATCAAGCCACGTACGCCGAGATTTTCGACTGAGTTGAACAATTTCCGCCAAACTTTCCCTGTTACTTCCCTGTAGTTATTTTGCTTTGTAACAAACATTACAACATTTTTATTGATTTTGATGGTTTGAAAAAGCGCCCGATCTTCATTCCCACAGGAAAACGCCACCACCCTCCATGACCTTTACTCAAAACAGTGTTTATTTGTGAAGCTTGTAGCACGTACTTGCACACAAAATTCTTTTCCGTACTAAACGGACAAACTTGTTCAACTGCTAAGGACGATTTAATTGATATAGATCGCGAGACGCTTGTCAACAAAACTGAAACATATGAAACAGTGAGACTTACCAAAATTCGCTACGAAATCAAAGAAGTGTTACTTGTTCACCTCCGTGTCTCGCCCTCAAGTGCGCGGATCGTCAGGTGGGACAGAGACTGGTAGGCAGCTCATTATCTATGCAGGGACCTTTAGCATCATGATTTGTAGGCGTGGCCAGGCTTTGAGAATCCATGATGCAACCGCCTGATCCGATATGACTTAATCAAATGTATAAATGATAATTCATGTTTCTTTCTACATGAAGATAACGTTATATATATATAGCCTGGATGCCAGACTTATAGAGCGCTATATATATCTAGAGTTAGCCAGCTTGCCTGTGGATCAGGGTCTAACTGACGGGGGCTGTGGCATAATTTCCTTGGGGGCATGTTGGCCTGGAGCCGAGGAACTGGCCTGTGTAGGCCCTGGAAACTGTCTGGCACCCAGGTAACGTTATATATTGACAAAAACGGCGCATTGGAACTGTTGACAATCTTTGAGTATCTGAGACATGCTTTTTTATGCATGAGCTTCTGTCCGTCTGAAGTTGCAAAAGTCATAATGCCGAATATAATCAATCAGAAATACAGGCTCCTGATTGGCTGAGGAAAGATGGCCATGTTCCAAGTCCTTCAATCAATCATGTCGGGTAACGCCTACCAATCCAGCGAAAGAAAGACATGTGTACGTCACAACAGATATCGACTCAGGCTGGTATACTTCAAACATTATTTGTCTGCAGAGAATTTAGAACAAAAATCCAGGTTTGAATGAGAAATCTTATCATTTTGGGTACTTTTGGGAACACTTTTGACACAGCATGCTGAACTGTAGTGACCCCCACGTGCACGACGGACATCAGACACGTAAGAAGTGACAAGATAAATGACATGGTCGACAGCTCCACCCATCCCCGGTTCTAGTCATAGCCAACGACAGTAAGGAACCGTTCATGTGTAATTATCAATACAATAAGACAAGCGACATGTGCCGACCCTCCCCCAGGCTTGTACCTGATTCACGGTCGAAGACAAAGACCGACTGTCATTACTGCATTCTTGTTATCTTACATACCACAACCAAGCTACTATATCGCTGTGTCTGAGATATTTTCTGCTTCTCTCCCCAGCCTTTTTCTCGTTTCTCAAAACGCCATGTGCGTTGTTGAGGAAAACGGTTGGACTGACAGAAACATACACGTCAACACAAAAAGTTTCCCATATTTTCCCATTTTATTGAAGATCTCACCACAGCCGGGCAAAGTCAATGTTAGAAAGTCTTTTATACCATGCAACTTTAACACATGTGCAACTAAGGTTTGATATGATATAAACTAAACAGCTGATAAAATCTGAACACAGATAAGCGACTATGTTGTCTACTAAAGTTTTCAGTAACTCATGTTTGGATAAGCAGCTATAGCTTTGCCTATAGTTTGTACGACAGTGAAAAGTGCTGGCCTACATGTTACTGAAAGCTGTTTAAGATCAAAGCTGTTTGAATACGTTCATAATTCACAGTGTTCAAGTCAAGTATTCTGTCAACACATACTGATGGAAATACACGGTTGGAAAACTTTCAATTACTTCATACATGTACATTTAGCTGTTACAGTAGTAAACTGACTATTGAACACAGTAAATATGTGTAACGCACTGGTGGCAGGGAAGTCGACTCCCTACTTCTTGGTCTGCTGCTTCTCCAAAAGCCACCACTCTGCGCTCGTAAGTTCAGGCATGGCCGTCCCCAAGCCCCAGAATACCTCCATCATCACACGGGCGTCTCCACCAACGCTAACCTGGAATTGAAGAATATCACATGTCTGCGAGTTCTATAAGGACACTTTTGGAAGCATTACGGCTGGCATTCTCTCCAGCACTGCGCGATTGTAGGGATTTGCATGTCACCGAGCCGTCAGTCCAAAGTGACGGTAGATTTGCAGGCAAGAGATGCGCATGACTCTCTGGCATTTTTCAAATTCAGTGACCTTCTGGCGATCAATTATATGACCGAATTTTGTAGACAGTGTGGCACTGGCTCAATGGATATGTACAGAAAACCAACTCTGAAAACTTAGCAATGGTAGAACATCATTACGGAAAACAAATGTTAGGACAACACATATGTGCGCCAGGATAACATTACCAAAATTCTGAAGTTGGTCCCCGCGACAACTTGGGTCTGGTAAGAGATCGGTGCAAATGGCTCAAACGCTTTGCCGTTGTTGAGGCGTTTCTCCACCTCACCTCGGAACTGCAAGGTTTTACAATAAAAAAAACTAAGGACGATGAATGTAATAGTAGGTGTTATGTCATTAACGTTTTACAATGCAGTATTTACAAGTTTGCTCTTTGTTTATAATTAGATACTATACATACCCCTACATGTATGTTATTAAGTAAATTAAACAGCATAGCTTGAAAGACTTTAGCCTGATAAAATCGCTTTTACGGTTGGCCGCCGCTCAACGTCCAGCCGCCCCCGGGCCCCGCGGGGAGGGGCCACTAAAGCCACGGACGCTAGAGTTTGCGTTACACAGACTAGAAAGACTTCTGATGTTAACTGTTTGGGGCACACATGTACATTTTTAGTTTCGAAAACCGAACAAAGACCTGTGATGATAAGTGTACTGATGATGGTTACTGTGAATCCCTTTATTTTTGCAGGGACTTATAATTTCACCCTTGCATGAGGACAAAGACCGACTGTCATTACTGCATTCTTATTATCTTATAACAAATCTACAATATCGCTCTGTCTAATATATTTTCTGCTTCTCTCCCCAGCCTTTTTCTCGTTTCTCAAAACGCCATGTTCGTTGTTGACGAAAACAGTTGGACTGACAAAACCCAATTTCAAACCAAACATTTCGATTGTTAAAACCACTGCAAAAAAAGTGGAAACTACCACTGACGATAAAGGGTTGCAAATTGTTGGGGCGTGGGTAAATTGTCTGCGCCTTTAGGTCAGGCTTGAAACACGGCGGGTTACTGTGAATCCCTTTATTTTTGCAGGAACTTATAACTTCGAGGTGGACGGGATAGGTAGATTTCACAGTGTTTTTTAGATCACAGTGAAAACAATTCTATAACAGTAGTAATACTGAGGAAACGCATGTTCGCCGTGTCATTATTTCGCAGTGGGCAGTTCACCTGAAAAAGCCACTGCGAACATAATTTTTTTTAAGTATGTATAAAAAACATTCCCAGACAGAAACATACACGTCAACACAAAACGTTTCCCATATTTTCCCATTTTATTGAAGATCTCACCACAGCCGGGCAAAGTCAAGGTTAGAAAGTCTTTTTTTACCATGCAACTTTCTAAAACACATGTGCAACTAAGGTTTGATATGATATAAACTAAAAAGCTGATAAAATCTTAACACAGGTAAGCGACTATGTTGTCTACTAGAGTTTTCATGTTTGAATAGCAGCTATAGCTTTGTTTATAGTTTGAACGACAGCGAAAATCACAGATTTTGCAAAGTGTTACACACATGTTACTGAAAGCTGCTTAAGATCAAAGCTGTTTGAATACGTTCACAGTTCACTGTGTTCAAGTCATGTATTCTGTCAACTCATACTGATGGAACTGAATACACGGTTGGAAAACATTCAATTACTTCATACATGTACATTTAGCTGTTACAGTAGTAAACTGACTATGGACACAGTAAATATGTGTAACGCACCGGTGGCAGGGAAGTCGACTCCCTACTTTTTGGTCTGCTTGTCCTGCAAAACCCACCACGCATCGGTCAGTTCAGGAATGGCTCCCTCCAAGCCCTCGAATACCTTCATCTCCACACGGCCGTCTCCACCAACGCTAACCTGGAATTGAAGAATATCACATGTCTGCGAGTTCTATAAGGACACGTTTGGTAGCATTATGGCTGGCATTCTCGCCAGCACTGCGCGATTGTAGGGATCTGTCCACATCTGCATGTCACCGAGCCGTCAGTCCAAAGTGACGGTAGATTTTCAGGCAAGAGATGCGCATGACTCTCTGGCATTTTTCAAATTCAAAGACCTAAATCTGGCGATCACTAAGTGGCCGAACGTTGTTGACAGTGTAACACCGGCTCAATGGATATGTACAGAAAACCGAACTAAAAACTTAGCAATGGTCGAACATCATTACGGAAAACAAATGCTAGGATACTTGGCATTACCATAATCTTGTAGTTGATCCCGGCGACAACTTGGGTCTGGTAAAAGATGGGTGCAAATTGCTCAAACACGTTGCCGTTGTTGAGACGTTTCTGCACCTCACCTTGGAACTGCAAGAATTTACAATAAGAAAAGCTAAAGACGATGAATGTAATAGTAGGTGTTATGCAATTAATGTTTTACGATGTAGTATTTACAGGTTTGCTCTTTCTTTATAATTAGATACTGTACATACCCCTATGTTATTAAGTAAATTAAACAGCTTGAAAGACTTCATATGTTCAATGTTTGGGGCACACATGTACATTTTAGTTGTGAAAACCAAACAAAGACCTGTGATGATTACTGTAATGGTTCTAAAATGTACCACAAGACAGCAAGCCCGGGCCTTATCAGCAACGGCGTCGTTAAAGTACGCTGGATCGCTCCACATTCCAGGGCCGTTTGACATCCTGCTGAAGTTGGGTGGATTTAGCACGTTGGCAGAACGTACTGCGCCTGCGCGAAACCCGTAATGTATTGTGGATAGCACTTTGACAGAATGTCTCATATAGCCTGACATCTTGCTGAAGTTGAGTGGATTTAATTCGGACTTCACCTAGATTGAATATACAACTGAAATTAGAAAAGATTGACGTGGAATTTCGGATATGCAGTGTTAAACATCAAGCCACGTACGCCGAGATTTTCGACTGAGTTGAACAATTTCCCCCAAACTTTCCCTGTTACTTCCCTGTAGTTATTTTGCTTTGTAACAAACATTACAACATTTTTATTGATTTTGATGGTTTGAAAAAGTGCCCGATCTTCATTCCCACAGGAAAACGCCACCACCCTCCATGACCTTTACTCAAAACAGTGTTTATTTGTGAAGCTTGTAGCACGTACTTGCACACAAAATTCTTTTCCGTACTAAACGGACAAACTTGTTCAACTGCTAAGGACGATTTAATTGATATAGATCACGAGACGCTTGTCAAGAAAACTGAAACATATGAAACAGTGAGACTTACCAAAATTCGCTACGAAATCAAAGAAGTGTGACTTGTTCACCTCCGTGTCTCGCCCTCAAGTGCGCGGATCGTCAGGTTGGACAGAGACTTGTAGGCAGCTCATTATATATGCAGGAACCTTTAGCATCATGATTTGTAGGCGTGGCCAGGCTTTGAGAATCCATGATGCAACCGCCTGATCCGATATGACGTTGATAAACATTACTATCTTGAAATAATTAATCAAATGTATAAAAGGTAATTCATGTTTCTTTCTACATGACGATAACGTTATCTATAGCCTGGATGCCAGACTTATAAAGCGCTATATATATCTAGAGTTAGCTAGCTTGCCTGTGGATCAGGGTCTAACTGACGGGGGCTGTGGCATAATTTTCTTGGGGGCATGTTGGCCTGGAGCCGAGGAACTGGCCTGTGTAGGCCCTGGAAACAGTCTGGCACCCAGGTAACGTTGTATATTGACAAAAACGGTGCACTGGAACTGTTGACAAACTTTGAGTATCTGAGACATGCTTTTTTTTTAGCTTCTGTCCGTCTGAAGTTGCAAAAGTCATAATGCCTGATATCATCAACCAAGGACATGTCCTTGAATCAATCATGTCGGGTAACGCCTGCTAAACCAGCGAAAGAAAGACATGTGCACGGCACAACAGATATCGACTCAGGTTGGTATCCTTCAAACGTAATTTGTTTGCAGAGAATTTAGAACGAAAATCCAGGTTTGAATGAGAAATCTTATCATTTTGGGTACTTTTGGGAACACTTTTGACCCAGTATGCTGAACTGTAGTGACCTATGCGTGCACGACGGGCATCGTAAGAAGTGACAAGATAAATGACATGGTCGACCCATCCCCGGTTCTATTCATAGTCAACGACAATAAGGAACCGATTATGTGTAATTATCTGTGCAATCAGACAAGTGACCTGTGCTAACCCTACCCCAAGGCTTGTACCTGAGTCACCCTCTAAGACAAAGACCGACTGCCATTACTGCATTCTCATTATCTTAAACCAATCGCTCTGTCTAACATATTTTTGCCCCATACTTAACGTTATGTATTGACAGAAATGGCGTATTGGAATGGTTGACAAACTTTGACACGTTGAAACATCCTGATTTTTGTAATGACCCTCTGTCCGTTGAAGTTGCCGTGTGCAACATAATGCTGGATGTCATAAATTATGTCAGTAACGCCAAACAATCCAGACTGTGTGCGACACATCAGACAGGTACTGGGTAAACGGCACGCACGCATTTTGTTTACAATTTAGTACAAAAGTCAAGGTTTTAAGAAGAATCTTTCTTTTTTGACCAGCCCTTGTCTTATTAACTTTAAAGGTTATGTTTTCCGGGCTGTGTGTCTGTCTCGTAGTTAGTGTCATAATTTCGAAGTGAAGAGTTCACGTCGAAAAGCGTGAAAATGATACCATAAAACCACTGCGAAAATTACAATATTACAGTACCAATGTACAGCTGATTTTGTACCTGCAATCGTGTTTCATTTAGCCTGGGTGCCATCCGATTTGTAACGGCTACCCCGATTTTAAAATCGGGGTAGCCGTTACAAATCGGATGGTACCCAGTCTAGTTTTCATTGCTGATACTCTAGTGTACTTTTTATTCTATAGCCTTCACCAGGCCTTCCTACGGGGGTACGCGGCGTAGAATTCGGCAAAAAAGAAAATAATTGGCCAGGATAGTCAGTCCGCGGGAGGGTTAATTTCCCCCTCCAAACTGCACGTTCAAATGAACTCTACGGTTGCCAATCTCGCCTGGCCAATTATTCTCCCTATTTGGCTATATGTTACTGTTTTTGAACCACCTCTGTTAGTCTGGTGTAGACTTATACATCTGAGCACTGTCAACAAGTAAATTAAATCATAGCAAGTTTGTCTGGCTTGCATGTGTAGACTGTAATGCTTGTCTATAAACTGTGTGTTAATCTGATGCCTGACTTGATTACCGGATGCAAATTTCGGGAATGATGACCAGGTGGCACCTGTGCGAGAACCACGCCGTTGCAAAATCAAAATGGCGAGTGTGTTTGGAAAGGAAGAACACGGCGGTTGAAATCTGCCAGGGAAGACGCAATACGGCTGCTTTTGGTGGTGAGTAGTACTTAATAACATTGTCTTAGATACTATCATGGCCAATATGAATAAACCTCCTTGAAACACGGTGGTCAAATCTGGGCTGCAAAGTTCCCACCTTTTCTAGAACCCGAACTGGGTTCGATCGAACTCGATCTGGGTAATTCGAACCGAACGCGCGTTCTATTTGGGGGTCATCTCCGGTCATTTACAATAAACCCGCGAAAACAGGCCCTTCCCCCTCCGTGCCTCGCAACAGATAAAAAAAACACTTTTCTACAGATACAAACCGTTTCCTGGACAGTACATGTACGCTATCATTTTGTTGCAGACATGTAACATGTAGCGAATCTACTGTCGTATCCGTGGGTGACCTTGAATATTGTAATGATACAACAACACACTCCCCACTTTCGGGCGACATGACATGTCTGCAAAACTCGTTAAGTATAGGAAGCATAAAGAGTCCAACATACCTCATTCACGGCTCAAAATGACGGTAACGGTTGTCTCCAGAATCGTGTTTTAGGGATTTTTGAAGAATGGCCTCAATTTTAAATTATGGATAATTTAGTGCGAAAAATGTAAAAAAATGCCGTTTTTTCACCAATATGTCGCCAAAAACCATACTTAAAATCAGAAATTAAAAAAATTCCTAAAACACGATTTTTGATGTTATTCCCAGTCGTCGAAAAATATAGGAATCAGGGATTTAGGGTAATACACGTAGCCAATACTTAACGAGGTTTGCCTAAAACGATGACTCTGATTGACTCTGGCAGGCGCTCCGAAACCCGAAAATAAACGTCTTTTGGAGCGAAACTTTTACAAACCAGTGATTTAACGTAAACATCTAACATTAAAATTATGTAAACACGATAAGTTCATTTTATTTTGACGAAATTTACCCTTCGATACTATTTGTTTATTTTCAAATGTTTTACGGTTAGCCCGAAATTGCGTCTTGTAACCCGATACTTTTTCGAACGCGCCTAGCAATGGGAAAGAATACCGTAGCAACAAACCACCGTGAAATGAAATGAAGCAAAAAAGTAGAATTTCGAAAATAACGTGAGACAACTGTTTGGCCCCTGAGTTTAATGCTGCATTTTGTCAACCAACCGCTGAGGGCGCTGCTGTATGGTACTGAGCTGTACCATATGTAATGGCTGTCGAACGTCTTCTTGCCATATATGGCAACCATTACCATATATGGAAATCGTTGGTCAACATCTACGGCAGTTTCCTTTCCTTTGTGTTTGTAATAGTTTAATAATCGACCATTTCATAATTATGCGTTTATGATGGACCCTGTTACAACGATATATATCTCCAATTCTGTTAATCAATCTGTTTGTGTAAGAGCGCCAAAATGAATATAGGTAATCGTTTCTCATTTGTCTTCTTCTCCCCTTCTCCACACTTTCTTTTTTTCTCGTTTACTTAGAAAAACAAATTTGTCATGTTTCTGTTTTGTGCGCGTGCATAAAAGGTAAGTTCTAGTACAGGTTCTTAGTTAACTGTTGTATGAAGGACATAATGTAATTGTTCTCGATGCTGCCAATGGCATCACGCACGCTAGTTGTTTCTTTTGTTTTCTTTCCCTGATGTTAGTTTCTGTTGGGTAGAAGGAGTTCTTGGTCAAGTTTTATGATTTCCTCAGAATGATGGCGGGGCCTCCATCTATCAATTACCGTGATTAATATGCAGACAGACCAACAAAACAACGTTATATCACTGACGTATATATTTTACGTGCACATATAGCTCCGTAAAGACTGACAGTTTTCAATGTTTTCAAGGGGAGGGGAGAACAAATTGAGCTTTGTTTGGGGATGATGTAGAACGCATGGAAAGACACTGATAGGCTTTGACAATCGTGTTACTGTACTTAGGTGATTTATAGGGGCACTGTAACACTGACACGTACATACTGTGCTGAAAAGTAGCTATAACATTTGTCATTTTTTCACCAGAGAATGAATGTGTTCTCAACAGGTAAGATCCCTTGTTGGAAAAACACGACTTTCCTCACTCCACCAAGGTGTAAAATGGGCAATGTTACCTGACTTCGGTTGGGGAGGTAAAAGGCAGTGGAAGGAGAGGGATCTGTATCAGGAATGGGCTTCGCCTTCCAATACTGGGAGACGCGAAGCACTATCGCTACCCATAGTGCCCTGTCTATGGCAGCATACACCTACTCAGGTGTAGGTCTTGACCGTCAGTCAAATTGGAAGGACCAGGCGAAAGATGTACCAGGGAAACTGAGGCGATCATTGTTTATATGTGTGGATTGTGTTCAGCACCAATGGCACTATCTAGTTACAGGCACCAGGGACAAGACTGGCTATTTGTGGATGGTGTCCAGCACCAATGGCACTATCTAGTTACAGGTACCAGGGACAAGACTGGCTATTTGTGGATGGTGTTCAGGAACAGGTTTGCCTGTGTGTGGATGGCATTCAGAACCAAGGACAGGAATATTTGCCTGTGTGTTTGCCTACACTACTTGGTTTTAGACTTTCATTTTAGCACATATTTCTATTCCCCTTCCATGAGAGTGTTGAAACCAATATTCTTCCCACTTACATGTCACAATTTCTGTTTTAATGTCACAAACAGAAAGAAGATGAAATATTCGCTTCCTTATCAAAAAAACAATTTCTGACCAGACCCACCTTTTCTGGGTCCTTTCTTAAGGTCTTCATTACTTCAGTTTTTAGTAACTAACAACCTTTTTTTACAGTATGTCCTGACTGAAAAGGCAGTCCTGTGCTGTTCTTTTACCCCACTAACAAATTATTATGCTCTTTCCTCCAACTCAAAGCCAGGTACGTTTAGAACTTTCACAAATGTTGTAAATATTACAAATGTATTATGTATCTAAATTTGGCCTGTGATTTTTCTGAAAAATTTTTTTGTGATGTTTATGTCTTTTACACTCTAGGTTTGGGAAGCTGATACTGTATACCTGACCATGTGGGACCTGTCCATGCTCTTGTGTGTGCTGTGGGACCTGTCAGCTCTCCTGTGTACCTGTCCACATTCCTGAAGGACCTGTGTACCTGTCCATATTCCTTGAGGACCTGTGTTCCTGTCCATATTCCAGGAGGATCTGCCTGTGTTTCTGTGTTACTTACAAGTCACGAGAACATCGGACTTACAATGTAAGTTTTCTGTCATTTATAGAACTCTTTCAAAAATGGGGTCTCCATGCTGCAATGCTATGCATAATCACTCATTTCAGTTTTGCATAATGCAAAGCCTGGTCGTTCTATTTACCGTCAAACGTAATCTGTGCATTATGTGTAAAACATCAGCCAGTACAAGTGAAGAGTAATACGGGGTCGATGCTTTGCAGACTTTTGCGCCTTGCTATTTCCATTTTGCTTAATTTGAGGTCGAACAACGCTGATTTAACGTCGAATGTAATCTATGTGTTAAGCATCCAGCCTACTCAAATGAGGAGTAAATCATGGCAGCTGCTTTCTGGAATTCAGCGCAAAGCGTGATCGGGACCTCCCATATGCAGACTCTTAAAAATGACAGTCAATGAAAGATCTAGAATGCTTTTAACTCTGGGATGAAAGAATACAGTAACTTTATACACTCCACAACTTATTTATAACACAGCACAGCATGCAAGAAAGCAATGCGTAACATTATGTTGACTCTGGTCTGGGGGTACTGGGCATCGAGAGGTGCATGCTAAATTTGTCCGAGCTTCGGTAATTTTACCATAATCTTTAGCCATTGGGCAGGCGGATGACAAACCTGTTTCCTCTGTCCTGTCTTGTAACAAAGGTTTAATAAATAAATAAATAAATTGATAAAAACCTACACTGTAGTGCTTAACTGACACTGACAGGTTGAACAAGATGTTTGAAATTAGGCAAGCTATATGTAGCTAGGTCTGTCCTTGGGCACGCACACTTTTAGTTAGGTAAGGCCTAATTACTAATTCAACGGCTTTTGGCATTTTTTTTATTGACATCAATGAACCCGGTAAATGGTTTTCTGTTCCTTTTTTGGATACTTTTTGGATCTTTTTGGAAGCACAAAATATGTCATAATCAAAGAACAGGACTGGTGTCCTTATTATTTACACATACCCCTCAAATTTAACACAATATTTATAGAATCCTCAAAATTACCAAGAGGGCAACGAACCAATAAAAAGGCAATTGAAAACTGCAAATGTCAGTTAACTGATGAATATTCAAATATTCTAAACGAAAGGTCGACAGACCATTGTGATATTTTTTACACGGTGTTCAGACTAAATTCAAATGAATGGTTTTTGAAAATATATAGATCAATGAACATAGACTAGTGAGTTCCTAGTCCTCTTTTTGATTGGAGTGACTCAAATTGCCTTTTTGGAAGCAAAAAAAATATATTACAGGACTGATGTCCTTATTATCTACATTAAAAAAAAAACACAATTTTCACGAAACCCTGAAAATCGCCAAGAGGGCAACGAACCGATAAAAGGCAACTGAAAAACAGTTACTGCAAATGTCAGTTAACTGATGAGTATTTAAATATTCTCGATGAAACGTCGACAGACCATTATGATGTCATTCACACGGCATTCAGTTCATACTGTATTACTAAAAAGACAGACTGCAACACAACCCAATTTGAAAGAGAATGCTTTTAACTCTCGAATGAAAGAAAACTTAATACACTCCACAGCTTATTGATAACATAGCACAGCATGCTATCTTTTGAGAGAGAATAGTTTACAAATTGTCTGCGTGTGACCTTTCAGAATACAATCTATTGATGTCAATCAAAGATTTTTGAAATCTTTGAAATCCACACCTTTGCTATTTTCCAGAATAGCAAGTTTTATAATTCATGTTATTGGCAACCTTTGTTGTTTCATCTTGCCATACCCACTAGTATATAACCTTAAAATTTTTTCTACTAGATGGATCATAAATTCACTATGAGTATGACCATCATAATTTCTACATCAAAACATCACAAATCTAAATGTTCTGGCCAAGGGAAGAGATCTGGGGAATTTTCAGACACCCCTTTTTACAGAAAGCTTTGAGATTTTCAAATCACCAATCTTATTACAATTGTTGTTACTGGCAGACTAATTATTCGACCTGCCGAAGTTGAGTTGATTCTCTTGTGTTGGACCAAAAGATGACATAAAAACATGACACTATATGTCTTCTACCAGCATAGATGGGCTTTCATCCTGACATAATTGAATACAAACTTTGTTTGCCGATGTTTGAGTGACCATCTGTCACCTTCCTAAGGGCAATTCTGACTGGTTCTCAGAGGAAGGTGACAGACGGTCACCGCAACGTTGGCTGAATTAAACACCTGGTTGCGAAAAAACAGCATTTAGCAACCTAAAGAAACTATTCATGGATGTGACAGTATAATTGTTTTGTACAAGAATGACATTACAGATGGACATTCATTCTGACATTATATTTATTGTTTAGTAGTTATACAAGAATGACGTTACAGATGGAATTTCATTCTGACATTATATTTATTGTTTAGTAGTTATACAGAAATGACGTTACAGATGGGCTTTCATTTTCATTATAATTATTGTTTAGTAGTCATACAAGAATGACGTTACAGATGGGCTTTCATTTTGACATTATATTTATTGTTTAGTAGTTATACAGGAATGACGTTACAGATGGGCTAAATTCATTCTCATTATAATTATTGTTTAGTAGTTATACAGAAATGACGTTACAGATGGACTTTCATTCTGACATTATATTTATTGTTTAGTAGTTGTATAAGAATAGCATTACAGATGGGCTTTCATTCTAACATTAACATTATTGTTTAGTAGTTATATAAGAATGGCATTACAGATTTTCTTTTATTCTGACATGATTATAATTGTAGTAGTTGTATAATTGTCCTTATACAAGTCTTGGAATGACGTTACAAAATCTCTATGGTCTTCTTACGAAACATTAGTGGTAACAAATAAAACTAAGATTATTCAATAATGCTGTTATTCCTTTTAACAGAATATGTACTTATTTTTCAATTTTTTAAGAATATTTATTAATATAATATTATGTTCACAAATTTTGCAATCATCCATTGCAAACAAGACTCGTATGAGTCGTAGAAAACTTCAAAGGCTCTTGGCAGAGGAATTTTGTAAAGAATCTTCACAAGCAGCTTGCAGATTTTATCGTGCGTGTACAGAAAAGCCGAAAAACTTAAGCGTAAAAGCGGGAAAAAATAAGCTTACTTTTTTATAAGCGGAAAAAATACAATAAAAATTAAAGATATCAGATTCTATTGTTAATATCACCATCATTTCGGGTAGGTCGTATAACATCTTCTGTCACTGGCTGAAAACATCTTAAGGAAAGTCAAAATGGTTCTAAATTCTACGAAATGGAATTCGATGTAGTTAGGAATATGCCTTTTACGTCGAACCACTTTAAATATGCGAGTTACAACAGCTAATGCTCAGATGATTGTGACTGTCGTCCAATCTGATGTTGGTAAAGAAAAACTTTCCCAGTCACAGTCTCATTATTGTGTTGTTTATGGGTTTTTCCCAGGACTTATCATTGGAAGGTGTGACTAATATTTTAAAGTTGAGTTGATACCCTTCATGTTGACATTTTTATGACACCTAATAAAACTGACGAATGTACTAGTATTTTTTATATTTATTATGTAATGCTAATTAAATGTGTTTCACATTCTTACTTTGATTACATGCTTGCTTAACACTTTCCAAACCGCCACACCATCTTTCACTCCTCCATAGAGCATTAACATCCAAGATTATTACACGGTGCTGTACCTGGTATAGTTTTAAAAGGAATTTTTCACCCTTAATCATAGTACTTGTAATTGAACCACAATCTTTTCACATCATATTATACCCTCACTGAATGAATAAGTAACGTAGCAACAGACTCATTTTGAAAATGTTGAATATGATATTAAGATTTAGCCAAAAATTTGTAAATGGACAAATAAAAGTAGCCTTTTACACAAGTTTTGTAAATAAAAAATAATAAAAAACATTAATTACATCAAGAATAAAACACCAGCTACGTTGAAATAACAATGATATTGATACAATGACAAATGAAATAATGGCCGCACAGGCAAAATAAAACAAGACTAGTACTATATATATGAAGGCCGTATATGAAACGCCATTCCTTAAATCACGACAAACTAAAAAAAAAAATCAAACTGGTAGTTTTAAATGTACTACGTCTTGTTAATTGGTCCATCTTCCTCTCAAGGTTAACATCAACATTTAAGCTTTCTTTCTTTCTCTCTTGGGAATGCAACAGTGCATGACAAGTGGAAGCCAGGCAGCAGCAAGGCTGGTAGCGGCACCACTGACACATACTACATAATACATAGCATATAACACATACAAGAAGAACGCCAAAATTCAGTCTAATAGTATGTAATATTATGCAGGGCACTGTTTACACGTTTTAATCCTCCAATACTGGTTCAATCTCTTTTTTTGACTTTTCCACCTCCAATACGAGTTCCATCTCTTCCATCTACTTTGCTGTGGTATGCCGCTCTCAGTAGCTTGGCAGATGTACCTATTCTTGCCACAGCATTTCGTATTGTCCCACATGGGGGTGCCAGTGGGCGCTGACCAGTACTGTACACAGTCTGATACAGTATCTTCCCAAAACGATTTCTTATCACTTGGCTCTCCTGGATTCCATCCCTATCCCAGAAAAAAGGAATTAAATGTCAACAAACTTAGTAACATGCCCCCATTATCTTCAATCTGAGTTTATCCTTTTCTGTAACCTAATGCTAAGATGTAACGTTTACTTAGCACTTGTGGAGACAACAAAGCTCGTCACCCATTGCCACCACTTCCACACCAAGGCTTTATTAGTACAATGATTTTTGAGATAAACAAACAGAAATCTGACAAGAACATCTTATGTCAGTAGAAACAGGGGTGAAAGTAAGTCTAGGTACCATTTATATTTGTTACGTATTTGTTACGTAGCGTAACAAATACAGATGGTACCCATGCTAAGTAAAACATAAAAGAAGAGGTTGAAGTCTAGACATATACTTAGGGAACACTGAATAGTATTTGTCTTCTCAACGACTCTCTTATTTTTATATGCCCGAGCATACAGACTGTGTTAACATACCTTGTACCGGTAATCACTTAGGCTAGACCCGTCTCCCCATTTCCAGGTTTCGCACCTTATCAGCCCAATCCAGTAGTTCTTCTTTTCAATTTTGGTAATTTGGTTTCTCAGAGCGACATCCAGTTCCCTCGTCTTGGGCATGGCTAGTGTCGCTCCATCTTTCTCACAGGCCGCCTGGGCGTCACCGTAATTCTTTTCGTCAAAATAAACCCGGATGCAGGTTTGAGCGAGTAGTTGGTAGCCATTCCTGCATTCAGCTGAAACCGTCACACAGGATTTTTGGTAATCATTTATTTGTACTGGATTTTGGTATCTTTATTGTATATTATAGCCAGTAAAACCGGCATTCGGCTTCGCAGGCACACTGCAGCAGCTCATCACGATCAGGTTATGTTACACCAAACAGCCTGTCAGACCTTAACTTTTGGTATTTCAAATGACCCAGTGGAAAAGGCGCAAATCATTTTATAAAGAGTGGATTTTTGTTTTCCCTTATAAAATTGATTAACATGTAATACATTTTCTGACTCCCAGATCTAGATTGTTTACACCTTTAGGAAAAGGTGATCAAATGTTAGTCCTCCTGGAAGCTTTAAAAATCTTTTTAATCTCTTCCGTTGAAAGCCAACAGGCCAAATATACTATCGTCGGTGAAGGTTAGACATCCAGGGGATAAGATACGCCAAAAAAACAGTTACTCAAGCAACTGGATATGATTTTGGAAACGGTCAGACGTTTCAGGTAGCATCCACTACCTTTCGTCAGTGACACTAAGAAAATGCAGGAGAATTGCAGGTTTATATATATATACTATATGCAAATATGCTATCAATTGATCTTGAATACCCACTGAACGTTCTTTCTATCAAACAAGTTAGTGAAAGCTGGAGAAGTCCTACCTTTACAATTTGGGACACTGTCACTCCATGTACCATCTACCTGGCATGTCATGGTTGTCACACCTACAAGATTGTACCCGCGGTCACAGGTGAAGTGCATCACTCCCTGGAAGGTACAGGAGCCATCCATATCTCCATTGATTGGCTGGCTCGGTTTCAAGCATTGTACAACTAAAACAACAATTACAGACATTTTATACTGGATAAGGTTTCATTGGCTAAGAACTTAATTATCCAATTTGACCATGTCTAATAGTTGTTAAGATTTAATAGTTACATTTCAGACTACCTCTGCACTTCTTTTTGTCATGTTTTATGATATCATGGTAATCTTTCTCTCCGAGCTCCAATTTCCATTGGAATAGATTGATACCTACACCCTTTCTTTCAATTTCAGCCTAGATAATTTCTTTCTTATCGAATAACCAACCTCTGCATGTTGGAAATTTTCTACTCCAAGTCCCATCAGCCTGACAGGCGAGAAAAGAATCACCAAACAGCTTGTATCCTTTGTCACACCTGAAGCGGACTGCACTTCTGTAGTAGTTGGAGCCAGTCACAATACCATTTGCTGGGGGTGTGAGCTTGGGACACTGTACAGCTACACAGGAAAACAAAAATGACATCCTCAAATTATAAAACATTTCAAAAACATTTACACCGTTTCTGAACTTTTTACTGACAGAAACTGTCCACTATAGTTCATTTTGGTTTGAATTAGTATTGAAGTGTTCAAACATAATTAGATGAATATTATATAGAACTAAGCAAAGTGAAGGTCCAGTATATATTGTGAACAAGAAGCAAATCAACAGACAATATGGTTCAATGTGTGTGCTCTTTTAATACAACACTTGCAATTGTATTAATCTGTTTCAGTATGAATGCCAGTTGATATTCACTCTTTCTATTGAAGCTACCAAAAAATTACAGCTATGCACATGTACATGTGCAGTACCTTTGCAAGTTGGGGCCCTGTCACTCCATGTACCGTCTGCTTGGCATATGATTACTGTTGCACCTACAAGATTGTACCCGCGGTCACAGCTGAAGTATGCCAGTTTGCGGTTGGATCTGTAGTAACCATCATCATATATATAGCCATGGACGAGAGGTGCCAGTGTCGGGCACTGTGCAACTGAAACACAGATTTCAAATAAGGGACAAAATTAACACCAAATAACTTTAGGAAAGAAAAAACAATATTCATCATCAGCATGATAAGATATGAATGGTGATCTTCAATATTGAATAATGTATAATCACTACTTTGTTTCACTTCTAGGCTAGCAAGTTCCTTTCTTTCTGAGTAAACAACCTCTGCATGTTGGAAATCTTCCACTCCAAGTCCCGCCAGCCTGGCAGGTGAGTGAAGAAGCGCCGACCAGCTTGTATCCTAGGTCACACCTGAAGTGGACCACACCTCTGTAGAAGTTGGAACCAGTCATGGATCCTTTTGCTGGGGCAGGCAGCTTTGAACACTGCAGTGTGGTTGTCATCTTTGGTGGGGTGGTTGTCACCTCTGGCAGAGTGGTTGTCACCTCTGGTGGTTTGGTTGTCATCAGTGGCAGTGTGGTTGTCACCTTTGGTGGTTTAGTTGTCAACCATGTGGGCATAGATGAAACCTGTGGCAGCATGGCTGTCATCTTTCGTGGCATAGTTGTCATCTGCTGTAGTGTGGTTGTCACCTCTGGCAGAGTGGTTATCGCCTTTGCTGGTTTAGCTGTCACTTGTGGTAGTGTGGCTGTCACCTTTGCTGGTTTAGCTGTCACTCCTGGCAGTGTGGCTGTCATCTTTGGTAGTTCAGCTGTCACCTGTGGCAGTGTGGCTGTCACCTTTGCTGCTTTAGCTGTCACCTGTGGCAGTGCAGTTGTTACATTTAGAGGTTCAGCTGTCACCAGTGGCAGTGCGTTTGTTACATTTAATAGTTTAGCTGTCACCTGTAACAGTGTGGTTGTCACCTCTAACAGTTTTGCTGTTCTCACAACATTATGACTGGTGATCTGCTGATATGAACCAAATGTGTTTTTTTAATACCAGGGCACAGGAGTCAAGAATATACATTTTGGGTAAAAAAATTGGCAAAAAGGACCCAAAGTATCTATCAAGTGTTGAGTCAATGGCATTTTACTTACACGAGCTGTAGTTATCGGCATGAACTCTGACATTGTTGCTGTTCTGTCCGATGGTGGAAACATGTTGGTTGCCCAATGCAGTCTGGTTGCAGACACCAAGGCTGGCTGTGTCATAGTGACAGGTAGGTAGGTTGCAGTCACAGTGCTTTTCTCATGCTGAGCGGTTGTCCAGTTGCCTGTTGCAGTGATCCCAAAGGGCTATTTAAAAAAGGATACATGGAAGTCATATCTCAATCCATTCATTATTTTATTTCACATTGAGATTTCACCACATTTTGAGGAAGAATCAACATAACAGTAACAGGTGGCTATCACATTTTAAGATGTCAACTCAGGAGACCAGACTGTAAGGTTTGATTTATCACACAGAGATGGATTCCTTGGCTTATGCATAAGTGTGGTGGGATCTGTTAAAGGAAAACCAAAGTGACTTCACAGCTGCAGTAAAACTGGATTTTTAAAGTCAATTTTCTGGTCATTTCTGTAATGTATGCATCAAGTTAAACCAACCCTATCCCATATCTGTGAGGCAAAAATGGCGAAAACAGTTCTTGCTTCTTATCGTAGGCTGGTTCTAGCTATTTATGGGTGGTAACAAAAAAGGGACCCCTTACGTAGATTATTTGCGGTTTTTTCAAACGTTTCAAGTATAAAACGATGGCGAAAATGTGCCAAGAAATGGCAGTAAATGTCCATATTAGACAGATTTCCTCATCAAGAATTATTATATTAATATATATTTTTTGCTTTGCCGCCCTGAAATTGCATTGGGTGCCTTAGCATTTCCGACACGTGGCTCCATTCAAACATAGAACCTTATCTTTATGTTTTATGTAAGAAGAGTCCCTAACTGAAGCTAGGTACCTATTTTAAACTGAGTAGAATGAGGAGGTTAAATGTAAAGTGCCTTTACTAACATCAGGACCTGCTACGGATTCAAACCCAGAATCTAAAGATCTAGATTCCCGGGTTAACTTACCCATAAGGCCACACCATGGCACATAAATTCCTTCTCGGATGGCAATGTTCCTAATAAATGTAGTGTGGGACAACTTTGTGGTGATATATATGGAGCTAAATAGATTTTAAAAAAACTAAAATCACAAGAGACTCACTGACTGAAGTAGAGTTCAAGACTAACCATGTTGATTTCAGCTTGCCTTCCGGGTGTGGGAGTAAGATACATGATGATAACAGCTACTCCCCCTAACAAGACCACCACAGCAAAAGCGATGATGATAAACAGACGGAAACGGCAAAACACCATCTTGCAGCTCGTAAAAAATCCACAGCTATTCTTCGCATCGTTGGTATCTGTGGGCAACCAAAACCTTTTGTATTGAATTTTGCCATTTTGTGTCATCATTATCATATCTATAGAAATTTGTTAAGCCCACCCTATCCCTACTACAATGACAAGAAGCGTGGGCATTGTTTATCATTTTGTCTAAATAGGAATGAAATATCATACATTGAGCCTTTGTCCGGGAACAAATAAACAAGGGGTATACGTTTTGCCCCTTGTACATGTAAGCCAATTGTAACCAAGCAAGATATGATTTTAAATCATATTTATGACTGGGAACCTGCATGCTCCATATGCTTTCTCTCAAGTTACAGTCATGTACTGATAATAATGATTGTACTTGATTTGCTTTGCCTGTCAGTGGGTCAAAGTAACTATTATTGCTATTAATTATATAATCAATACATTTTTCAATACATCTACATGTATTAGGATTAGTTTCACTATGCATCATGCCACACATGCATGGTAGGAACCCCAAAACTGCTAATATGCTAAAAACTGAGTTTTTGTAAAACTGGTGACTGATTGTAACATGTACGTAAACAACAAACCTCTGTGTTTACCTTGTCGTAAGGCACCGGGTACATACATCCCATCAACAAGGCCAGGAATGTTGCTGTCTGTAGTTTTGGGGACTGCCCCTGTATCAGCTGCAAATTGCGCCAGGAAGAGAAGGTAAGTCTTAAGAATATAACATACCATATCAATGACTAAATAGCCCAGCCCTAACGTGACTTATGAAAAGAAAAAAAAAACTATAACCGATACCTTCATCACACGAATGCACCCTCCCCACTATAGCTCAGGCATCATTAGCGAGCCAGAAAAGTAAGGTAAGGCTAGTGACACTAGCACCAATTTTATAGTTGTTCGTGCAGAATCTTGCAGCAACTTGTCAATGTAACGCCCAGATACGGGTGGGTTTTTGTTGCTGCTAAAGCCTGACCACAAAACTGGTAGCTAGTTATATGTGGGGTTAATTTGCTTGTATGTGCATAATGTAGCATTTTTCGTTTACTAGCACTCGGCCACATAGGTAGTTGTTACGCGGCTTTGCCTTTTTTTTGTGAGAGAAATATAATCTCCAAGCTGATCTTGGGATTGGGTAGCAAAAGAAAATAGACAAAAATACAACTTGGCCAATTTGATACTGTATTTTTGCCTATTTTCTTTTGCTACCCAACCCCAAGATCTGCTTGGGTTGGGAAATGGATACTGTCTGGCTAATGGTTACAGCTTGGCCAATTTGATACTGTATTTTTGCCTATTTTCTTTTGCTACCCAACCCCAAGATCTGTTTGGAGATTAAGAGAAATACACAGTAATTAGAGACGTGATTTAATGTGTCTGTGTTCCCATGATTTCCGTTTGTTGATGAGCACATATTCATCCGTACTAAATATCAATACAACTGCATGCCATTTCGGATGTTTTGCAAAACTTGTACAAGGAGGCAGATTTCGAAAATTGCCGAACGACTGTCTCTGAGCTGTCGGCAAGCTGGAGCTAATATCAAAGGCGCCGGTGACATGCAACAACCGATTACATAACATACAATGTAATTGATTCAAGTAGAAGTGGAACCAGACATCAGTAAATGTAGTACCTAATATCAGGCACTAGTCGTATGTATCTCTCTCTCTCTCTCTCTCTCTCTCTCTCTCTCTCTCTCTCTCTCTCTCTCTCTCTCTATTACAGCCGGAACCAGACCAGAGCAAATTTTCCTCTATATAGGTCCCTATCTAACATTGATTTTTCTAGATAGTCAAAATCAATACCAGTGTCTCTGACTAAGGAGTCAGTAAAGGTCAAAGTTCTGGAATGCACTCTGCCTCTAGGTTTCCACAGGAGGACGGATGATACAACTTCTTGTTTGGCTCGACAGCAATGCCCAGCGAACTTAACTCGACGGTGGGTCAGCTTTTCGGACAGCCGTAGAAGACCACCATAAATAGTTCTAATAGTGGCATGTTGTATCCAGCATATGTTCTGAACCCTGCGCAGCAGCTTTGTTTAAGTCCCATCCAGTCTGATGAAGATAACGAGTGAGCGTCCATGTTTCTGAACCAGACAGTAATATAGGTTCCACAAGGGTAAGGAAAACCTGGATCTTCAATTTATTACAGATATTGGATTTCCAGATTTTACCCAATTTATTGCTGGCTGGGGCTTTCCTTATTTCAAAATCTTTCCTAGGGCATATAATGTGGGAGCCAAGATATCTGAAAGTTTCAACTCTTTGGATGTACGTGTGCTCCAAACAAGGATCTGAGTTCCAGTGGTCCGGAGATATTACTGAATCAGATGTACTCAGTTTTTTATTCATTACAATATATCCCCTACAAGTGAAGCAGATTCCTCTAATGCTTGGAACAAAATTCTGAATCCTTGTACATCAAGTGAACTGGAGACAGGTCTGAAATCTTTCCCTGACAACAAAGCCCCTGGTTTGGATAACATCCCTGCCATCATTTGGAAAGACCCAGTATTCAAGGATCTTCTCCAACACTTATGTAACCAAACCTTTATGTATTACAGACCTCCATCATATTGGCTAAAAGGAGGAATTGTCCCCATCCCCAAAAAGGGGACTTAACATCTGCCTCTAATTATAGGGGAATTACTCTTACCCCCATCGCAGCAAAGGTTTATAACAGGCTTTTACATAACCGCCTAACCCCTGTAATAGACCCTATACTTAGGAGGAATCAAAATGGATTCAGAAAAGGACGGTTTACTATTTCACAGATTCTTGCAATACACCGTATAATAGAAGAGATGAAGAGATGTAATAGGGATTTTGTTTTGCTTTTTGTCGATTTCCGTAAGGCATTCGCTTCCATTGATAGAGATGTAATGTTTGATATTCTAGCTCAATATGGTATTCCGCAATGTTTTATCAAAGCAGTCAGGGCTCTGTATAGAGATACTACAGCCACAGTGATTACTCCTGATGGTGAGACTAGTTCATTTGAGATAGTTACTGTTCTGTGAGGGTGATAGCACCTTATTTATTCATCATTGTTCTTGATTATGTATTAAGACTCTCGCTAGACATAAACGAAAACAAGGGTATGGAAATCAAACCTCGCAGGAGTCGAAGGTACTCTGCCCAGTATCTCACTGATTTGGATTTTTTCAAGTAGTCGTATGTACTCTACCACTTTACCTTTATTTTGAAACTGTACTTGCAATTATCCTCCAGAAAAAAAAACAGCTGCGGGCGAAAATCGCCTCCGTTTTACATTTTTGGGCTTTCGTGTAAGATATCATAAAAAGTTTGCATACTATCGACGAAAGCAAGTCGACTGCTGTGAAAATCTCCTCCCTTTAAACTATTGAACACGCCTACTATATGTGGATTCCAGAGCAAAGGTCGTCCTTAGTAAGCCACAAATTTTCGAACTTTCACAAGTAGAAATACTAGCATCGTAACAGTTTTCATCTGGTTACACAGATTTAACAGAAATGCATTTAGACCAAAGCTAAGCGAAGTTTGGGCGGGGTTTTGTCAGCCAACGTAAATGCTTGCGTCACATTGTCGACAAGCTTCGGCCGTATTTGTTGATCGCCGAAAGGTCGCCCGATTTTAGATCGACCGAGGCTTGAAAATCGTCCCCGCCACATGGAGCGAGGCTCGGGTGATCGCTTGGGAATACATCTATGACCTCAAAAACGGGCAACTAGTCGCTGATGTTAAGAACACGTTTCTCGTGTCAGCGAGCTTCGGCCGACTCCTAAAAATCGCCGGCGATCCCTAAAATTCGCGCGATACTCGACGAAACATCGGGCGTACTACTGCCGTAAACGTCGTTTAGAGCTCGCCGACTCGTAGGTCGATCAATTTTCGCACAATGTGACGGCCCCTAAAGCGTGGTAAATGGTTATCTCCAAGATCTTTTTGTGGCTGTATCAAAGGCTTTACGATTACGCAATTGACGTTAAAGTTTACGATGCGGGTACTGTAGCTTACCTGTGGACGCGTTCACTGCATCAGGTATGTTCACATGACGCCTTTCATCTTCCGAAAGACGTTCAGGTTTCACCGCTTCAGCTTTTTCGTACGTGTTTGATGAGGTGGTTGCGTTCTTGTCAGAAGAGCCATCGCGGCTTTCTTCTTCCGAGAGACGCTCAGGTTTCACAGCTTCTGCTTTTTCGTACGTGACTGAAGAGGTGATTTGCTCTGCTTTCTTGTCAGAAGACCCATCACCATGGTCGACACGTCCGCTGGTGCCACTCCGAAGAACGGTAGGGGCTGGGGACGGCGGCCCGGTGGCTTTGGGGCGCTGGTCGGACCCCCTGAGTGGGGTCCGAACTGGCTGTGCTTGCTCGTACATCTGTACTGTACTAGCACACCAGGAGTGTGCCTTCTATAACAGTGAAATCTGTATGAATATGGAAGTATTTTGAATGACATTTTTTTCTTTTTTCTACAAAATACAGACTAATCTGTGTCGGTATAGAATAAAGGTATGGATCAAAAGACACCAGGAGTTTGAAGTCTCGATGTGATCAAAGAGCTTTAATTTGTATCAAAGCTCCTTGTTATAACTCTTATGCTGTTTTCATCTCTTTTAACAGGCCGCATCACAACTCAAAATGCAATTTGGCAGGGAATGTCGTTAGTTTTTGGATCAAAAAGCACATATACTAAACATCTTGTGCATAGCTTTTCAGAACTTTCTATTGATTCAGTAATGGGTCTGCACCCACGTGCACAAATGCTACTGTTGACAAAAACAACTTTTTTATCTAAGTATTTCTATATGGAAAAAGTATATCTGTTCAGAAGATGGCAAGCTTGAACGCAGTTCTTACCTGTACATATATAAAGTACTAGCAGGCAATATCGTCAACAACATTAAACATTTATGAATAATTAAATATGAAAAACTGTATTAGTCTGAAGACGTCATGATATTTTGATGTCGTAAATGGTATTTTCTTTTTTCAGCATGGCAAAGTTAACAGATTGTCGAAAAAATATCAAAAGAGGGTATCAATTATTATGACAGGAAAATATTGTTAATAAATTTTGATGTGCACATTTATCTACGTTTATCTACGTTATCAATGGTTTCAAGAGGAGGGGAGAACAAATTGAGCTTTGTTTGGGGATGATGTAGAATGCATGGAAAGACACTGACAGGCTTTGACAATCTTGTTACTGTACTTAGGTGATTTGTAGAGGCAGTAACACTGACACATACTTACTGTGCTGAAAAGTAACTATTACATTTGTAATTTGTATCACCAGAGAATAATTGTGTTCTCAAAAGGTAAGATCCCTTGTTGGAAAAACACGACTTTCCTGACTCCACCAAGGTGTAAAATGGGTAATGTTACCTGACTTCGGTTGGGGAGGTAAAAGGCAGTGGAAGGAGAGTGATCTGTATCAGGGATATGCTCCGCCTTCCAATACTGGGAGACGCGAAGCACTATCGCTACCCATAGTGCCCCGTCTATGCCAGCATATGCCTACTTAGGTGTAATAACAGTGGTACTTGACCGTCAGCCAAATTAAAAGGACCAGGCGAAAATGTGCTAGGAAAGCTGAGGCGATCATTATTTATTTGTGTGGATTGTGTTCAGCACCAAGGTCAGGTATTGCACTATCTAGCTACAGGCACCAGGGACAAGACTGGCTATTTGTGGATGGCATTCAGAACCAAGGACAGGAATGTTTGCCTGTGTATTTGCCTACACTACTTGGTTTTAGACTTATATTTTAACACATATTTCTATTCCCCTTCCATGAGAGTGTTGAAACCAATATTCTTCCCACTTACATTTCACAATTTCTGTTTTAATGTCACAAACAGAAAGAAGATGAAATATGCGCTTCCGCCGAGAAATTTTTGATCAAACCGTTTTCCCTGATATCCTCCTCTTCATCATGATCCACATCCACCCTTTTCAAAAACAATTTCTGACCAGACCCACTTTTTCTGGGTTCTTTCTTAAGGTCTTCATTACTTCAGTTTTTAGTAGCTAACAACTTTTTTTAAAGTGTGTCCTGACTGGAAAGGCAGTCCTGTGCTGTTCTTTTACCCCACTAACGAATTATGCTTTATCCTCCAACTCAAAGCAGGTACGTTTCGAACTTTCACAAATGTTGTAAATATTACAAATATATTATGTATGTAAATTTGGCCTGTGATTTTTCTAAATGTTTATGTCTTTTACACCCTAGGTTTGGGAAGCTGATACTGTATACCTGACCATGTGGGACCTGTCTATGCTCCTGTGTGTGCTGTGGGACCTGTCAGCTATCCTGTGTACCTGTCCATATTCCTGGAGGACCTGTGTACCTGTCCATATTCCTGGAGGATCTGCCTGTGTTTCTGTGTTACTTACAAGGCACGAGAACATCGGACTTAAAATGTAAGTTTTCTGTCATTTATAGAACTATTTCAAAAATGGGGTCTCCATGCTGCAATGCATAATCACTCATTTCAGTTTTGCATAATGCAAAGCCTGGTCGTTCTATTTACCGTCAAACGTAATCTGTGCATTATGTGTAAAATATCAGCCAGTACAAGTGAAGCGTAATACGGGGTCGCTGCTTTGCAGAATTTGGCGCCTTGCTATTTGCCATTTTGCATGATTTGAGGTCGAACAACGCTGGTTTTACGTCGAATGTAATCTATGTGTTAAGCATCCAGCCTACTCAGATGAGGAGTAAATCATGGCAGATGCTTTCTGGAATTTAGCGCAAAGCGTGACCGGGACCTCCCATATGCAGACTCTTAAAAATGACAATGAAAGATCTAGAATGCTGTTGACTCGGGGATGAAAGAATACTTTATACACTCCACAACTTATTGATAACACAGCACAGCATGCAAGAAAGCAATGTGTGACATTATGTTGACCCTGGTCTGGGGGTACTGGGCATCGAGAGGTGTATGCCAAATTTATCTGAGCTTCGCTAACTTTACCGTTATCTTTAGCTATTGGACAGGTGGATAACAAACCTACACTGTAGTGCTTAACTGACACTGACAGGTTGAACAAGATGGTTGAATTTAGGCAAGCTATACGTAGCTAGGACTGTCCTTGGGCACGCGCACTTTTAGTCAAATAAGGCCTGATTACTAATTCAACGGCTTTTGAAATTTTTTAATTAAGATCAATGAACCCGGTACACGATTTTCTATTCCTTTTTTTGGATACTTTTTAAATCTTTTTAGAAGCTCAAAATATGTCATAATCATAGAACAGGACTGGTGTCCTTATCATTTACACACACACCTCAAATTTAACACAATTTTCACAGAATCCTGAAACTTACCAAGAGGGCAACAAACCAATAAAAAGGCAATTGAAAAATGCAAATGTCTGTTAACAGATAAATATTCAAATATTTTCAACGAAAGGTCGATAGACGATTGTGATGTCATTCAAACAGTGTTCACACTAATTCAAATTAATGGCTTTTGAAAAATACATTTTTACTGAGATCAATGAACATAGACTAGTGATTTGCTATTTTTTATGATAGGAGTGATTAAAATCGTCTTTTTGGAAGCAAAAAAAATACAGAACAGGACTGGTGTCCTTATTATTTACATTAAAAAAAACACAATTTTCACGAAACTCTGAAAATCGCCAAGAGGGCAGCGAAGCAATACAAAAGGCAATTAAAAAAACTGCCAGTTAACTGATGAGTATTCAAATATTCTCGACGAAATGTCCATAGAAGATTGTGATGTCATTCACACTGTGTTCAGCACATACTGTATTACTAAAAAAAACAGACTGTAACACAACCCAATTTGAAAGAGAATGCTTTTAACTCTCGAATGAAAGAATACTTAATACACTCCACTACGTATTGATAACATAGCACGGCATGCCTTCTTTTGAGAGAGAGGAGTCTGTGATTGTTTTTACAAATTGTCTGCGTGTGACCTTTTAGAATACAGTCTATTGATGTCAATCAAAGGACTTTGACATCTTTGAAATCCACACCTTTGGTATTTTCCAGAATAGCAAGTTTTATAATTCATGTTATTGGCAACCTTTGTTGTTTCATTTTGCCATACAACCATAACCTGCAAAGTTCTTATTTTTGTACTAGATGGATCATAAATTCACTATGAGTATGACCATCATAATTTCTTCATCAAAACACCACAAATCTAAATGTTCTGGCCAAGGGAAGAGGTTTGGGTAATATTCAGACACTCCTTTTAACAGAAAGCTTTGAGATTTTCAAATCACCAATCTTATTACAATTGTTGTTTACGCTTTTATTTACCCACTGGCAGACTAATTATTCAACCTGCCGAAGTGGAGTTGATTCTCTTGTGTTGGACCAAAAGATGACATAAAAACATGACACTATGTCTTCTACCAGCATAGATGGGCTTTCATTCTGACATAATTGAATAAAAACTTTGTTTGCCGATGTTTTAGTGACCGTCTGTCACCTTCCTAAGGGCAATTCTGACTATACTTATTCTAGTTCTGAGGAAGGTGACAGACGGTCACCGCAACGTTGGCCGAATGAAACACCTGGTTGCGAAAAAAGAGCATTTTTTCAGTGACTTAGCAACCTAATGAAACTATTCATGGATGTGACAGTATAATTGTTTTGTACAAGAATGACATTACAGATGGACATTCATTCTGACATTATAATTATTGTTTAGTAGTTACACAAGAATGCAGTTATACAGATGGCTTTCATTCTGACATTATATTTATTGTTTAGTAGTTATACAAGAATGACGTTACAGATGGACTTTCATTCTGACATTATATTTATTGTTTAGTAGCTTTACAGAAATGACGTTACAGATGGGCTTTCATTCTGACATTACATTTATTGTTTAGTAGTTATACAGGAATGACGTTACAGATGGGCTAAATTCATTCTCATTATAATTATTGTTAAGTAGTTATACAGAAATGACGTTACAGATGGACTTTCATTCTGACATTATATTTATTGTTTAGTAGTTGTACAAGAATAGCATTACAGATGGGCTTTCATTCTAACATTAACATTATTGTTTAGTAGTTATATAAGAATGGCATTACAGATTTTCTTTTATTCTGACATGACTATAATTGTAGTAGTTGTATAATTGTCCTTATACAAGTCTTGGAATGACGTTACAAAATCTCTATGGTCTTCTTACGAAACATTAGAGGTAATAAATAAAACTAAAATTATTCAATGGTGCTGTTATTCTTTTTAACAAATATGTATTTATTTTTCAATGTTTTTTTTATATTTATTAATATAATATTATGTTCACAAATTTTACAATCATCCATTGAAAACGAGACTCGTATGAGTCGTAGAAAACTTCAAAGGCTCTTGGCAGAGGAATTTTGTACAGAATCTTCAAAAGCAGCTTGCAGATTTTATCGTGCGTGTACAGAAAAGCCGAAAAACTTAAGCGTAAAAGCGGGGAAAATAAGCTTAATTTTTTTATAAGCGGAAAAAATACAATAAAAATTAAAGATATCAGATTCTATTGTTAATATCACCATCATTTCGGGTAGGTCGTATAACATCTTCTGTCATCTATGAAGGTGGTCAAAGGTTACAATTGGCTGAAAACATTCTAAGGAAAGTCAAAATGGTTCTAAATTCTACGAAATGGAATTCGATGTAGTTAGGAATATGCCTTTTACGTCGAACCACTTAAAATATGCGAGTTACAACAGCTAATGCTCAGGTGATTGTGACTGTTGTCCAATCTGATGTTAGTAAAAAAATTTCCCAGTCACAGTCTCATTATTGTGTTATTTATGGTTTTTACCCGGGACTTATCATTGGAAGGTGTTACTAATATTTTAAAGTTGAGCTGATTCCCTTCATGTTGGACTAAACGTTCAAATGTTTATGACACCTAATAAAACTGACGAATGTACTGGTATTTTTTATATTTATTATGTAATGCTAATTAAATGTGTTTCACATTCTTACTTTGATTACATGCTTGCTTAACACTTTCCAAACCACCACACCATCATTCACTCCTCCATAGAGCATTAACATCCAAGATTATTACACGGTGCCGTACCTGGTATAGTTTTAAAAGGAATTTTTCACCCTTAATCATAGTACTTGTAATTGAACCACAATCTTTTCACATCATATTATACCCTCACTGAATGAATAAGTAACGTAGCAACAGACTCATTTTGAAAATGTTGAATATGATATTAAGATTTAGCCAAAAATTTGTAAATGGACAAATAAAAGTAGCCTTTTACACAAGTTTTGTAAATAAAAAATAATAAAAAACATTAATTACATCAAGAATAAAACACCAGCTACGTTGAAATAACAGTGATATTGATACAATGACAAATGAAATAATGGCCGCACAGGCAAAATAAAACAAGACTAGTACTATATATATGAAGGCCGTATATGAAACGCCATTCCTTAAATCACGACAAACTAAAAAAAAAAAAAATCAAACTGGTAGTTTTAAATGTACTACGTCTTGTTAATTGGTCCATCTTCCTCTCAAGGTTAACATCAACATTTAAGCTTTCTTTCTTTCTCTCTTGGGAATGCAACAGTGCATGACAAGTGGAAGCCAGGCAGCAGCAAGGCTGGTAGCGGCACCACTGACACATACTACATAATACATAGCATATAACACATACAAGAAGAACGCCAAAATTCAGTCTAATAGTATGTAATATTATGCAGGGCACTGTTTACACGTTTTAATCCTCCAATACTGGTTCAATCTCTTTTTTTGACTTTTCCACCTCCAATATGAGTTCCATCTCTTCCATCTACTTTTCTGTGGTATGCCGCTCTCAGTAGCTTGGCAGATGTACCTATTCTTGCCACAGCATTTCGTATCGTCCCACATGGGGGTGCCAGTGGGCGCTGACCAGTACTGTACACAGTTTGATGCAGTATCTTTCCAAAACGATTTCTTATCACTTGGCTCTCCTGGATTCCATCCCTATCCCAGAAAAAAGGAGTTAAATGTCAACAAACTTAGTAACATGCCCCCATTATCCTCAATCTGAGTTTATCCTTTTCTGTAACCTAATGCTAAGATGTAACGTTTACTTAGCACTTGTGGAGACAACAAAGCTCGTCACCCATTGCCACCACTTCCACACCACTTCCACACCAAGTACAATGATTTTTGAGATAAACAAACAGAAATCTGACAAGAACATCTAATGTTAGTAGAAACAGGGGTGAAAGTAAGTCTAGGTACCATTTATATTTGTTACGTATTTGTTACGTAGCGTAACAAATACAGATGGTACCCATGCTAAGTAAAACATAGACCAATTCTTTATTGACTCGACAAAAAGTACAGAGACTTTTGTATGACATACATAAAAGAAGAGGTTGAAGTCTAGACATATACTTAGGGAACACTGAATAGTATTTGTCTTCTCAACGACTCTCTTATTTTTATATGCCCGAGTATACAGACTGTGTTAACATACCTTGTACCGGTAATCACTTAGGCTAGACCCGTCTCCCCATTTCCAGGTTTCGCACCTTATCAGCCCAATCCAGTAGTTCTTCTTTTCAATTTTGGTAATTTGGTTTCTCAGAGCGACATCCAGTTCCCTCGTCTTGGGCATGGCTAGTGTCGCTCCATCTTTCTCACAGGCCGCCTGGGCGTCACCGTAATTCTTTTCGTCAAGATAAACCCGGATGCAGGTTTGAGCGAGTAGTTGGTAGCCATTCCTGCATTCAGCTGAAACCGTCACACAGAATTTTTGGTCATCATTTATTTGTACTGGATTTTGGTATCTTTATTGTATATTATAGCCAGTAAAACCGGCATTCGGCTTCGCAGGCACACTGCAGCAGCTCATCACGATCAGGTTATGTTACACCAAACAGCCTGTCAGACCTTAACTTTTGGTATTTCAAATGACCCAGTGGAAAAGGCGAAAATCATTTTATAAAGAGTAAATTTTTGTTTTCCCTTATAAAATTGATTAACATGTAATACATTTTCTGACTCCCAGATCTAGATTGTTTACACCTTTAGAAAAAGGTGATCAAATGTTAGTCCTCCTGGAAGCTTTAAAAATCTTTTTAATCTCTTCCGTTGAAAGCCAACAGGCCAAATATACTATCGTCGGTGAAGGTTAGACACCCAGGGGATAAGATACGCCAAAAAAACAGTTACTCAAGCAACTGGATATGATTTTGGAAACGGTCAGACGTTTCAGGTAGCATCCACTACCTTTCGTCAGTGACACTAAGAAAATGCAGGAGAATTGCAGGTTTATATATATACTATATGCAAATATGCTATCAATTGATCTTGAATACCCACTGAACGTTCTTTCCATCATACACGTTAGTGAAAGCTGGAGAAGTCCTACCTTTACAATTTGGGACACTGTCACTCCATGTACCGTCTGCCTGGCATGTGATGGCTGTCACACCTACAAGATTGTACCCGCGGTCACAGGTGAAGTGCATCACTCCCTGGAAGGTACAGGAGCCTTCCGTATTTCCATTGATTGGCTGGCTCGGTTTCAAGCATTGTACAACTGAAACAACAATTACAGACATTTTATACTGGATAAGGTTTCATTGGCTAAGAACTTAATTATCCAATTTGACCATGTCTTTAATGGTTACATTTCAGACTACCTCTGCACTTCTTTTTGTCATGTTTTATGATATCATGGTAATCTTTCTCTCCAATTTCCATCGGAATAGATTGATACCTACACCCTTTCTTTCAATTTCAGCCTAGATAATTTCTTTCTTATCGAATAACCAACCTCTGCATGTTGGAAATTTTCCACTCCAAGTCCCATCAGCCTGACAGGCGAGAAAAGAATCACCAAACAGCTTGTATCCTTTGTCACACCTGAAGCGGACTGCACTTCTGTAGTAGTTGGAGCCAGTCACAATACCATTTGCTGGGGGCGTGAGCTTGGGACACTGTACAGCTACACAGGAAAACAAAAATGACATCCTCAAATTATAAAACATTTCAAAAACATTTACACCGTTTCTGAACTTTTTACTGACAGAAACTGTCCACTATAGTTCATTTTGGTTTGAATTAGTATTGAAGTGTTCAAACATAATTAGATGAATATTATATAGAACTAAGCAAAGTGAAGGTCCAGTATATATTGTGAACAAGAAGCAAATCAACAGACAATATGGTTCAATGTGTGTGCTCTTTTAATACAACACTTGCAATTGTATTAATCTGTTTCAGTATGAATGCCAGTTGATATTCACTCTTTCTATTGAAGCTACCAAAAAATTACAGCTATGCACATGTACATGTGCAGTACCTTTGCAAGTTGGGGCCCTGTCACTCCATGTACCGTCTGCTTGGCATATGATTACTGTTGCACCTACAAGATTGCACCCGCGGTCACAGCTGAAGTATGCCAGTTTGCGGTTGGATCTGTAGTAACCATCATCATATATATAGCCATGGACGAGAGGTGCCAGTGTCGGGCACTGTGCAACTGAAACACAGATTTCAAATAATGGACAAAATTAACACCAAATAACTTTAGGAAAGAAAAAACAATATTCATCATCAGCATGATAAGATATGAATGGTGATCTTCAATATTGAATAATGTATAATCACTACTTTGTTTCACTTCTAGGCTAGCAAGTTCCTTTCTTTCTGAGTAAACAACCTCTGCATGTTGGAGATCTTCCACTCCAAGTCCCACCAGCCTGGCAGGTGAGTGAAGAAGCGCCGACCAGCTTGTATCCTGGGTCACACCTGAAGTGGACCACACCTCTATAGGAGTTGGAGCCAGTCATGGATCCTTTTGCTGGTGCGGTCAGCTTTGAACACTGCAGTGTGGTTGTCATCTTTGGTGGGGTGGTTGTCACCTCTGGTAGTGTGGTTGTCATCAGTGGCAGTGTGGTTGTCACCTTTGGTGGTTTAGTTGTCAACCATGTGGGTATAGATGAAACCTGTGGCAGCGTGGCTGTCATCTTTCGTGGCATAGTTGTCATCTGCTGTAGTGTGGTTGTCACCTCTGGCAGAGTGGTTATCGCCTTTGCTGGTTTAGCTGTCACTTGTGGTAGTGTGGCTGTCACCTTTGCTGGTTTAGCTGTCACTCCTGGCAGTGTGGCTGTCATCTTTGGTAGTTCAGCTGTCACCTGTGGCAGTGTGGCTGTCACCTTTGCTGCTTTTGCTGTCACCTGTGGCAGTGCAGTTGTAACATTTAGTGGTTCAGCTGTCACCAGTCGCAGTGCGTTTGTTACATTTAGTGGTTCAGCTGTCACCTGTGACAGTGTGGTTGTCACCTCTGACAGTTTTGTTGTTCTCACAACATTATGACTGGTGATCTGCTGATATGAACCAGATTTTTTTTAATACCAGGGCACAGGAGTCAAGAATATACATTTTTGGTAAAAAAAATTGCAAAAAGGGCCCAAAGTATCTATCAAATGTTGCGTCAATGGCATTTTACTTACTCGAGCTGTAGTTATCGGCATGAACTCTGACATTGTTGCTGTTCTCGCCGATGGTGGAAACATGTTGGTTGCCCAATGCAGTCTGGTTGCAGACTCAAAGGCTGGCTGTGTCATAGTGACTGGTAGGTAGGTTGCAGTCACAGTGCTTTTCTCATGCTGAGCGGTTGTCCAGTTGCCTGTTGCAGTCATCCCAAAGGGCTATTAAAAAAAGGGATACATGTAAGTCATATCTCATCAATCCATTTATTATTTTATTTCACATTGAGATTTCACCACATTTTGAGGAAGAATCAAAATAACAGTAACAGGTGGCTATTACATTTTAAGATGTCAACTCAGAGACCAGACTGTAAGGTTTGATTTATCACACCGAGATGGATCCCATGTCTTATGCATAAGTGTGGTGGGATCTTTATAGGAAAACCAAAGTGACTTCACAGCTGCAGTAAAACTGGATTTTCAAAGTCATTTCTTCAATGTATGTATCAAGTTAAACCAACCCTATCACATATCATATTGATATCTGTGAGGCAAAAATGACAAAAAACAGTTCTTGTTTCTTATCGTAGGCTGGTTCTAGCTATTTATCATGGGTGGTATTACAATAAAGGGACTCCTCATGTAGATTATTTGCGGTTATTTCAAATGTTTCAAGCATAAAATGATGACAAAAATGTGCTAAGAAATGGCAGTAAATGTCAATATTACACAGATTTCCTCATCCAGAAGTATTATTACCTCCATGAAATGTCATGGAGGTTATATTTTCAGTTGCGTTTGTCTGCCATTCTGTCATTCTGTCTGTCATTCTGTTGGTCAACAAGATAACTCAATAACGGCTGGATGGATTGGTTTCATACTTGGTGCGTTGGTAGGGTCTGGCGAAAACTGGAAATGGTTAGATTTTGGGCCCCCTAATGGTTTCCCTTGGTACTGCAGCAGAACGTACGGTTTTGATATCTCGGGATCTAGATATGCTAGGGTCATACATTTTGGATAGCAGGTAGCTCTTGTGCTCGGGAAGAAGTCACGTAGGTTTGGGCCCCCTAACAGCTTGTTCTGGAACTGCAGGACGGTTTGTTTAAAAATATCCGAGAGAGGATAACTAAACAACCGATTGACGGATCGTCATGATTTTTGGTTTGTAGGTAGCTCAAGTGATACTTGACATAATAGAATTATAATTATGCAAATCAGGATCTTATTTGCATAATAAATGAGGAAATTCTATAAATTTGCTGTGTTCAATAATAGGGCTATGAAACAGCTGTGACATGTAATTGAGAACGACAGGAACATTGGCAGATATAGATTGTGTAAGTGAAGACCTAATTTGCATAATTGATGGAAATTATTGCAATTTTAGATGGTTAATGCTGGGAATTAATATATCTGCCATATTTGGAAGTTCAATGAAGGTGAACATTACTTAACATTATTTATTCAAATCAGGAACTCATTTGCATAATTTATGAATAGCTTTATTTCCTAAGATAAGACTGTTATTGGGTGGAGAATATGATCATGCAATTTAGGATCGTATCATTTGCATAATCACTGAGAAAAAAGTATAATTAGTCACTAAACGGTTAACGTATGATTTGACGAAGTTATGACGAGAAACAGGACTACATTTCAGTAACTAAAGAGGAAGTTCTAACATAGCATTTTTTTTTCAATGTGTCTTTCGTTACGGACATGCTATGGTCTTGATGTTTGTGTGGCAGATAGCTTTTGAAGTGAGGACGAAGTGTTGCACGTAAACATGCAAATAGGGGTATGATTTGCATGATTAATGCAAAATGGCAAAACCCCTGAGTGATAAATATTGGGAATTCATATTTGTGACATATTTAAGGTAGTTGAAGGTGGACATAACCATGTATAGATTATGTAAATGTGTAAGTCATTTGTATAGAATTTAGAAATATAAATGCATTTCTTCCTACACCAACCCCCCCCCCCCCCCCGCATGTCTAGGGCATATTGAAGGTAGCAGTACACAGTTTTCGCCCTATGGGGATTTCTTTAGTTAAGAAGCCCAAATTGGGAAGGTTCGACGCTATAAAATCTAAAGCAGGGTGCACAAGCAAGCTACAAAAATTTAGTATGTTTGGGTTGAGGGTACAACCTACAAAATATGTGAAAATCAGCTCAAGTTTGTCGGCTCGTTCCTTTGTAAAACCCACTTTTAAAAGCGCTATGCGGAGGTCAATTGAACTGCAGCCGACTCACCCGGAAAGCCAGTTGCGTAAATACGGCGCATTTATACACGTACTGCAGAACCTTCACAATTCAAATCACACAGTCTCAAACCCGATACATTCCTATACCACACAGCACAATTTACATCTGAGTGGCGCTAACATCAGGCTTTCTACCCAGGCTTCAAGAATATTCTCCGTACTATTTTGTATACCCGCGTCATAGACCACAGGGGTCGCCCATGAATACTGTGTACTGCTACCATAACATCGGCTTCTGAGCACCACGGCTACCCTTCTGTTAACCCAAGACATGACCTTGATGTATCGATCACCCTCCCCAATGCGCAGCCACCAGCTGCTAATTGCAGACCAATCTGCTGTTTATACCCGAGACGTGTTAACATAAGGTACACATGTAACGGTGACCATAATGGTAAAGGTATATATACTAGTAGTAGTATTTGACTCAAGCATGAAAATAAGGACATGGCACACAAATAAACATCATGCATTTCCTTGATCAGCCCCTGAGGAGGTACATTGATTTGTGCATTCCAAGGTCACAGACGTCTGTTTACACCAGGGAGTATCAGTACACCCTGTGACACAAGCATAAAAATCATGCATTTCCTTGATCAGCCCCTGAGGAAGTACATTGATTTGTGCATTCCAAGGTCACAAACGTCTGTTTACACCAGGGAGCATCAGTATACCCTGTGACACAAGCATAAAAATAAACATGGCACACAAATAAACAGCATGCATTTCCTTGATCAGCCCCTGAGGAGGTACATTGATTTGTGCATTCCAAGGTCACAGACGTCTGTTTACACCAGGGAGTATCAGTATACCCTGTGACACAAGCATGAAAATAAGGACATGGCACACAAAAGAGCTCCAAAAGAGAAAAGAGTGTCAATGCTCAAGCCTCAGAGTGTCCTCCAAGACATGGCTGATGAGGATGACAACATTTTCTGTACATCCCTTAATGACAGATACAAGTCCAGGCCATATGTCCTTGACGACATGTCTCTGATAGAATTCGCAGCTACATACAAAACTGGTGGCCAGGATGTAACTGAAGAGGGAAGAGGTATTTGACCACATTCCGGACGTCAGACATGTCTGCGATGAAGAAGATGCCACCTGCAGTGAAGAAACCGATGAAGAGGAGAGCAAGCGGTGTCCACCTGTCATCACCTTGCTGAACGACTTGGGCCAGATGAGGAAGCGCGAGCGACACTGCATCGTCAGGCACGTATAGCTTTTAACTTCTCTCTTTCATTCATTCCTTTGATGTTGTTAGTTTGGTAAGTGATTATGTGCTTTTCAAAGTGTGATCATTATGCTTATCTTTTGCAGATTCCACAAAGAGAAGACTGAGGGTGAAGAGCGTTATAGGAACCTCCTGATGCTGTATTATCCTTGGCGAAATGAAGACATCGATCTTAAAGCCCACTTCTCGTCTTTCAAAGAACACTACGATTTTGTAAATGGCACGATTCATGCTAACGAAGCCAAGTTCAGTGTTCATGCTGAAGCAATCGATGAAGCCTATGACAACCTGCAGCGCAATGGCCCTCCAGAGGACGTATGGGACAGCGTTGCCCCCAATGTGGAATTTCAACGTGCAGAAGAGCAAGCTGAAGAAAAGACCGTAGAGAACGATACGTATGAGGGGAACGACTGCAACAACGTAGACTTGGCATCACAAACGACGTCCAATGATCATTCTGAACTTTACATGCGGTTCTCCACAGAATTGAATACAACATCATTAACTTTGTCAACATATAGAAGCACGATGCAATCTTTGAATAGTGCTCAAATGGAAGTTGTCCAATTCCATCGGAAGTGGTGTAAACGTGCAATATATGCCCTGCAACATGACCAGCCTGTACCGCAGTACACTCTCTTCTTAAGCGGCCCCGGAGGTGTGGGAAAGAGTCACGTCATCAAGCTCATTCACCACGAAACCATAAGGCTTCTCCAACGGTTGTCCGTACATTTTGATCCTGACGAACTTTCTGTTTTGATAACGGCTTTCACTGGAACAGCAGCTTTTAACATCAATGGGATGACTTAACACTCGGCTCTCGGCTTTGGTGGGGTCCAACCAAGAGCAAAGACTACCAGCCAGTTGGTAGTGAGAAGCTGCATAATCTGCGCTTACGTCTTGGAAAATTAAAACTCTTATTATAGATGAGGTTCAGATGGTGGGTTCAGATTTCCTTTATCACATACATCGTCGTCTGGAGGATATTTGTGCCACCTGTGACCCTGATTCCAGGTTTGGCGGGGTTAGCATTTGGGCAGTGGGTGACCTCTTCCAGCTGCAACCCATTGGGCAAAAGCATGTGTTCGGTGAACCTTCTGACAGGTAAGCTATCTTGGTAACTACCCCTCTCCCCCATAGGGTTTATTTCCCCTTGGGATTGCTTGCATGTGTGTTTGTTTCTCTGTATGTTTGCATGTTTATGTATGTGTGCGTTCTTGTGTGTGTGTTTCTTTGTTACCAAACATGACAACCTAAAATAGGCCTTGGTAGATTGTTTTGCTATTAACCTATTTAACCTACCTTTATTTTACCTTTATCTGTATTTTATCTATGTATGTTATTTATCTATCTGCAGTTATGTCAAAATAAACGGATCTTTATGGGGGGGAAAACTTCAGCATGATGGAACTCACAGAAAGTGTACGGCAAAGAGAAGACAGAGTTTGCACAACTCTTACTGAGAATGGGAACAGCTGAATGCACAGAAGATGATATCACCTTGTTGAAGTCGAGTATCATCTCAAAAACAGATCCTAATTATCCCTCAGAAGCTTTGCTTAAAAACAACCTAGAAGTTGACGAACACAACAAAGAGCATCTAAAGAAACTTTCTACGCAACATTTTCACATCAAAGCTATTGACAAAAAGAAAGATATGTACACAGGTCTTGTAGATGTCGTTATATCAGCCAGGCCGTCTGACACTGGAGGTTTAAGAGAGACTGTATCGCTCGCAGTAGGTGCCAGGGTCATGGTGACCGTCAACATTGATGTACCTCATGGATTGGTTAATGGTACCTCTGGGATTATCATAGTAGTTGGCATTGATAACAAACTGAATGACGTTCATGCTGTGTTAGTTAAATTTGACAGCGATCGTGCTGGTAGGCAAGCTAAAGTGGACAGCCAATACAAAGACAGCTACCCAGAAGCGGTACCCGTTAAAAGGCAAACTGTTCAGTTTTTCACCAGCGGTGCAAGACGATTGGTTCAAGCGCAACGTACACAGTTTCCCTTGACCTTGGCATGGGCTTGCACCATCCACAAAGTACAGGGCAAAACACTGGAAAGAATTGTTGTCTCTATGGACGACAAGCGTAACTTCGTGCCAGGCCAATATTATGTTGCCATAAGCCGTGTCAAGGCCTTGAATGGTCTGTTCCTTCTAGGTTTTGATCGCTGTGCAATTCAGACTAACCCTGATGTATTGAACGAAATGAACCGTCTCCGCCAAAGACTTTCACCAAAGGTAGAACTGCCCTTTGCTGTTACAATTCCTGGTTTGCAAGTCCGACTGCTCAACGTCCGTTCATACCTTGAGCATTTGGAAGACTTGAAAGTAGACCAATCTGTACTTCAGGCTGATGTTTTCTGCTTTGTAGAGACATTTTTGAAAGGACAGGACCCAATTGACCTTGTCATACCGATGGCCCAATCATTCAGAGCTGACAGGGCTGGCAGACCAGGAGGAGGAGTAATGACTGCTGTTAGAAAAGCTGTCTGTTCCACAAAACTGGCAATCGCAAATAGTGAACTAGAGTGCACAGCAATTACTGTTACAAAATCATCTACCAAGGTCAACATTGTCACCATCTACAGACCACCATGCTTCCCACCTACCATCTTCATGAACAGGCTGCAAAACATTCTACCTTTACTTCAAAATGCCACAATCATTCTTGGGGACTTCAATTTTGACCTCCTGAAATATCCCAACCACGAAATTCTGACAGTCATGAATCAGTTCGGCTTCAAGCAACAAGTTCAGACTCCAACCACTGACCAAGGTAGTCTTTTGGATCATGTTTACGTCAATTCAAATTGCAGTACAAAGGTTAATATTCTAGACACATACTATTCAGACCATGACATGGTATGTATTTATTTGACCTTAAAAGATCTAGCTGATGGTATACACTAATTTACATCCAAAAACAGGCCCTTGGTATTTGCGCTTCATATCACATTCATATTATTATTCTGGAAACAGTCATTACTCCCCCTCCTTGCGCTTCATATTACCTTCATATTGACATTGCACAATGAACAGTCATGTATACAAATGCTTATGTATAGTTCGTATGGAGATGAAATATAGCTTATATTTGTATATAGATAATCATATATACATGTACATATAGATTTATACATGAATATATATATATATATATATATATGATTGGTGGCAACTTATACAACATTGATAATGAGCACTGTTTTGTATATTTTGCAAAGTCAATGAACTTCATCAGATCAATGAGACCAATGTGTTCTCATACTTCAGATATTGCGCGTATTATTTACATAGTGGAAATTTCATAATCATGACATATGCAAACCGTTTTTGTGCATGAAACCTGAAAATTAGGCTATGGAGTTTGCATATAACCAACAATATCATACTTTGTCCATGTCAAATGATAAGGATTTCACAAGTGTGTTACTAGGCAGGGGCCATGTGAATATTTTGCTTTAAAATTTGACAATGAGCAGGATAATCATTGTAAATGTAAGCCATTTACAGGTGATCATCACCATGCATAAGATTTACAAAAGCACTAAACATTTCATGGAGGTATGAGCTCGCCGAACTCTAGTATTAATATATTTTTTGCTTTGCCGCCCTGAAATTGCATTGTATGCACTTTCCAATTTTAAACTGAGCAGAATGAGGAAGTTAAATGTGAAGTGCCTTTCCTAACATCAGGACCTGCTATGGATTCGAACCCAGAACCCAAAGATTTAGATTCCCGGGTTAACTTACCCATAAGGCCACACCATGCCTCATAAATGCCTTCTGGGAAGGCAATATTCCTAATAAATGTAGTGTGGGACAACTTTGTGGTGATATATATGGAACTAAATAGATTTTTAAAAAACTAAAATCACAACAGACTCAATGACTAAGGTAGAGGACTAACCATGTTGATTTCAGCTTGCCTTCCGGGTGTGGGAGTAAGATACATGATGATACCAGCCCATGTGCCTAACAAGAGCACCACTGCAATAGCGATGATGATAAACAGGCGGAAACGGCAAAATGCCATCTTGCAGCTTGTAAAGAATCCACAGTTGTTTGTCGCATCGTTGGTATCTGTGGGCAACCAAAACCTTTTGTATTAAATTTTGCCATTTTGTGTCATCATTATCATATCTATAGAAATTTGTTAAGCCTACCCTATCACTACTACAATGACTTGGACAAGCGTGGGCATTGTTTATCGTTTTGTCTTAATAGGAAGGAAATATCATACATTGAGCCTGTGTACAGGAACAAACATACAAGGGGTATAAGTTTTGCCCCTTGTACATGTAAGCCAATTGTGACAAAACAAGATATCATTCTAAATCATACTTAAGACTGGGAATCTAGTAGACATGCTTCATATGATTTCTCTCAAGTTACATGTACATGATTGTAAAATGATATGCTTTACCTGTCAGTGGGTCAAAGTAACTATTATTGCTATTAACTATATAATCAATAATATTTTAATTCTAAAGTGCTTAATGTCTAAAGCGTGACCGAATTTCTGTGAGCATGTGTCCAAGGTATCCCCATACAAAAGTTCGGGTCTTACGGATTTAATACAAGGGTTCCAGATCCCAAAATGTACATGCATTGCCTGAAAATGACAAACAAAAAAAACAAATAAAATATTTTTCAAAGCCTACATTAAAAAAAAATTATAAAAAAAACGTCTGGGGGTATTTGCCCACTCTACCCCCAAGCCAAATTTAAAGTCATTTGGCTGAAGAATGGCAGAGTTGAATCCATTTAAAGAAATGGCAGGAGGAGGAGAATAAGAAGAAACATGAGAGAACATAATATATTTCATCCATACCTATGGTATGGCTGAAATATAATGAGAAAAAGCAATATATTTCATCCATCCATATTGTATGGCTGAAATATAATGACTAAATAGCCAGGGCTAACGTGACTTATGGAAAGAAAAACAAACTATAACCGATACCTTCATCACACGAATGCACCCTCCCACTATAGCTCAAGCATCATTAGCGAGCCAGAAAAAATTCTTAGGCTAGTGACACTAGCACCCATTTTATAGTTGTTCGTGCAGAATCTTGCAGCAACTTGTCAATGTAACGCCCAGATACGGGTGGGTTTTTGTTGCTGCTAAAGCCTGACCACAGAACTGTCAGCTATGTGTGGGGTTCGTTTGCTTGTATGTGCATAATGTAGCATTTTTCGTTTACTAGCAATGCGGTCACATAGGTAGCTGTTCTGCGGCTTTGCTTTGTTAATGTTTTTTTCGGTGAGAGAAATACACAGTAATTAGAGTGTCTGCGTTCCCATGGTTTCAGTTTCTTAATTGATTCAAGTAGACGACGAACCAGACATCAGTAAATGCAGTACCTAATATTCATTTTTTTTAAAGCCTCCAGCTGCGGGCGAAAATCGACTCTTTTTTTAAATTTTGGGCTTTCATGTAAAATATTATGTAAGCCTGAGCATTTTGCATACTACCGATGAAAACAAGTCGGCTGCTGTGAAAATCCCCGCCCTTTACATTGTTAAAGTTATTTAGGCCACAGCAAGTAAATGTTATGGATGACATCATCCACAGACTCCAAATCTAATGCGATAGGGCGAAAAAAAACAAGGCTGGCCAAAAAAACAAGATTCCTACATTTACAAATTTTCACGTCATAAACCTTGTCAAACAAGAATTAAGGGGACAAAAGATGATATCACAGCCAACAGATCTTTTATTTCTGTATTCAACAGTATTACCTCCCCATGTAGATGTGTATACATTTCCAAACTAGAATAATTGGAGAAAAGAGCTTGTCGTACAATTATGGGAGCTACTACACTGGGTATTCATATCCAATGGAGCACCTTAGACTGTCTGCTTCATCCCTGATGGTCTCTGAACCGATAGACATTTACGACATATTTTCCCATTTTCAGCATGTTGACCACCGTCAGAAGGCAAAAAAAATTCTTTTCTTTTTCGAAATCAGGCGAAAATCAATGCGCGCGCTGATGTCATACATAAAAAATTACTTGCTGTGGCCTTACGGCTCAAGAAACTTTTGAACACGGCTTAACTACGTGTGGATTCCAGAGCAAAAGTCGTCCTTCGTTAGCCACAAATTTTCGAACTTTCACATTCAAGTAAAAACATGGCATAGTAACAGTTTTCATCTGGTTACACAGATTTAACAGAAATGCATTTAGACCAAATCTAAGTTAAGTTTGAGCGGGGCTGTATTGGCCAATGGAAAGCGTGGAAAATGGTTATCTCCAAGCAGATCTCTTTATGGCTGTATTAAAGACTTTACGATTACGCAGATCGTAATTTACGTTAAAGTTTACGATGAGGGTACTGTAGCTTACCTGTGGACGTGTTCACTGCATCAGGTATGTTCACATGACGCCTTTCGTCTTCCGAGAGACGCTCAGGTTTCACCGCTTCTGCTTTTTCGTACGTGTCTGAAGGGGTGGTTTGCTCTGCTTCCTTGTCAGAAGAGCCGTCGCCACGGTCGACACGTCCGCTGGTGCCACTCCGAAGAACGGTAGAGGCTGGGGACGGCGGCCCGGCGGTTTTGGGGCGGTGGCCGGGCCCCCCGAGTGGGGTCCGAACTGGCTGTGCTTGCTCGTACATCTGTACTGTACTAGCACACCAGGAGTGTGCCTTCTATAACAGTGAAGGCTGTATGAATATGGATTATTTTGAATTTTTCTTTTTCTTTTTTTCTACAAGAGACAGACTAATCTGTGTGGGTATAGAATAAAGTTATGGATTGGTTTCAAAAGATACCAGGAGTTTGAAGTCTCGATGTGATCGAAGAGCTTTTATCTGTATCAAAGCTCCTTGTTATAATTCTTATGCTGTTTTCATCTCTTTTAACAGGCTGCGTCACAACTCAAAATGCAATTTGACAGGGAATGTCGTTAATATTTGGATCAAAAAGCACACATACTTAACATCTTGTGTATAGCTTTTCAGAACCTTCTATTGATTCAGTAACGAGTCTTCACCCACGTGCACAAATGCTACTGTTGACAAAAACAACTTTTTTTGTCTAAGTATTTCTATATGGAAAAGGTATATCTGTTCACAAGATGGCAAGCTTGAACGCAGTTCTTACCTGTACATATATAACCTTTTTGTCCAAAGGAAATTGAAGACGAATTTCACTTTATCATGAAATGCCCTAAATATGATGTTCTACGTAATAAGCTATTCACATTTATCGAATCTAGTACAAGGAATTTCAACAGACTCGATGTTATGGACAGATTTATATATATATTCAAATGCAACAACTCTTACAATGCAAAAATAGGTAAATACATAAAAGACTGTTTTGTTATTAGGAAAAATGCCGAAACTAATGATTAGCCCTATTGAATACTGTATTAGCCCTTGTTATTTAGTAATTAAGATATTAATTTCCTTTCTTTATTTCTGAACTATGTATTTGCCATACATTGTACCGTGTACAACTGTCGTACAATAAAGTTCTATCTATAAAGTACTAGCAGGTAATATCGTCAACAACATTAAACATATATGAATAATTAAATATGAAAAAACTGTATTAGTCTGAAGACGTCATGATGTTTTGATCTGTCGTAAATGGTATTTTGTCTTTTTCAGGATGGCGAAGTAAACAGATTGTGGGGAAAATATTAAAAGAGGGTATCAAAATATTATGACAACGGAAAAAATTGTTTATAAAGTGTGCATTTATCTACGAAAAGACTGACAGTTATCAATGATTTCAAGGGGAGAGGAGAACAAATTGAGCTTTGTTTGGGGATGATGTAGAACGCATGGAAAGACACTGGCAGGCTTTGACAATCTTGTTACTGTACTTAGGTGATTTGTAGAGACAGTAACACTGACACATACTTACTGTGCTGAAAAGTAGCTATAACATTTGTCATTTTTTTCACCAGAGAATAATTGTGTTCTCAAAAGGTAAGATCCCTTGTTGGAAAAACACGACTTTCCTCACTCCACCAAGGTGTAAAATGGGTAATGTTACCTGACTTCGGTTGGGGAGGTAAAAGGCAGTGGAAGGAGAGTGATCTGTATCAGGGATATGCTCCGCCTTCTAATACTTGGAGACGCGAAGCACTATCGCTACCCATAGTGCCCCGTCTATGCCAGCTTAAGCCTACTTAGGTGTAGTAACAGTAGTACTTGACCGTCAGCCAAATTAAAAGGACCAGGCGAAAGATGTACCAGGAAAGCTGAGGCGATCATTATTTATTTGTGTGGATTGTGTTCAGCACCAAGGTCAGGTATTGCACTATCTAGCTACAGGCACCAGGGACAAGACTGGCTATTTGTGGATGGCATTCAGAACCAAGGACAGGAATGTTTGCCTGTGTGTTTGCCTACACTACTTGGTTTTAGACTTATATTTTAATACATATTTCTATTCCCCTTCCATGAAACCAATATTCTTCCCACTTACATGTCACAATTTCTGTTTTAATGTCACAAACAGAAAGAAGATGAAATATGCGCTTCCGCCGAGAAATTTTTGATCAAACCGTTTTCCCTGATATCCTCCTCTTCATCATGATCCACATCCACCCTTTTCAAAAACAATTTCTGACCAGACCCACTTTTCTGGGTTCTTTCTTAAGGTCTTCGTTACTTCAGTTTTTAGTAACTAACAACTTTTTTTAAAGTATGTCTTGACTGGAAAGGCAGTCCTGTGCTGTTCTTTTACCCCACTAACAAATTATGATTTATCCTCCAACTCAAAGCAGGTACGTTTAGAACTTTCACAAATGTTGTAAATATTACACATGTATTATGTATGTAAATTTGGCCTGTGATTTTTCTGAATGTTTATGTCTTTTACACCCTAGGTTTGGGAAGCTCATACTGTATACCTGACCATGTGGGACCTGTCCATGCTCCTGTGTGTGCTGTGGGACCTGTCAGCTATCCTGTGTACCTGTCCATATTCCTGGAGGATCTGCCTGTGTTTCTGTGTTACTTATATATTACAAGGCACGAGAACATCGGACTTTAACTGTGAGTTTCCTGTCATTTATAGAACTCTTTCAAACATTGGGTCTGCATGCTGCAAACGTAATCTGTGCATTATGTGTGAAACATCAGACAGTACAAGTGAAGCGTAATACGGGGTCGCTGCTTTGCAGAATTTGGCGCCTTGCTATAGAAATTCCATTTTGCTTAATTTGAGGTCGAACAACGCTGATTTAACGTCGAATATAATCCATGTGTTAAGCATCCAGCCTACTCAAATGAGGAGTAAATCATGGCAGCTGCTTTCTGGAATTTAGCGCAAAGCGTGATCGGGACCTCCCATATGCAGACTCTTAAAAATGACAGTCAATGAAAGATCTAGAATTCTTTTAACTCTGGGATAAAAGAAAACAGTAACTTTATACACTCCACAACTTATTGATAACACAGCACAGCATGCAAGAAAGCAATGTGTAACATCATGTTGACCCTGGTCTGGGGGTACTGGGCATCGAGAGGTGTATGCCAAATTTATTTGAGCTTCGCTAACTTTACCGTTATCTTTAGCTATTGAACAGGCGGATGACCAGCCAACACTGTAATGTTTAACTGACACTGACAGGTTGAACAAGATGTTTGAATTTAGGCAAGCTATACGTTGCTAGGTCTGTCCTTGGGCACGCGCACTTTTAGTCAGGTAAGGCCTGATTACTAATTCAGCGGCTTTTTTTTATTAAGATCAATGCACCCGGTACACGATTTTCTATTCCTTTTTTTAAAATACTTTTTGGATCTTTTTGGAAGCACAAAATATGCCGTAATCATAGAACAGGACTGGTGTTCTTATCATTTACACACACCCCCAATCTAACAAAATGTTCATAGAATCCTTAAAATTACCAAGAGGGCAACGGAGCAATAAAAATGCAATTGCAAACTGCAAATGCCAGTTAACTGATGAATATTCAAATATTCTCAACGAAAGGTCGATAGACGATTGTGATGTCATTGAAACAGTATTCACACTAATTCAAATGAATGGCTTTTGAAAAAGATATTTTTTTACTGAGATCAATGAATACAGACTAGTGATTTGCTATTCTTTTTTTATAGGTAGGAGTGACTAAAATCGTCTTTTTGGAAGCAAACAAAAATCACAGAACAGGACTGGTGTCCTTATTATTTACATTTAAAAAAAAAAAATTTTCACGAAACCCTGAAAATCGCCAAGAGGGCAACGAACCAATACAAAAGGCAATTGAAAAACTGCCAGTTAACTGATGAGTATTCAAATATTCTCGATAGACGATTGTGTTGTCATCCACAGGGTGTTCAGCTCATACTGTATTACTAAAAAGACAGACTGCAACAACCCAATTTGAAAGAGAATGCTTTTAAATCTCGAATGAAAGAAAACTTTATACACTCCACAGCTTAATGAAAACATAGCACAGAGTGCCTTCCTTTGAGAGAGAGTAGTTTACAAATTGTCTGCGCGTGACCTTTCAGAATACAACCTATTGATGTCAATCAAAGGACTATGAAATCATTGAAAACCACACCTTTGCTATTTTCCAAAATAGCAAGTTTTATAATTCATGTTATTGGCAACCTTTGTTGTTTCATCTTGCCATACCCACTAGTATATGACTTGCAAAATTCTTATTTTTCTACTAGCTATAGATGGATCATAAATTCACTATGAGTATGACCATCATAATTTCTACATTAAAACATCACAAATCTAAATGTTCTGGCCAAGGGAGAGATCTGGGGAATTTTCAGACACCCCTTTTTACAGAAAGCTTTCAGATTTTCAAATCACCAATCTTATTACAATTGTTGTTTACGCTTTTATTTACCCACTGGCAGACTAATTATTCGACCTGCCGAAGTGGAGTTGATTCTCTTATGTTGGACCAAAAGATGACATAAAAACATGACACTATAATGTCTTCTACCAGCATAGATGGGCTTCCATTCTGACATAATTGAATAAAAACTTTGTTTGCCGATGTTTAAGTGACCATCTGTCACCTTCCTAAGGGCAATTCTGACTGGTTCTGAGGAAGGTGACAGACGGTCACCGCAACGTTGGCTAAATTAAACACCTGGTTGCGAAAAAAGAGCATTTTTTCAGTGACTTAGCAACCTAAAGAAACTATTCATGGATGTGACAGTATAATTGTTTTGTACAAGAATGACATTACAAATGGACTTTCATTCTGACATTATAATTATTGTTTAGTAGTTATATAAGAATGGCATTACAGATGGGCTTTCATTCTAACATTATAATCATTGTTTAGTAGTTATATAAGAATGGCATTACAGATTGGCTTTTATTCTGACATATGATTATAATTAGTAGTTATACAAGTCTTGGAATGACGTTACAAAATCTCTATGGTCTTCTTACGAAACATTAGTGGTAACAAATAAAACTAAGATTATTCAATGGTGCTGTTATTCTTTTTAACAGAATATGTATTTATTTTTCAATTTGTTTTTTACATTTATTAATATAATATTATGTTCACAAATTTTACAATCATCCATTGAAAACGAGACTCGTATGAGTCGTAGAAAACTTGAAAGGCTCTTTTGTACAGAATTTTGTACATAATCTTCACAAGCACAGATTTTATCGTGCGCGTACAGAATGACTAGTGAACACAAGCCAGCTGACTAGTCTGGCAGAGGACCCTGGGGTTGGAGAACTCTTGTTGGAAGGCTTATTGCCCCGACGGCTGTGACATGACAGCTATGGGACTGGTGAGGTGAGGTGAGGTACAGAAAAGCGGAAAAACTTAAGTGGAAAAGCGGAATGAAATAACCTTAATTTTTTTTAAAGCGGAAAAAATACAATAAAAACTGAAGGCATCAGATTCTATTGTTGATATCACCATTTTGGGTAGGTCGTATAACATCTTCTGTCATCAATGAAGGTGGTCAAAGGTTACAATTGGCTGAAAACATTTTACGGAAAGTCAAAATGGTTCTAAATTCTACGAAATGGAATTCGATGTAGTTAGAAATGTGCTTTTTACGTCGAACCACTTAAAATATGCGAGTTACAACAGCTAATGCTCAGATGATTGTGACTGTCGTCCAATCTGATGTTTGCAAAAAAACTTTCCCAGTCACAGTCTCATTATTGTGTTGTTTATGGTTTTACCCAGGACTTATCATTAGAAGGTGTTACTAATATTTTAAAGTTGAGTTGATTCCCTTCATGTTGGATTAAACGTTGAAATTTTTAGGACACCTAATAAAACTGACGAATGTACTGGTATTTTTTACATTTTCACATTCTTACTTTGATTACATACTTGCTTTTAAAACACTTTCCAAACTGCCACACCATCCTTCATTCCTCCATAGAGCATTAACATCCAAGATTATTACACGGTGCTGTACCTGGTATAGTTTTAAAAGGAATTTTTCACCCTAAAATTGTAGTATCACAGTACTTGCAATTGAACCACAATCGTTTCACATCATATTATACCCTCACTGAATGAATAAATAACGTAGCAATAGACTCAGTTTGAATATGATATTAAGATTTAGCCAAAAATTGGTAAATGGCCAAATAAAAGTAGCCTTTTACACACGTTTTGTAAATTAATTAATTACATCAAGAATAAAACAACAGCTACGTTGAAATAGCAATAATATTGACAAAATGACAAATGAAATAATGGCCGCACAGGCAAAATAAAACAAGACTAGTACTATATATATATGAAGGCCGTATATGAAACGCCAATCACGACAAACTAAAAAAAAACTCAAACTGGTAGTTTTAAATGTACTACGTCTTGTTAATTGGTCCATCTCAAGCTTAACATCAACATTTAAGCTTTCTTTCTTTCTCTCTTGGGAATGCAACAGTGCATGACAAGTGGTAGCCAGGCAGCAGCAAGGCTGGTAGCGGCACCACTGACACATACTACATAATACATAACATATCAACATACAAGACGAACGCCAAAATTCAGTCTAGTATGTAATATTATGCAGGGCACTTTTTACAGGTTTTCCTCCAAGCCGGGTTCCATCCCTTTTCACTTTTCTGTGGTATGCGACTCGGAGCAGCTTGGCAGATGTACCTCTTCTTGTGACAGCAATACGTATCGTCCCACATAGGGGTGCCAGTGGGCTTTGACCAGTACTGCACACAGTCTGGTACTATTTTATCCCATAACGATTTCTTATCACTTGGCTCTCCTGGATTCCATCCCTATCCCCAAAAAAAGAAGTTAAATGTCAACAAAGTAACATGCCCCCATTATCCTCAATCTGAGTTTATCCTTTTCTGTAACCTATTGCAAAAGATGTAACGTTTACTTAGTACTTAAAAATGAAAACTGTCATTTGATAGTGGAGACAACAAAGCTCGTCACCCATTGCCACCACTTCCACACCAAGGCTTTATTAGTACAATGCTTTTTGAGATAAACAAACAGAAATCTGACAAGAACATCTAATTTAAGTAGAAACAGGAGTGAAAGTTAGTCTAGGTACCATCCATATTTGTTACGTATTTGTTACGTAGCGTAACAAATACAGATGGTACCCATGCTAGGTAAGAACATAAAAAAAAGAGGTAGAGATCTAGAACTATATTCAGGGAACACTGAATAGTATTTGTCTTCTCAACGACTCTCTTATGTTTTTATGCAAGACACACGGATTGTGTTAACATACCTTGTATCGGTAAGTCCTTAGGCTAGACCCATCTCCCCATTTCCAGGTTTCGCACCATATCAGCCCAATCCAGTAGTCAGAATTCTTTCCAATTTTGGTAATTTGGTTTCTCAGAGCGACATACAGTTCCCTCGACTTGGGCATGGCTAGTGTCGCTCCATCTTTCTTACAGGCCGCCTGGGCGTCACCGTAATTCTTTTTGTCAAGATAAATCCGGATGCAGATTTGAGCTAGTAGTTGGTAGCCATTGCTGCATTTAGCTGAAACCGTCACACAGAATTTTTGGTCATCATATATTTCTACTGGATTTCAGTATCTCCGTGAAGGAGGCATAGCATACCTCCTGCAGGAGTATTGTGGCCAGCTGGTTTTTCGTGTTCGCAGCTAAAACCCACGGTTCCCTTCTTTCAATCGGCATGTAATTTTATACGTTGTCTGCGGGCATGCCCCTGATGATGTACGTATATCAATATTTACCGTAGGTGTTTTCGCGGTCAATGTAATATTTCAAAAGCACCCCTACATTTAGGGGAATATGAGACTGGCCGCGAAAAACCCGTTGTTTTGAATAGCGGGGGGGGGGAGACTAGGTCAGGCAGAAATGTGCTGTGGTCGTTAATGCGGACCAGATGCGGAATGTAATGGTTTATGTATGGAGAGAAATTGTCAAATGTGTTCGCACGTAAAAGTTATGTTTCTGTACGTTGTATTTTTTCTGTACGTTGTATTTCTATGAAATTGGGCATGTGGTGTGCCGTTACAATGTATGTCCGTGTTGATGCACGTGTCTTTGTTTTTACCGTAGCGGTTTTTATATTAAGGCAAATTGATATTTCAGAAACCCCTATTTTTATAATCCTGTGGAATAGGCCGTAGGTCAAGTAGTTATGTGGTAAGCGAGGTTCTATAAGCAGATATTCGGTGGTTGTTGTGTATTCGTTTGTGGGTATCTGTTGGGATAGTGACTTATGGTTTGCACCTACTACGATACCCTATCAAATAAATGATATGTAGTGCACTACTGTTCCCAATCTGCAAAGTATAAAAATTCACGGAGGATTGTCGCCTATGGACACTTGTTGTATATTATAGCCAGTATAACCGGCATTCGGCTTCGCAGGCACACTGCAGCAGCTCATCACGATCAGGTTATGTTACACCAAACAGCCTGTCTGACTTTAACTTTTGGTATTCCAAATGACCAAGTGGAAAAGGCGCATATCGCAGCAAATCATTTTATAAAGAGTGGAGTTTGTTTTCCCTTATAAAATTGTAATACATTTTCTGACTCCCAGATCTAGATTGTTTACACCATCAGGAAAAAGGATCAAATGTTAGTCCTCCTGGAAGCTTTAAAAATCTTTTTAATCTCTTCCGTTGAAAGCCAACAGGCCAAATATACTATCGTCGGTGAAGGTTAGACATCCAGGGGATAAGATACGCCAAGAAAACAGTTACTCAAGCAACTGGATATTATTTTGGAAACGGTCAGACGTTTCAGGTAGCATCTACTACCTTTCGTCAGTGACACTAAGAAAATGCAGGAGAATTGCAGGTTTATATATATACTATATGCAAATATGCTATCAATTGATCTTGAATACCCACTGAACGTTCTTTCTATCATACAAGTTAGTGAAAGCTGGAGAAGTCCTACCTTTACAATTTGGGACACTGTCACTCCATGTACCGTCTGCCTGGCATGTGATGGCTGTCACACCTACAAGATTGTACCCGTGGTCACAGGTGAAGTGCATCACTCCCTGGAAGGTACAGGAGCCATCCATATTTCCATTGATTGGCTGGCTCGGTTTCAAGCATTGTACAACTGAAACAACAATTACAGACATTTTATACTGGATAAGGTTTCATTGGCTAAGAACTTAATTATCCAATTTGACCATGTCTTTAATGGTTACATTTCAGACTACCTCTGCACTTCTTTTTGTCATGTTTTATGATATCATGGTAATCTTTCTCTCCAATTTCCATCGGAATAGATTGATACCTACACCCTTTCTTTCAATTTCAGCCTAGATAATTTCTTTCTTATCGAATAACCTCTGCATGTTGGAAATTTTCCACTCCAAGTCCCATCAGCCTGACAGGCGAGAAAAGAATCACCAAACAGCTTGTATCCTTTGTCACACCTGAAGCGGACTGCACTTCTGTGGTAGTTGGAGCCAGTCACAATACCATTTGCTGGGGGTGTGAGCTTGGGACACTGTACAGCTACACAGGAAAACAAAAATGACATCCTCAAATTATAAAACATTTCAAAAACATTTACACCGTTTCTGAACTTTTTACTGACAGAAACTGTCCACTATAGTTCATTTTGGTTTGAATTAGTATTGAAGTGTTCAAACATAATTAGATGAATATTATATAGAACTAAGCAAAGTGAAGGTCCAGTATATATTGTGAACAAGAAGCAAATCAACAGACAATATGGTTCAATGTGTGTGCTCTTTTAATACAACACTTGCAATTGTATTAATCTGTTTCAGTATGAATGCCAGTTGATATTCACTCTTTCTATTGAAGCTATCAAAAAATTACAGCTATGCACATGTACATGTGCAGTACCTTTGCAAGTTGGGGCCCTGTCACTCCATGTACCGTCTGCTTGGCATATGATTACTGTTGCACCTACAAGATTGTACCCGCGGTCACAGCCGAAGTATGCCAGTTTGCGGTTGGATCTGTAGTAACCATCATCATATATATAGCCATGGACGAGAGGTGCCAGTGTCGGGCACTGTGCAACTGAAACACAGATTTCAAATAAGGGACAAAATTAACACCAAATAACTTTAGGAAAGAAAAAACAATATTCATCATCAGCATGATAAGATATGAATGGTGATCTTCAATATTGAATAATGTATAATCACTACTTTGTTTCACTTCTAGGCTAGCAAGTTCCTTTCTTTCTGAGTAACCAACCTCTGCATGTTGGAGATCTTCCACTCCAAGTCCCGTCAGACTGGCAGGTGAGTGAAGAAGCACCGACCAGCTTGTATCCTGGGTCACACCCAAAGTGGACCACATCTTTGTAGGAGTTGGAGCCAGTCATGGATCCTTTTGCTGGTGCGGTCAGCTTTGAACATTGCAGTGTGGTTGTCATCTTTGGTGGGGTGGTTGTCACCTCTGGTAGTGTGGTTGTCATCAGTGGCAGTGTGGTTGTCACCTTTGGTGGTTTGGTTGTCACCCATGTGGGCTTAGTTGAAACCTGTGGCAGCGTGGCTGTCATCGTTCGTGGCAGAGCTGTCATCTGCTGTAGTGTGGTTGTCACCTCTGGCAGAGTGGTTATCGCCTTTGCTGGTTTAGCTGTCACTCGTGGCAGTGTGGCTGTCACCTTTGCTGCTTTAGCTGTCACCTGTGGCAGTGCAGTTACATTTAGTGGTTCAGCTGTCACCAGTGGCAGTGCGTTTGTTACATTTAGTAGTTTAGCTGTCACCTGTGACAGTGTGGTTGTCACCTTTGACAGTTTTGTTGTTCTCACAACATTATGACTGGTGATCTGCTGATATGAACCAAATGTGTTTTTTTAATACTAGGGCACAGGAGTCAAGAATATACATTTTTGGTGAAAAAAATAGCAAAAAGGGCCCAAAGTATCTATCAAGTGTTGAGTCAATGGCATTTTACTTACACGAGCTGTAGTTATCGGCATGAACTCTGACATTGTTGCTGTTCTGGCCGATGGTGGAAACATGTTGGTTGCCCAATGCAGTCTGGTTGCAGACACCAAGGCTGGCTGTGTCATAGTGACTGGTAGGTAGGTTGCAGTCACAGTGCTTTTATCATGCTGAGCGGTTGTCCAGTTGCCTGTTGCAGTGATCCCAAAGGGCTATTAAAAAGGGATACATGGAATTCATATCTCAATCCATTAATTATGTTATTTCACATTGAGATTTCACCACATTTTGAGGAAGAATCAACATAACAGTAACAGGTGGTTATCACATTTTAAGATGTCAACTCAGGAGACCAGACTGTAAAGTTTGATTTATCACACAGAGATGGATTCCTTGGCTTATGCATAAGTGTGGTGGGATCTGTTAAAGGAAAACCAAAGTGACTTCACAGCTGCAGTAAAACTGGATTTTCAAAGTCAATTTTCTGGTCATTTCTGTAATGTATGCATCAAGTTAAACCAACCCTAGCCTATCCCATATCTGTGAGGCAAAAATGGCGAAAAACAGTTCTTGCTTCTTATCGTAGGCTGGTTCTAGCTATTTATGGGTGGTAACAAAAAAAACCTTACGTAGATTATTTGCGGTTTTTTTAAACGTTTCAAGTATAAAACGATGACGAAAATGTGCCAAGAAATGGCAGTAAATGTCCATATTAGACAGATTTCCTCATCAAGAATTATTATATTAATATATTTTTTTGCTTTGCCGCCTTGAAATTGCATTGGCTGCCTTTAGCATTTCCGACATGTGGCTCCATTCAAACATAGAACCTTATCTTTATGTTTTATGTTAGAAGAGTCCCTAACTGAAGCTAGGTACCTATTTTAAACTGAGTAGAATGAGGAAGTTAAATGTAAAGTGCATTTCCTAACATCAGGACCTGCTACGGATTCAAACCCAGAACCTAAAGATCTAGATTCCCGGGTTAACTTACCCATAAGGCCACACCATGCCACATAAATTCCTTCTCGGAAGGCAATGTTCCTAATAAATGTAGTGTGGGACAACTTTGTGGTGATATATATGGAGCTAAATAGATTTTAAAAAACTAAAATCACAACAGACTCACTGACTAAGGTAGAGGACTAACCATGTTGATTCCAGCTTGCCTTCCGGGTGTGGGAGTAAGATACATGATGATAACAGCTACTCCCCCTAACAAGACCACCACAGCAAAAGCGATGATGATAAACAGGCGGAAACGGCAAAACACCATCTTGCAGCTCGTAAAAAATCCACAGCTATTCTTCGCATCGTTGGTATCTGTGGGCAACCATAACCTTTTGTATTGAATTTTGCCATTTTGTGTCATCATTATCATATCTATAGCAATTTGTTAAGCCCACCCTATCCCTACTTCAATGACAAGAAGCGTGGGCATTGTTTATCATTTTGTCTAAATAGGAATGAAATATCATACATTGAGCCTGTGTCCGGGAACAAATATACAATGTGTATACGTTTTGCCCCTTGTACATGTAAGCCAATTGTAACCAAGCAAGATATGATTTTAAATCATATTTTAGACTGGGAACCTGCATGCTCCATGTGCTTTCTCTCAAGTTACAGTCATGTACTGATGATAATGATTGTACGTGATTTGCTTTGCCTGTCAGTGGGTCAAAGTAACTATTATTGCTATTAATTATATAATCAATACATTTTTTCAATACATCTACATGTATTAGGATTAGTTTCACTATGCATCATGCCACACATGCATGGTAGGAACCCCAAAACTGCTAATATGCTAATAACTGAGTTTTTGTAACACTGGTGACTGATTGTAACATGTACGTAAACAACAACCTCTGTGTTTACCTTGTCGTAAGGCACCGGGTACATACATCCCATCAACAAGGCCAGGAATGTTGCTGTCTGTAGTTTTGGGGACTGCCCCTGTATCAGCTGCAAATTGCGCCAGGAAGAGAAGGTAAGTCTTAAGAATATAACATACCATATCAATGACTAAATAGCCCAGCCCTAACGTGACTTATGAAAAGAAAAAAAAAACTATAACCGATACCTTCATCACACGAATGCACCCTCCCCACTATAGCTCAGGCATCATTAGCGAGCCAGAAAAGTTTCTTAGGCTAGTGACACTAGCACCAATTTTATAGTTGTTCGTGCAGAATCTTGCAGCAACTTGTCAATGTAACGCCCAGATACGGGTGGGTTTTTGTTGCTGCTAAAGCCTGACCACAAAACTGGTAGCTAGTTATATGTGGGGTTAATTTTCTTGTATGTGCATAATGTAGCATTTTTCGTTTACTAGCACTCGGCCACATAGGTAGTTGTAATGCGGCTTTGCTTTTATTTTGTGAGAGAAATATAATCTCCAAGCTGATCTTGGGATTGGGTAGCAAACGAAAATAGACAAAAATACAACTTGGCCAATTTGATACTGTATTTTTGCCTATTTTCTTTTGCTACCCAACCCCAAGATCTGCTTGGGTTGGGAAATGGATACTGTCTGGCTAATGGTTACGGCTTGGCCAATTTGATACTGTATTTTTGCCTATTTTCTTTTGCTACCCAACCCCAAGATCTGCTTGGAGATTAAGAGAAATACACAGTAATTAGAGACGTGATTTGATGTGTTCCCATGATTTCAGTTTGTTGATGAGCACATATTCATCCGTACTAAATATCAATACAACTGCATGCCATTTCGGATGTTTTGCAAAACTTGTACAAGGCAGATTTCGAAAATTGCCGAACGGCTGTCTCTGAGCTGTCGGCAAGCTGGAGCTAATATCAAAGGCGCCGGTGACATGCAACAACCGATTACATAACATACAATGTAATTGATTCAAGTAGAAGTGGAACCAGACATCAGTAAACGTAGTACCTAATATAGCTGATCAGGCACTAGTCGTATGTCTCTCTGTCTCTCTATTGCCGGCCTGTACAGCCGGAACCAGACCAGAGCAACACATTTCCCTCCATAGGTCCCTATCTAACATTGCTTTTTCTAGATAGTCAAAATCAATACCAGTGTCTCTGACTAAGGAGTCAGTAAAGGTCAAAGTTCTGGAATGCACTCTGCCCCTAAGTTTCCACAGGAGGACGGATGATACAACTTCTTGTTTGGCTCGACAGCAATGCCCAGCGAACCTAACTCGACGGTGGGTCAGCTTTTCAGACAGCCGTAGAAGACCACCATAAATAGTGTTGATAGTGGCATGTTGTATCCAGGATATGTTCTGAGCCCTGCGCAGCAGCTTTGTTTAAGTTCCATCCAGTCTGATGAAGATAACGAGTGAGCGTCCATGTTTCTGAACCATACAGCAATATAGGTTCCACAAGGGTAAGGAAAACCTGGATCTTCAATTTATTACAGATATTGGATTTCCAGATTTTATCCGGATTTATTGCTTGCTAGGGCTTTCCTTATTTCAAAATCTTTCCTAGGGCATATAATGCGGGGACCAAGATATCTGAAAGTTTCAACTCTTTGGATTTACGTGTGCTCCAAACAAGGATCTGAGTTCCAGCGGTCCGGAGATATTACTGAATCAGATGTACTCAGTTTTTTTTTATTCATTACAATATAGCCCCACAAGTGAAGTAGATTCCTCTAATGCTTGGAGCAAAATTCTGGATCCTTTTACATCAAGTTAACTGGAGACAGTTCTGAAATCTTTCCCTGACAACAAAGCACCTGGTTTGGATAACATCCCTGCCATCATTTGGAAAGACCAAGTATTCAAGGATCATCTCCAATACTTATGTAACCAAACCTCAATGTATTACAGACCTCCATCGTATTGGCTAAAAGGAGGAATTGTCCCCATCCCCAAAAAGGGGACTTAACATCTGCCTCTAATTATAGGGGAATTACTCTTACCCCCATCGCAGCAAAGGTTTATAACAAGCTTTTACATAACCGCCTAACCCCTGTAATAAACCCTATACTTAGGAGGAATCAAAATGGATTCAGAAAAGGACGGTCTACTATTTCACAGATTCTTGCAATACACCGTATAATAGAAGAGATGAAGAGATGTAATAGGGATTTTGCTTTGCTTTTTGTCGATTTCCGTAAGGCATTCGATTCCATTGACAGAGATGTAATGTTTGATATTCTAGCTCAATATGGTATTCCGCAATGTTTTATCAAAGCAGTCAGGGCTCAGTATAGAGATACTACAGCCACGGTGATTACTCCTGATGGTGAGACTAGTTCATTTGAGATAGTTACTGGAGTTCTTCAGGGTGATACTTTAGCACCTTATTTATTCATCATTGTTCTTGATTATGTATTAAGACTCTCGCTAGACATAAACGAAAACAAGGGTATGGAAATCAAACCTCGCAGGAGTCGAAGGTACTCTGCCCAGTATCTCACTGATTTGGATTTTCAAGTAGTCGTATGTACTCTACCATTTTACCTTTATTTTGAAACTGTACTTGCATTTAGCCTCCAGAAAAAAACAGCTGCGGGCGAAAATCGCCTCCGTTTTACATTTTTTGGCTTTCGTGTAAGATATCATGAAAATTTTGCATACTATCGACGAAAGCAAGTCGACTGCTGTGAAAATCTCCCTTTAAACTATTGAACACGCATACTACCAGAGAAAAGGTCGTCCTTAGTTAGCCACAAATTTTCGAACTTTCACAAGTAAAAATACTAGCATCGTAACAGTTTTCATCTGGTTACACAGATTTAACAGAAATGCATTTAGACCAAAGCTAAGCGAAGTTTGGGCGGGGCTTTGTCAGCCAACGTAAATGCTTGCGTCACATTGACAACAAGCTTCGGCCGTATTTGTTGATCGCCGAAAGGTCGCCCGATTTTAGATCGACCGAGGATCGCGCGTATTTTTGGCTTGAAAATCGTCCCCGCCACATGGAGCGAGGCTCGAGTGATCGCTTGGGAATACATCTATGACCTAAAAAATCGGGCATCTAGTCGCTGATGTTAAGAACACGTTTCTCGTGTCAGCGAGCTTCGGCCGACTCCGAAAAATCGCCGGCGATCCCTAAAACATCGGGCGTACTACTGCCGTAAATGTCATTTAGAGCTCGCCGACTCGTCGGCCGATCGATTTTCGCACAATGTGACGGCCCCTAAAGCCTGGTAAATGCTTATCTCCAAGATCTTTTTGTGGCTGTATCAAAGGCTTTACGATTACGCAATTGACGTTAAAGTTTACGATGCGGGTACTGTAGCTTACCTGTGGACGCGTTCACTGCATCAGGTATGTTCACATGACGCCTTTCGTCTTCCGAGAGACGCTCAGGTTTCACCGCTTCAGCTTTTTCGTACGTGTTTGATGAGGTGGTTGCGTTCTTGTCAGAAGAGCCATCGCGCCTTTCTTCTTCCGAGAGACGCTCAGGTTTCACCGCTTCTGCTTTTTCGTACGTGTCTGAAGAGGTGGTTTGCTCTGCTTTCTTGTCAGAAGAGCCGTCGCCATGGTCGACACGTCCGCTGGTGCCACTCCGAAGAACGGTAGGGACTGGGGACGGCGGCCCGGTGGCTTTGGGGCGCTGGCCGGACCCCCTGAGTGGGGTCCGAACTGGCTGTGCTTGCTCGTACATCTGTACTGTACTAGCACACCAGGAGTGTGCCTGCTATAACGGTGAAATCTGTATGAATATGGAAATATTTTGAATGACATTTTTTTCCTTTTTTTCTACAAGATACAGACTAATCTGTGTGGGTATAGAATAAAGGTATGGATCAAAATACACCGGGAGTTTGAAGTCTGGATGTGATCGAAGAGCTTTAATTTGTATCTAGGCTCCTTGTTATAATTCTTATGCTGTTTTCATCTCTTTTAACAGGCCGCATCACAACTCAAAATGCAATTTGACAGGGAATGTCGTTAATATTTGGATCAAAAAGCACATATACTTAACATCTTGTGTATAGCTTTTCAGAACCTTCTATTGATTCAGTAACGAGTCTTTACCCACGTGCACAAATGCTACTGTTGACAAAAACAACTTTTTTTACTATACCTTTAGCTATAAGACCAAAACTTCGACTTTCTGAAGCACTGTAAAATGACTTAAATACAGACGACAACAAATGCATTGTGAGAATAGGGTACGACGGCAAAACTCATCAGGTTCTATGGCGGGAAACAAGCGTGAAGACGTCATAACCTGACGAGTGCGGTCGGTCCCTGGCCAATAAGTGGCCAGAGAGTATCCCGTTGTGAACACTCCATTGGCGCACAGCAATGTACTAACATATATACCTGTCCTTGGTGCTGACCGCCATCCACACACAAACATATCTGTCCTTGGTGATCGCCATCTACACACAAACATACTTTTTTTTCATTTTATTCACATATATTTACTTGTCCTTCGTGCTGGCAAATCTCCACACACAAACCTACCTGTCCTTGGTGCTGATCGCCATACACACACACACGCACACACACACACACACACACACACACACACACACACACACACACACACACACACATACCTGTCCTTGGTGCTGATCGCCATACACACACACACGCACACACACACACACACACACACACACACACACACACACACACACACACACAAACATACCTGTCCTTGGTGCTGACTGCCATCCACACATAAACATACCTGTCCTTGGTGCTGAACACAACCCCTCACACACACACACACACACACACACATACAAATACACACACGAATTCGAACAGAATCGTCCTTTTCCCCTGAACTTCACCATATGGTTCTTTACTGTCAAACGTTATAATCTGTTGCTTCTTTTATCATACCGTATAGCTTAAAAAAAGACGTTTAAACTGTATTCTTAGTTTTTTTTTTCTTGGTGACACAAAAAGAAATACCATCCATTTCAAGATATACTATCAACATTCTTACATTTTTGAAGGCTTGAGAATATTCGTGACATATTGTAAGGAACAGATAAGTTTCGCATCAGTGGGTGTGCACACTGAATTGCAAAATTCCATCAACAAATTACAATCAACGTACATTGCACCGGGCATAATAGGTGGGTTTGTCCCCCTCATAAAATATTCAACACCGTCAGATGATGAGCTACTGTCACGCCTATCTACTGCATTTATCGTTGTGTATTCCGTGGTGTCATACGACTTCTACTCAGAAGGAATATCTACCATGGCGTCTCGACCAGCCGCTGCGGTTTCGAGCCAAAATTATCTCTGTAAAATCTGCTCCAAAGTTTTTGACCAACCCAAAGTGTTGCCGTGTCTTCACACATTTTGTGGAAGTTGTCTTGAGAACATGGCTGCAAACAGTGGGTCTCTGGCGTGCCCAACTTGTGGCCAGGACACCCCTCTTCCACAAGATGGCGTCCAGAGTTTAAAAGACAACACCCTCGCGGCAAAGCTGTATCCACAAAAGGATCCCAACGCAAAAGTCGTGAGAGCCAGTTGTACCGACTGTGAGTCAGACGGGAAGGATGCCGCATTTTACTGCTTTCAGTGCATGAAATATCTCTGCGTGGCTTGTGAGCAAGCTCATGGGAAGGAACACGGCTCGGAACAACATGAGCTTTGGATAGCAGACAACCCGTCGGAAAAACAGAAGATGGTTGCCACCCAGAGCTCGAGTGAAGTACCAAAGTGTCGAGAACATAGCCAGGTAAGCGTTCTGTACTGTAACACCTGCTGTGAGGTGCTTTGCGCACACTGCGTTGTCAAGACGCACAAATTACACGATTTTGTCGAGATAACAGAAGCCAGGGAGAGAGAATTGAAGCAAATTGAGAGAGGAATAGAAGAAGCACAGTTCTGCTTGGAGAACCAGAGAAGGAAACTTGACATGGCGGAGGAGACTGCGAAGAAGGCGTCGGAACAGTACGACGCAAGTCGCCAGGATATTCTGCAGCGTTCTCAGTATCTTATCCAGCTTGTACGCGAATCTGAAGAACGGTGTCTGAAAGAACTGGAAGAAAACCTCAAGTCGCAGGTAGAGAGTACATCTGGGAGGCAAGAAGAGCTTCTAGATTCCTACAAGAATCATATCGACTTCTCTCAAACACTTCTGGTGCACGGAAACTCTACGGAGATATTGTCCCTCGGCGGTTGCCTAGCAGATCGACTCCACAACTTGAAGATGAAAAGCATTGAATCGGGAAACAACGACATAACAAAGGTGTCCAAGTGCCTTACATTTGCCGTAGAGAAAGAAGATGTGAAAAGAGACGTCGAGTCACTTTTTGGTCAAGTTGGAAAGATGGATGACTCCACGGAAGATACCATTCCGGAGGGAAATCGTGAGGAAACTGTGACGTCACTGGGAGGGCTGGCCACTCAATGGAAGAGCGGCAGACCAAGGTCATTCAATCTAGCTGTCACCACCCCCGGCGACATCATCGTAGCTGGGCAACGAGTGCTGAAGATCATCAACGGAGACAACTTGGAGGTCATAGAAACCGTTGACTTGACTTTTGAACCCAAAGACGTGGCGGCTTCACACGACAATGTGTACGTCACCGGCGATGGTAATAGCATCCACGTATTTACCAGTAGAGGGGTAGAGAAAGATACCATCAATGTAGAGGATGCGGACCAACGATGTAGCACACAGGGTATCGCAGCAAACAAGCCTGGACATATCATAGTGTCTATGGGTGCACAGGTGTATGTATTACTCCCCAATGGTGACATTGAATGTAGTTTTGTAGGAAGCGAAGAGCTTAAAAGGTTGCTGACTCGTAAAACCGTGCGGTCTGCTTGGAGGTTGTACATCGCCACCGACAGTAGGAACCAAATCATCATTAGCGATCCGAGTAGTAATAATATCAGTATTTTTGATATGACGGGGAGTTTCATAAGTACCATAGGAGGGTATGGTAAAGAGGATGGACAGCTCTTCTGTCCAACTGGTGTTTTTGCGGATGATGACGACAGCATAATTGTAGCTGATTGTCGTAACGATCGCGTGTCGAAGTTCGGTCGAGATGGAGCATTCGTCAAGCACGTGATCACCAAGCATGACGGGCTATTTGCACCAATGGGCGTAGCTCTATCACGTGATAGGCGGGGCCTGATTGTTTCTAGTCTAGTCGGGGGCATGCCAGTAAATATTTATAAAATATTGTAACGTCGTATTTCGATTTGTAACATACAAAGTATAATACTTAGTATAAGACGTAGTCATCAATTGTTTCTAGTCTAGTCGGGGGCATGCCGGTAAATATTTATAAGATATTGTAACGTCGTATTTCGATTTGTAACAATGCCATTTATGGCTTTAGCTTAATTTGTTTACAAGTTTTACTGCATGAATACACCTTCATATCCGTCTATAGTGTCATTTTGCAGTTTATATATTCGATATATGTGACTCAAATAGATTAAGGAGTATGTAGCAGGCCGGGTATGCAGTTATAAGGGCAGGGACCCAGCAAACTAGAGGCCTAGGCACAATTGCTCGCGTTTGATGGCAAGTGTTGACAGTCTAAGGTGTTCCATCGCATATGAATACCCAGTGTAGTAGCTGCCCATGATGGTACCACAAGCTCTTTTCCACAATTGTTTTAGTTTATCGACATGTATACACATCTACAAGGACAGATATTACTGTTGAATACAGGAATAAAAGACATGTTGGTTGTGATACCATGTTTTGGCGCCTCAATTCTTGTTTAACAAGGTTTATGATCTCAACATTTAAAAAAGGTAGGAATCTTGTTGGTTTTTCTGCCGGCCATGCTTATTTTCGCCCTATCGCATTAAATTTGGAGTCTGCAGAGGATGCCATCCATAAAATTTACTTGCTGTGGCCTTACGATTCTTTTATTGTATTGTTTGTCATGCCATGGGCATGTATCAATAAAGTATAGAACACCAAATTAGTCAACAGTCGTTTAATGAAGAATTTTACAACAATTGTAAATAAATCGAATATTAATGGTGGTAAAGCGGGAATTCTATTGGATAATAGCATTCCTTCAGTGAATAGTTTCATCAGGTTGGTAGAATATAGAGTATAGGAATTTTCTTCTTACACAACCAGTAAGTTCCTCACCTGCTTACGTTTCGATGTCTATCAGACACCTTCCTCAGAGCTTCTGACTCTGCATTACACAATGTTGTTCAAAACTATGCCTATCCTAAAAGGACTATTTAAAAAATGTCTTATGTCCTATCACATAGGCTGTGATATTCCAACTTCCAATGCATGTAGCTGTTATACATACAGATATGCAAAGATCGTAGTAGTACGCCCAGTACAGTATAGATGAGAGTTTATTTTCCATCTCTTCTTTGTTACCAGTTGTCTCTGGACACCTTCACGTTGCAGGCCTAGGCATGCTTGCAGCCGCATGGTGGCGCGCTTCTTGTTCATCTACTAGGTAGGATCCTGAATTAACATTGAAAAAAAAATAGTGTCATTCAACGAAGACAAGGCTCTGGCACTAAGGTATCTTCTGAGAGAAAACTACCTAAAACGTACCAATTCGTAAGTTAAAAAAATACAAATTTGTAAACTAAACAACTAAAGTAATACATCTATCGGACACAGTATACATACACCGCAAACGCGTTGTCATGGTAATGATGTTGTTTGCCTCTGAGGTACCCATAGTGCCCCTCGTCTCCCAGAATGCAATGGGATGCGTGAAAAGGTCTATACCCAACTAATTAAATAGAACGGGACAGATTGTGAGTCATAGAGCGTCACAAACGCATACAACAAAAACACCTACATGTAACACCGAAGGACAAGTGCATTCTGCCTATCATAAGATCGAAACAAATTCGATTGCATTTTACTCAGTAACCAATTCCAATCGAAGAATGAGTCAAATACCATCACCAATAAACAGTCTGAAGGCGCTATGTTATAGATATGAAATTGCATTAGGTCATTGCTATGTATGAATAATTCAGATAGGATGAAATCGCTTGGCGTTATTTTACAAACTGTTCTGTTTCTATCCATATACAAGTATATGGACACGTATATATATATCTTAATTCGTATCGGTATCCCTGATATCTTTCAACATACTTACCATTCATGGTGATATATACGTAAACATACTATTGAGCGAGAATTATCGTGAGCCCTTTACACTGTATGGCAAGGTAAGCATTAGAATTGCTCCTTTACAAGTGACCATATTGTAGAGAGAGGAACATTTCAGACTGAATACGAGTGTAGCTCGCTAAACGTAATGTTCTGCACGTCCATGCCAATACGTAAAACAGTTTACAGAAAGAAGCCCAAACCACTTCACTTTTAGCAAAGTATAATACTTGACGTAGTCGTCAATTGTACGCTTTAATAACATCATAATTGCTTATAAGTATTTCCTTTTCAGATAAAGGTGATAGCTTTGGAAAAATATGACACTTGTAGAGTAAATGAATAAACGACATACCTTCAGTTAAAACGTACGAAACCAATTTTCATTTGTCTACGGCGCCCTTGTTGTCACTGTCGGTCCGATGGTTTTTCTTTTCTTCCTGTTACTGGTAAGATTTCAAATCTGCATGGGACGGTGGCCATGGTTCTTGTACCCAGAAGAAACTATAGTAGATCACCAGTATGATAGCGAGCACAGAAATGGAGATCACGTAGCCTACTGTGAGAATAGCACGACCGGCTCTGTCCTGAATAGTTGACATAAAATGCCGAAGACCTCCGGCATTCTCCATAATGTAGGTCTACACCAGCAAGGCCGGCTAGCGTTTCTAGATCTGGATTCCACCAAGATCATATACGTGTTCTCATGGAATGCCAAACGCCTAGCTTTGTCCCTATCGCGTAATTCAATCAGTGTTGGCAAGGTTGTTGTACATCTAATTATCCTATTATCTTATTACAAGAAACAACTGTGTAATAATTGCAAGGTTGTAGACAGAAAAGACAGCAGCCGCACGCAATGAATTAAGGAGGGTATGTGGATCAGAAAATCTACTCCAGTATGAACCGTGATGAGGGTGAGAGGGGGGTACAAACTTAGTCACGTTTGGGACCGCATTCTTCTAGCTGCAGCGCCACCGAGCAGCGCGGTGTATATTGCAGTCATTTTTGCCCTGAGAAAGGCAGTAGACTACCGACTACCGACACGTTGTTGTGGAATAAAGTGTTGTGTTGCCCCACCTGATTAAAGAGATATAGACACATGACTTGTACACTTTGGATGAAGGTCACGACTGCTGAGTTTAATTTGTTTCCCAAAACATTAAAACATTTCAAAACAATCTTCTACGTCACATTGTCATTACACACCGTATACATTCACAATTACTGTACAATGTATCTTGTCCAAGGCAACCAAGTTACATTGTCTATAGTAAGCTAAGAATATAGACTATACGAAAAATTGTCTAAAGTAAGAATATTATGAGATTCGAACTTTCAATACATGTAACTCTTATGCATATAGATATAAGCATAGTAGAGGTGTGCCCTGTACAATATATGTGAGGGTTCACTTTTCATTCCATATCTCCGATTTCCAGATATATATTGTATATGTCACAAGGGAGACTGGAATCCAGGGGAGATTGGAATCAAGGTTTTTTTAATGATTGTTTCTAACCCTAAAATGTGTTGCACACTACTCACTAGTTTTTGAAGTTAGCTATAGACTAAGATTATTGTCACCAGTGTGCAGCACATTTTAGGGTTAGAAACAATCATTAAAAACCTTGATTCCAATCTCCCCTGGATTCCAGTCTCCCCTGTGACTCTTGCTGACATCTTCAAGTTGCAGTTATGGCTGTTATCGAAAGGTGGTGCTTCCACTTTGATGCGGCTTCGGTCTCTGAAACAAACAAAAAAGGAACATTGGTACATTCAACGAAACGCGGCTCTAGCACTACTATGTCTTGTAAGAGAAAACTACATACTTAAAAGTATGTTGGACACAGTATCAACTGTACGGTTGCACGTGCATTGATACATCTGTAGTGGTAGTGATTGGTTTATTTCATTCTCACAGTAAAAAACCACAGTTTCGCAGCGCGCAAAATTGCGCGCTGAATTACACTGGTTATACAATAGTTAACTCATGATTTACTGATATTCAATCACTAAAACATTATTACACGGAAATTCGCCAGGTATTTGAAATTACTCATATTTGAATAAAAGTTACTGTACTTACGATCAACTAGTTAATAATACTTTACATCGTGCGGAATATATTCTCGGAGCAATCATCAATAAAATATCTGTCATTATTACAATAAAGGCTAAAAATTCATTTTTAAGAAGATTAAAACCACAGTCAGCAGGCATAAAAAACTATTTACAATATTTCGGTAAACGACTAAGACATATTAAGTAGTGCTACCATGTAAGGTATAGGACTTTTTTTGTAGCGTTCGGTTTTTGTTTTGACAGTGTCCAAGTGGGAGCTGTTGCGTGTCTTTCTACCGCTAATCTCTCCTCGGCAGGGAGGTAGCCACTCACGGAAGCAGGTTGACTGTAGGAGCTTTTTAGCGAAAGTCTCACACAGGTGATCGCGTCTTTGGTGCAACGTCGTGAGGCCTAGGGTGTGACAAGCGTCCATGTAGCTTGTGTAGTGTGCCCCGAGAATGGTGCGGAACGCTCTGCGTTGTATCCTTTCCAGTTGGAGTCTCTGAGTTTGAGTGATGCCCGGTTGCCAGACTGGAACTGCATACTCGCAGGTCGGGCGTACAAAACTTGTATATACGGTGACAAGGTCGTCACTCGTAACTCCAAATGTCTTGAGTCTCCTCAGGAAGAATAGCCTCTGGTTTCCTTTCTTGACCATATGGTCGACCTGAGTGTTCCATTTCAGATCAGACTGGATATGAAGACCCAGAAGTTTTGCCACTTTGACTTGTACTAGGGGATAGTTGTCGATTTTGAGTGAGGGTAGTTGTGGTACAGATTTTGAAAAATTCAGATACATCACTTTACATTTCTTGGGATGGAGTTTCATATTCTGTTCTGTTGACCATTGGCTGAGCTCGTCGAGATCTTGCTGAATAGCGGGAGGTTCCCTCACCTTGCGGCACTCAAGTAAGTTTAAATCGTCAACGAACTTCCATCTCATGGAGACTGCGTTCTCGGCAGCGCTGTTTATCAGCGCCAGAAAGATAATGGGACCAAGCACAGTCCCTTGTGGAAGACCACATGTTGTATTTCTCCAGTCTGAGAAGGTGTTGCTGTAACGGACTCTATGTCTTCTGTTCGTCAGGAAACTGATGAGCCAGTTGGTCAATGAAGGTCGCAGGCCTAGAGTTAGGATGCTCGACACAGCAATCGTATGGTCCACTCTGTCGAATGCTTTAGCAAAGTCGGTGAGTACAAGTGTGCTTATTGAGCCCGGTTGATCAGATGTCTTGGCTAGTTGGTGGACGATATCTACCAGACAGTGAGTAGTTGACTTCCCTTTTAAACACCCAAACTGGTACTGGTCTATGTTGGGAGCGATGTCTTTAAGTACCCATGAGCAAATGGTGCTCTCTGCTACTTTGGCTAGGATTGGTGTAAGAGACACTGGCCGCAGTTCATCAATGTCTGGAGGGCATGTCTTCGGAAGTGGGACTATGTTGGCTTCGCGCCATTGCACGGGTACATGTGCTTCCAACAATGAGGAATTGACGATGTCAGACATTGGCAAACTTAATTCGTATGCGAATTCCTTGATAATCCTACTGGGCAGTAATCTGTAATCTGTCATTAGATTACAAACGTCACATGATAATCTCCTCTGTTTTAAAGGGGCATTTTTAAAATCGAAATATTTTAATTGGAAAAAATGTTCGTGTGATTGTAATTTACTTCCACTTTACAACATATTTGTGCAATTATCTCACATTTCTGACATTTATGGTTGGCGCAAAAACAGTCCACACGAGGCGCACTCGGTTACAGCACCACCACAAACTACCAGAATGTAAACAAACATGGCTAACAGCTGTATTTCCAATTTTTAAAAACACTCATAAATCGTCATATTTTGGCACCTCCAGTTCCTGAATGGCATTTATTTGCAACGTAGTAGGGTTGATTCAACTTACTTTGTAAAGAATTGACCAGAAAATTTACTTTTTGTATCGTCCTAATGTTACACAATGCAGCTTTAATAGTTTTCATTGCCCCCCCCCCCCCAGCCTATTAATGATGCATCCCTTTATAACTACGTCAGTGTGTATGGGGGCAACTGTTTTCTTAGCATGTCCTTGATAGCGATGACCAATAGATCTAGTATAGTTTGAACAAAACGTAGCTCATAGAGTGCCCAAAACGCGTTGTACCACTTGTATCTAACATTGAAGGTGTGTATAATTTTTTGAATATATTTCTAAAATAGAAAAAACGCTCAATGGTGTCATAGTAAAAACCTATGACAAATGATGACCATCAACAAAACAGTATGAAGCCAATATACCTTACAACAATACAACTGCATTAGCTTATTGCCATCAGTGTAGATGTATGAATAATTAATAGGCTGCAATTGGGCGCGGCTTTGCAAACTGTTGCGTCTCTACCCATATAAATAGACGTATACAATTCGTATCAATATCCCTGATATTTAAGAAAAACACAAGTTATGACAATATATGTAATTAAAGACACTGTTAGCATACGCAATATTATAGTATAGATATGATGAAATATTTCCAATATATATGACTCACTATATAATGAGTTTAGTTAATAATATCTTCAAACACCTAACAGCATACAGGTAAAGAAAGAGAACATAACATGTATTTCTAAGCTTTTCCTTATTCTCCTTATTCTGTTAGCAGTGTATGTGATACTTTTGAATCAAACAAAGATTTAATTATATATAAGTCACATACAGTCTCCCGTTATTTTGTTTGAATGTACAGTTTTGAAAAAAGAAGCATTGAAAACAAAGGGAATAAGAGAGAGAATCATTCTTTATTTGAAAATAAGAAAGTGACATAAAGCCCAGGTCGCTTCGGTCATTGCTGGCCGAACGTGCAGGGAAACAAACAATCACAAACATGTACATGTACATGTACATGTACAGTAAAAAAATACATAACACTTCACATAATATTGCACATTCCTTTTCACTTCACAATCGTTAAAAGAATTTGATAAGCTTAGAAAATGTCATCATGTACCTTTATGCTAAACATCAGTTTCAGGGCAATGTAGCTTCGGGTGCTGAGGCGGTAGTCTCCATCTCTCCTCCTCCATTTCCTTCACCGTCACCTCCACCGCCGTCTCCACCGCCACCGCCGCCGCCTCCACCGCCAGGCGCCGCGGTAGTAACGTTCATGCCGCCGCCGCCAGTCGACGGGAACAGCGAGGCGTCTCCGAACCAGAAGAAGCTGTAGTAAATCGCCAGCACGATGGCGGCCAGAGAGATGGCGAACAAGTAGCCCGCCACAAGAAACGCCCGCCCAACTTTGTTGGTAGGCTTCTCGAACGAAGGCTCGGGGTGAGGGTGCTCCGGTGCCGAGACGTCGACAAGTTTGGCCGGTTCGACACCGGCTGTGCCCGCCGGGACAGACGTAACAGGTTGGGCACCAAGTTCCTCCATCGTCTAAAACTTTTCAGAAAGGCACGCTAGCTTCCTAGCTGAGCAAGTCGTGTTCTCGTCAAATGATATATACCTTCTATAGGTGTCGACAGGTATAGTTCTCTAGATGTAATTACCTTGATGGAAGGGGAATGTCCATTTCTGTTACGTGATGGCTTATGGGGGATGGGGAGCAATCGTTCGATAAGAAAAGGGTTCAGACACAAAATGAGAGACTGATGTACGTTATCATCACAGTGTAATGACTTTTCAAAACAACCACGCCCTGTTTTCTTTACGTGTGATTGGCAGCAGGTCGGCAGAACGTACTGCGTCTGCGCAAACCCCGTAATGTATTGTGCATGGCACTTCGGCAGAACGTCTCGTTTAAGGTTGTATGCCAGTATTTAAGGATGACACCCCGTCTATATTTTTCAAATGTTGTGTCGGAAAAGATATCGTCTACAATGGGCCAACTTCCGATGCAACACTGACCAAACACCAAACGAAAACCGTTACAATCCGGGGTTTGCGCAGGCGCAGTACGTTCTGCCGACGTGCTGTGAGCGGTTTCTCTGGTTACATGACGTCATTCTCTAAGCTATGGACGATTCCGTCTAGTCTGTCACACATTGATTATGTAAATATGTTCATATATGGCAAAGATGTGGCTAGCTGCTTTTACATGGTTTTAAAAACACATTGAAAATATGAAGCGTCATGCCTGTTTACCTGCGTTGTAATGTTTGTCTTTTGTATTCCTTCATTGAATTACTAGCATTTAATTCAATAAACTACAGTAATTTTACCATTGATAGAGCAGACCATTCATACATATATAGCATATATGTAAAGCCCCTGTCAAGCATAGCCGAATATGGCCTCCCGAACACTTTCAAAAACCCCCAACCTTGGTTAGGAGTAGGTCGGTAGTAAGGTCGGCTGTGGTTGGATGGTGTTCGGCGAGGTCGGCTACTGTTCGGCTGCACCAGCCGAATGTTTCAAAATGTCCGGGTGTGGACGAGACGAGAGGTTCTGTCTTTGTTGGCTAGGGTTCGGGAGTAGGTCAGCAGTGCTCGGGGATTGTTTTGGAAGTCAAATTGGACTCAATCTTAACTCAAATTCTATTTGATTCGTATAGAAAGGTAAGCGCGACCTGAATCTGGTCAGTCTGCTCCCGAACTTTAGCCAACTTTGGTTGGATGGTGGTCGGGGGAAGGTTCTGAATGCGTGGCAGGGGCTTAACAGTCCACTACGTGTCTATGTAATAGAATGCAAATTAAAAGGTGCACGGTAATAAAATGTTTTGTAACACACGAGGTCGCGAACGACCGTGTCTAACTTAGACTCAAGTGTTTTTTTTGACAATGATAAAAGCTTACAAGAATGATTGAATGAAACTTGTTTACATGTTTTGAACGTGTTACATATTTAAGACTAAAGGCGCGTCGTCACATTTGTCGTAGGCCGTCGTACAATATTTGATGTAGTAGGATTTTCAAGCAGACTGTGACAGAACCAATCCACGACAAGGATTTAAGACAGCCTTTTTTATAACAAGACAGATGAATGTTGCACAATAAATGAACTACTATCAGAAGAACGTTACAACGATTGTGAGACGAACGTGACTAGGCCCTAAATATTAATCTCAAAGCAGATCATACGGTGACAAGGCGCCGCCTCCGCTACCGTCTCCGCCACCGCCAACACTGATACCGTCCCCGCCACCGCCAACACCGCTACCGTCTCAGATACCGTCTCCGATACCGTCTCCGATACGGTCTCCGATACTATCTCCGATACCGTCTCCGCCACCACCGCCAACACTGCTACCGTCTCCGATACCGCCAACACCGCTACCGTCTCCGCTACTGTCTCCGATACCGTCTCCGATAACGTCTCCGATACGGTCTCCGATACCGTCTCCAATACCGTCTCCGATACCGTCTCCGCCACCGCCACCACTGCTACCGTCTCCGCCGCCGCCACCGATACCGTCTCCACCGCCAGCCGCTGTGGCAGTAACGTTCATGCCGCCGCCGCTTGACGGGAACAGCCTGGCATCTCCTCCCCAAAAGAAGCCATAGTAGATCACCAGCACGATAGCGCCAAGAGAGATCACGAACAAGTTGCCCGCCACAAGAAGGGCCCGCCCAACTTTGCTGGCCGGCTTCCCAGACGACAGTTTAGGGTGAAGGCGCTCTTGTGTCGTTGGCTTCTCAAGTTGGCGAGAGTCGACGTCGGTTAACGTTGTGGCCGGGACAGGTTGGGTACCAGCCTCCTCCATCGTCTAGAACTCTGCAGTATGATCAGCCGGATGTGTATACCAACCGAGAAGAAGTCTAGTTCACACCGGATCCAATTAGTGTTCTCACGAAATAGCAAAGTGTTAACAGTGAGTTTTGTATATCTACATGGCGTCATTCGTAGCGACAGTTGATTCAATGTATTACACACTAAGGCCACACCAATTTAATTTGTTGGTTCTCGGATTTGCCTCTTCATTTTTTTCTGATTTGCAAAAAAAAAAAAAAAATTCTGGTTCTGAATCAACTCAAGAATGCTCATATTTTGCCTCCAACAGTTCAAGAAAGACCTGTTACTCCTAGTTGTTACAGTTATTACATCTACCAATGCACTGGTTTGATTAAAAGTTCAAAATTCATTATTCAAATTTTAACCCAGTCTTTTGTGTTGACTTCATGGCACCAATTCTAGCATTTGGGGCTATAATAGGATGCCCAGGCCTGTTTTTATTTTTATTTTTTTTCGCCCTGTCGCTTCATATTTTTTCTGAAAAAATCCGAGAACCAACAAATTAAATTGGTGTGGCCTAACAATGGGAAATAATGTATTATTCAGACTTTCATTAATGAGATGGCTACTAGCTCACATTTCTGTACATGGACTGAACACTATGAATAGCGTCAAACAAAAGCCAGAGTATACAATTGCGACAAATAATAAATGAATAAAGTCTGCTACGTGACACGCGGTTCCACTAAATATCGTATCCGAGACCATGTTTTTCTTGACAGAATGGTGGAATGAAAATTGTTTTGGGATACATATTTTGAACGTGATATAGGCTCTCCGTTCACAACGGAAAAATAGAAGAGCAACAGTTTAAAACAGTGATTATGCCATATATGGAATCCACTTCATGTGCGTTGAAAGATCACACTGAAACGCCCTCTTGCGTGTTGGCTACAAAGTGTCAGGACAGCTATCCTGATAGTCAGCACAGGATTATTTCATAACTCTGAATACATTGAAGATTTCTTTTGCTATGGTCACATATAGTCTCACTAGGCTCCGACTTAAAGTAATAAAAGAGTCCATAGGAGAGACATCTCCGTTAAGTTATTATGGTTTTCAGTGTGGACTAAGCACAGTGTTTGATATACAAGTGCCGATACACATACCGTTTATAGTAACTTTTAACTAACGGTGACCACCGTGATTTAGTAACTAATAAGATAGGAGGTTATCTCCCCCTCCTAGGAGGTGGACAGGTATCAGTAAACTCAATGCTTAACTGAAGAAATCTAACGGTAACAAAGTACTCGCGAGAATTGCGAAAACCGCCGCGAGAGAGTGCGAGACCAGCTAGTGCGCAGGTCAGAATATCAGAGGTCTGTGCTCAGTGACTTACATAATATGATATAGGTTAACGGGAACTATCACTCAAAACTGGACTCATGGAACATAAGCGCTCTAGTTTAACTAGGACACTTTTCAATGGCAGTAAATGTTAATATAAGACAGATTTCCTCACTGAAATTGCATTGGATGCCTTTAAAGACCAGCAGCTACTAAGTATTCGACCGCCATGACGCTGCTACCGTGAACACAACAGCTGGCGGATCGACGTGTACAAAACGATCACAGTAACGGCGCACATATCACCCAATATCTGCTTGGAAAAACCTATTAGCGCACACACACAAATGACGACAAAATTAATAGCCTGTTCCACAAGTCCATCAAAATAGGGGTGCTTTCTGAAATATTATATGACATATGAAAATGGTATAAAAAAAACAACGTGCATCATCTCGCGCATACTAGCAGATGACATACAGCACGTCGGCAGAACGTACTGCGCCTGCGCGAAACCCGTAAAGTATTATGCATAGCACTTCGGCAGAACGTCTCATATAAGGTCGAATTCGCGTATATAAGGGTGACATCCCGTCTGTAGTTGTCAAATGTTGTGTAGAAAAAGATATGGTCTGCAACAGGCAAAATTCTGATGCAACGTTGACCAAAAATCCAGCGAATATCCAGGTTTTGCGCAGGCGCAGTACGTTCTGCCGACGTGCTATGACATACCAAACTAACATACCAATGCAGCAAAGGGATCGTGAGTTACAGCTGTGAATGTACAGACACGTTAGATTTCAATACTCCGTCGGGGGTCATTGACCTTCTTCACGAAGTAAAAAAAAAACAACTGTAAATAAACTACCCCACGGGTCATTGGTTTGGAAATAAAATGTAGCATGACAGTGAAAGCCGGAGCCCTGCCGGATACTAGATCGGCTACTACCCTTTTCGAAATGTGACTGAGGCATGTCAGGCATACATAAGCTTCAACGGCTTCAAGAAATTAATGTTGTTGTTTTTTCAGTTACGTGACCGCTGACTCTCCACCCTTACGACCCGGCATGGCCTCGACTACGAATTTGGATTACGATTGTGATTTGATGTTCTGATCCCGTCTTTGTCTTGTACATACTGTTTACATGTGTTTGTCTATGTGTACCCAGGGCCACACAGAAGAGCAGTGCTAAGTCACTGAGAGGTGCTACCCTGGTAAAAGAATACAGAAATAAATAAATAAATAAATGGCAGCCATGCCGACACGGTGTAGCCAAGCGTCAAGATCTTTGGGCACGTGTTTGCCACAGAAAAGCGCACAGGGATCAAACACAAGAAGAAACCGTAATCTTGTGCGAAAGCCTCCGTAAGACATCGTGATTCCCTATAGCGATTTGAAATTTGATATTTGATTGTCTGCCAACGACTGATGCAGATCAAAGAGAAAACAATACTTATGGTTGATCCAAGAAAATCACAATTTTTCACACACTTTATGGGAAACCTTGTGACGTTGTCTGTAGTTTTGTGACTGTTTTTACCTGTTTGGTCTAAAATGACAGACAGACACATACATACAAACACTGTACTTTTGACTAATGTTTCTTACAGTTCCCATTATGGAATCCATTTTACGCGAATTAAGGCTGTTGTTTTCTTCTAAAAGCAATTTATGTCTGAACTTTTTTCACTTTCACTTAATCAGAAATCGTGTGGCGTTGTCTGTAGTTTTACGACTGTTTTCAACTGATTGTTATAAAAATAACAGACACATACAGACAAACACTGCACTTTTGAGTAAAGTTTCTTACAATTCCCCTAATTGAATTTTTCCCGCGAATTAAGGCTGTTGTTTCCCTCTAGGGGCAATTTATGTCTGGCCTATTTTTGACGCTGACGCAAAGGGAAATCCGAGTAATCTTGTGAAAGAAGAATAAGACATGATTCTCAAGTCTCACCTACTCTGACGCTGACGCCAAAGGAAATCCAAGTAATCCTGTGAAAGAAGAATAAGACATGATTCTCAAGTCTCACCTACTCTGACGCTGACGCCAAAGGAAATCCAAGTAATCCTGTGAAAGAAAAAAGACATGATTCATTCAAGTCCTCCGTCTATAAAAAGAGGCTTTTCGCAAGAAGATCCATTTCTTCCACGCCGAAGCAACAAGCCGCACGCATCAGCAATATCTGTTTGACAGTTTGGCCACAACGCTCTTTAACGAACTGTATTAAGATTGCCTAAGCTACAATTTTCTCGAGATACGCACCAAAAACATCTTCGAAACACAATGGAACGTCGCCTTAGCGCTCTTAAGGTATGGCTGTTGTTTAGTGTCGTACAATTTGCCGCCGCGAATGATTCTTGTTCCCCCAAATGCGGCTGGGTAAGCTGCTCTGACGGCCCTCTACAGTTCAGCGGGAGTTGGTTTAAGACTAGAAAGGTCAACCATCCTTGTCTCACGTGTGATCATCCTTCGAAAGAACCAGGGCCTTTCCCTGACGTTTCATGTTTCAAACACCCGAAATGGGTAGGCGTCAGGGGCGTTCCGTTTGGTGTTCTGTCGGCGACAAAGTTACCCATACCCGAGCCGACACAACTGGCTTTCCTTGCTCTCGTGGATACCAAAATTACGGACTTGGAACAAAACACCTTAGCAAACCTTCCATACTTACAGGAGCTACACTTCGAATTCAACAACCTAACTGAAGTAAAAACTAGCTACTTTACAGGTTTAAATGATAGTTTAAGCAATCTTCGTACCTTGTCTCTCGCGCACAACAAAATTGCACACCTAGAATCAGGTTGTTTCCAAGACCTCACTGGTCTCTGGGAGTTGATACTTTGGAGTAACCAGCTAACGTCTATAGACCATTCTAGTTTTCTAGGTCTTGGTATGCTAAGGGAACTTGTTCTGGGATTTAATCACATTGAAATAATCCATGGTAGTACCTTCCAATCTTTCAACCAACCCTTGCTCCGCCTCGTGGACTTGAGTAGGAACAGGTTGGCACAAGCATGTTTGAGCGCTGAGTTATTTTGCAGTTTAGCCCACCACGTACAGATGTCATTGTTGACCACAAAACTCTCAAATACTCAGAGCGTCGACATTGATGTCACAAAACAGTGGAGTCTCCTTCTCCGTACTAACTCTCGGTCACGATTTATATCTGCTATTATCGAGAACACAATTCTCTGTTTAGGTCCTAATTATGGCCACGAGAACGAATATAAGATAGAATGGAAGGAGAAGGAATCCAAAGATGATATTTTGGGTGATGCAGCTGTCCTTTGTTCTACATTGACTCTCGCAGCAAAGTCAGCAATGGTTGCGTCACCATTCGTTGTTGTTTGGGCGAAAGAAGGCACATCTGCCAAAGAGCAGTGTGTACTTGCTTGGAAGCACCAAAAAGGAATTGAGTTGCCCCTAACGGAGAGTCTCAGCATTCGGCTTGTTACTATGGATATCGAGACACACAGAAATAGCACAAAAGCAAATATGGCACTGATATTCGATGAGCAGTCACCAAAAATGAGAAATAATTCTAAAATTTGGCAGGCTATGAGACAGCAACTCAATCACGATGAAGGTCCAGACATCCGAAATGTGACCTGTCTTTCGCTTACCCCAGATAAGGCAACCTTTTCTTTCTTTGAAGTTAATCCTACGCAAATCGTCTCTGGCAAAATGTGCTCGGAAACCCAAGTTCACAACACTATCGCGAACAATACAGTCGCGTACAACACCACTGTGATAAATACTTTTAATCTAAAAGACACAACCACAAGAGCAAAAGTGATTAACAAAACAATCGTTCCTGGTGACCGTTCAGAAAAGCAACATATCACCATAAGATTCATTTTGGTATTGGCCACAGTAGGACTGTTTTGCCTAGGGCTTGTCTCGGCCTACGTTTATAGAAAACGACATTTGGCTGTAAGAAAAAATGACAGAAACTCTCATGATACAGCCAACCAAGTTCAACCGACTATCACTGTAGCGATGAAAGATATAGATGTAAGACCAAGGGCATTGTCGTTTCCAGTTGTGGCGCTTCAAGACAAGCGAATCTTTGACAGGCTGCATAGAGGCACACGTATCCAACGTCAGTATTCAGTGCCTAATCTTGCAAATAAAAACAATGGCACGTCATTCGATGCCCCGCACTATTTGGAAATCCCAGACGCTCTCGTAGATTCCACACACCAGCCGGCGCCGGGGAAACTCGACGCTCCCCATTATTGGGAAATCCCGGACACACTTGTTGACTCCGTTCCAAATTCCTTTCCAAATTCGGACAAAATCGACGCCCCTCGGGAAATCCCGGACGCCCTCGTGAACTCCAATCGCCAGCCGACAATACACGAAGGTGGCGAGGCCCATTATTGGGAAATCCCGGACGCCCTCGTTAACTCTACTCGCCAACCGACTACAGACGAACTTGACGCTGCCCGTTATTGGGAAATCCCGGACGCCGACACCACTCGAGGCCCCAAACGACCGTCATCACTTCCTACCGATACGTCTCTCCATAGGACAGTCCCAGACAAGACAGCTAACAGTACACCAAGGCCATCATCTCTTCCGCATCAGTACTGCAATATTCAAGATGAGGTCATCGATGGTGACTCTACCACCTTCTACGCATCAGCAGCAGAAACAAAATTTTCCGTTGTCACTACGAGAGAGGATAATAGTCAACTGTACAAAAACGTCGATTCCACCGCAACGACACAGGTATATATAGGCGACGGACATTCGATTCCTGCTACATACGGAACTAATGACGTCCAAATGGCCTCTGTGTTAGCTCCTGAAGACTAGCATCGACAACTAACCTCATATACTAGCAAGAGACGGGTGACGACATAAACGTTCTGTACTTCTTGAACCACTGTTCCTAATCACCTTTACGTGACATGTTGATGATGGGGGTTCTTATGCAGTTATGTAGAAATGTTACTATTATTCAGCCAGTCGTAGAAGTGCACTCAAAATGTAATGATATTAGCATCCCAGAATGGTTCAATCGACAACAAAGCTCATATGCTAATAAGAGACGGGGGACGCTACAAGCGTTCTGCAGCTTTTGAATCACTTTTCCGAATCACTTTTAAGCCACATGTTCATAATGATAAAGTTGTCATACACTTATGAAACATCGATACTAGTGTACAGCAAATGGAAGAAGTGTATCTCAAATGTAATTATATTAGCACGAAATAGCAAAATGTGTTCTATAAGTCTTGACAGGGAGGTTTCTACATCTACCTGGCATCATTCGTAGCAACAGTTGATTCAATCTATCTCACACTAAAATTCTGAAATGATGTTTGCCACAGAAAAGCGTCCAGGGATCAAACAAAGGAAGAAGTCGTAATCTTGTACGGAAGCCTCCGTAAGACATCGTGATTCCCACAGCGATTTAGAATCTGATATTTGATTGACTGCCAACGACTGATGCAGATCAAAGAGAACACAACATTGACGGTTGATCCAAAAAAATCACAATTTTAGAAAAACTTTAAAACGGAAATCGTGTGGCTTTGTCTGTAGGTTTGTGACTGTTTTCACCTGTTTGGCCTAAAATGAGAGAAACATGCATACATGCACGTTACTTTTGATTAATGTTTCTTAAGTATTGAATCTATTTTCCGAAAATTATTGCAGTTTTTTCATCTCAAAACGGGGACTCACCACCCTGACGTCACGGCTGTTGCTCATTAGTCCCACTAAAGAGCCAAGAGTAGACATTTTTCAGTCGCCGTTTTAGCAAGTTTTTCCCGGAAAATCGATTTAACATTTTATAGTTCTTTTCAGAGAAGACTAAAATTTTACATGATTGATAGATGAAATTTCATTTCACTTATTCTTTAAGTCTGGCCTATTTGTACGCGACAATTTAATTCTGCGTCTGACCAATTTTGGACGCTACAATTTAAATCTGGCGTGTCTGTGAAAGAAAAATAAGACATTATTTATTCAACACCTCCGTCTTTAAAAGGAGGCTTTTCGCGAGACGATTTATTTCTTCAACGCTGAAGCGACAAGCCGCACGCACCAGAAATATATCTGTTAGACAGTTTGGCCACAACCTTCTTTGACGAACTGTATAAGATTGCCTAAGCTACACTTCCTCGAGATACCCACCGAAAACATCTACAAAGCATCATGGAACGACTTAGCGCTCTTAAGGTATGGCTGTTGTTTAGTGTCATACAATTTGCCGCCGCGAATGATTCTTGTTCCCCCAAATGCGGCTGGGTAAGCTGCTCTGACGGCCCTCTACAGTTCAGCGGGAGTTGGTTTAAGACTAGAAAGGTCAACCATCCTTGTCTCATGTGTGATCACGGTTCAAAAGAACCAGGGCCTTTTCCTGACGTTTCATGTTTCAAACACCCGAAATGGCTAGGCGTCCGGGGCGTTCCGTTTGGTGTTCTGTCGGCGACAAAGTTACCCATACCCGAGCCGACACAACTGGCTTTCCTTGCCCTCGTAGACACCAAAATTACGGACTTGGAACAAAACACCTTAGCAAACCTTTCCGAATTACAGGAGTTGCACTTGGAATTCAACAACCTTACTGAGGTAAAAACCAGCTACTTTACAGGTTTAAATGATAGTTTGAGCAATCTTCGTACCTTGTCTCTCGCGCACAACAACATTGCACACCTAGAATCAGGTTGTTTCCAAGACCTCACTGATTTCTGGGAGTTAGTACTCTGGAGTAACCAGCTAACGTCTATTGATCATTCGAATTTCCTAGGTCTTAGTATGCTAAGGGAACTTGTTCTGGGGTTAAATCGCATTGAAACAATTCATGGTAGAACCTTCCAATCTTTCAACAAATCCAAGCTCCACCTCATGGACTTGAGTAGGAACAGGCTGGAACAAGTATGTCTGAGCGCTGAGATATTTTACGTTTTAGACCACCAAAATGTCATGTCACTGTTGACCATAAAACTCTCAAATACCCCAAACGTAGACACTGATGTCACAAATTTGTAAACTAAACAACTAAAGTAATACATCTATCGGACACAGTATACATACACCGCAAACGCGTTGTCATGGTAATGATGTTGTTTGCCTCTGAGGTACCCATAGTGCCCAGCGTCTCCCAGAATGCAATGGGATGCGTGAAAAGGTCTATACCCAACTAATTAAATAGAACGGGACAGATTGTGAGTCATAGAGCGTCACAAACGCATACAACAAAAACACCTAACACTGAAGGACAAGTGCATTCTGCCTATCATAAGATCGAAACAAATTCGATTGCATTTTACTCAGTAACCAATTCCAATCGAAGAATGAGTCAAATACCATCA